>CM053770.1:51690838-51763255 GCA_028658325.1 Potorous gilbertii
CCTCACGCCCACCCCCATCGCTCCTATACTCTTTTCTGTATTTAAGTCCCACCTTGCCTCCACGAAGACGCTCAGATTCAATCCAGCTCAGACTCTGTCTAGCTGAGATTCTACCTGGCCCACTTGTGAATACAAGCGTTACAAATACTTAGGCTCCTTAAGAGGTAACCCAATTAGTCGAATCCTTAATAAACTTTTGTCTTCTTTGGCTTTAAGAAGGCTTGAGTCGAATTCATTCAAGCATGACCCGGACTGTTGGTATTTTGGGGTCCTGATCACCTTAGAATCTCATAAAATCCACGAGAAGTGAAAATATTGAGAGTATAGAAATTGAAGAGAAAAGGAGTCAATATTGGCAAAACAGTAGAGGTGCCAAATAGGCATAAGATTTCTTTGAGAAAAGGCCAGCTTCAGCAATTAAGAGATCACTTTGTAGAGAGCAAATATGTTCTTTAAAAAATGTTATCTATTATTTTGACTGTGGTAAAAATCAAGAAGAATGAATATTTCCTTATACAAAAAACCAAGAAAATTTCATATAAAAACATGAGGCTCAATTATGTGGTTTTTCTTAAATATATGTTAAATACAACAAAGTGGTTCCAATACTGTTCTCTTTGTGTCCCTTACGGAACTTCCTTCTGCTCAATTCTGCATATTAATGATTCATTAATGTCCTTTTCTTTCTTTTCTCTTTGTATTTCTATTACTACACCGCTCCCCTAACTCTCTCCCCTAAAATAAATTGATAGATTAGCTTGTAACAAATAGTTAAGGAAAACAAATCAACACAATGACTATTTCTGAAAATGCACCCCTCGTTTGCATACCAAAGGAGGGAAGGAAAGAAGGAAGCGAAGAAGAGAGCAAGAGCATCAGGTGACAGGACCTGGCAGTACTAAGGGTACAAATACAAAAGCGACAAGTTTTTGTCCTTGAGAAACTTAAATTCTTTTTTAAAAAAATCGGTGTTTGTTGATAACTTTTATTTTCTTATGACCTGTATTTCCCCCTATATGATTCCCTTCTACCCTCTCAGGACATTAAACTATACTTCTAAAGAGCACGAAAGAAAAAAATCAACTTAAAAAAGGCTAAAAAACCTGTTCAAGGCTGTATTTATATTATATGTTAAATGATAAATTGATCTCCACAATCAGGTCTTTTGACTCCAAGTTCAATGGGTTTTCTACTATATTATTCTGTATCTTCTAAAAATTCACAGTAAAATGATTTTTAAATGATTTTGTCATCATCATCAACAACAACAAACATTTTTTATTAAATACTACAATTATGCCAGACATTGCCACCAAGAGATCACATTCTAAAGGAGAAAACAAAAAGCAAACAACTGCATACACACAAGGTACATGTGGCATAGTTGAGAGGTTGCTGTTGTGTTTGCCCTTTGTTTCTGAAGAAGACCACGACAACAGAAATGATGACATGACTTACACTTGACAGTTTGGAGGGAGGTCACCAGCCTCACTTTCTCCTCCTGAGCCATCTGGATCCAGTGACCACATATTCATCAGGATGCAATGGGAGACCTTGGCCTCTTAAGGCTCTGGCCTATTCAGGTACACACTTAAAAGTGAGGTAAGCAAGGCCCAGTCAGTGAAAAGGTCTCTTTAAGGAGTAGTCAGGGAATGGCCCCTTTAAGGAGCAAAAGAAAAAAATAACTAAATCAAGCTGGGAGGAAAGGAGCAAGTTACCATTGATAATCACTCTTAAGCTTTTTTAATAGGTAAAAGGAAGATATTTAAGTGTTGCAAAGTCTCATTTCCTGTTATGTTTAATTTGATCACAGAGGTAAGGTACTAGTAGTGGAGGGGGACTAGGAAAGGTCTCTTTTAGAATGTGGAATTTGAGCTGAATCTTTAAGAAAGCAAAAAAAAGCCAGGGGGTAGAAATAGGGGGACAGCATTATAGGCAAGGGGGACAACCAATTAAAAGGCATGGAGTTAGAAGATGAAACACTGTGAATCAAGTTAATTGACAAGTGGGTCAGTGAAACTGGATCTAAGAGTAAGTGGAGGGGAGTCAAATGCAAGAAGACTGAAAAGGTAGAAAGGGACCAGGTTGTAAGGGGCTTTAAAAACGAAACAGAGAGTTTTGGTTTTGATCCTGGAGCTTAATTGGGAGCCACTGATACTTATTGGGGGGTGGGGGGGTGGGCGTGGTCAGGGGAGAGATGATCTGAACACCCTTGTGCTTAAGGAATATCACTCTGATGGCTGAATGAAAGAGGAAGCAGAGCAGGGAGGGACTTGAAGAGGACAACTAGAATGCTATTGCAACAGCATCAGCATGATATAATGAGGGCCTGCACCAACATGGTGGCTGTGTGAATGGAAAGAAGGGGACCTACAGGAGAGAAGTCATGAAAGTAGAAATGACAGATCTGGCCACAGACTGGATATTTGGAATGAAGGCAAATGCAGTCAGCTTGGGTGACTGAAAGGATGTCAGGGCCCTCAACATTAATAGGGAAATTTGGAAGAGTGGAAGGTTTTGAAGGAAAGATAACTGGGTCAATTTTAGACAAGGTGAGTTTGAGATGTCTAGAGGACATCCAAGATGTCCAACAGACAGCTTGTGATATGAAAACAGATGTCAGGAAAGAGATTATGGCTGACCATTAACATTCCATCCCAGTCATTTAAGTCATAAAACAGTCCCAAAAGTTAGAACAGTTTTAAATTACTAAAGTGTTAACAATTAAGCCGTTTAATCCCTTATTATTTCTTCTTAGGCTACAAGTGGGTGAGGAGGGTCTCTTACTTGTGGTCCTGGTTGCCATCATGTACCAGATCCCAATCTGCTTTACTTATGGGAGTCACCAGGTATATACGTATATATATACGTATACATATGTATATATATACAGGGAAGGCTGAGCCTCTAGAGGGTAATCATTCCTTGAGGCTGAGCAGGTGGCCAGTAAGACTAGGGATGAAAAATTCGGACTGCTTCACAAATTTGTACGTCATTCTTGGGCAAAGGCCACCTGTATCATTCCAATTTCAGTGTATGTGCTGCTGAAGCAAGGACATAATAAAGTTTTCGTCATTTAAAAGTGCACCAAAACTTCTGGGACTCCCTGGATAAATAACTCAGATTAACCAGATTCTAGAGATGAAGATTATAATAACACATTCTGTTCAGAAGCTGTTACAATCCCATACAGAAAATAAAGATTTTAAAAATATTGTGAATGGCTTAATGATAATGCAATGGCTTTTTCTTCATTCTACTGGGAATACGGTTACTGGGATCTGGAGGGAATTGACACTGATGAGTATGTTAAGATGGAGTGCGGTTTTTAGGACAATAGTCAAGTAAAAGAGCTCATGGTCAGGGAAAGTTTTCCCTCACCGGTGGGTTGGAACATAACTTCTATGTGACTATTTCCTAAAATATGGAGTATTTCCAGGGACCTGGAGGAGAAAAATGGAAATTTATATAAATGTTCTAACATAGTTTTTGTATAATACTAACAAATTAAGTGAAAACATACTTTAAAAGCATCCAGTTCAGAGACCTAACTTCAAAGAGTATGCTCTAAGTTGTATTTTACATTTTATTTTTTAGAAATTCAGACTGTGCTGCTTCATTTAACTGCTTATATTTTTAATGCATTACTTCTTAAGTAACACTGAGTAAATACACCTTCAAAAAGGTTACGAAATCATGAAAATTCTATGGATAATATGCAACAATGAATGCTACTAAGTAATTTGACAATGTTAAAAATTGAATAAGTTAACAAATAGGTATTGAACTCTTAAGAGTTTCACCAATTACCTACCACAAATTAAGAACAGCAATAAGATTAACAATAACAGTCAGCATTAATATAGAGCTTCAAGGTTTGTAAAGTACTTAACAAATATTATCTCATTTTATCATTGCAACAACCCTGGGAGGTAGGTGCTATTATATTATACCACTTTATAGATGAGGAAATTGAGGGAGACAGAAATAATGTGACTTGACTAGGCTCACACAGCTGGGAAGTATCTGAAGCAGCTAAGGATATGCACTCAGGTGTTCCAGATTCTGGACCTATTACTTCCTTAGTTGCCTCATCCCTAGGTTTTGATTCCAAATCCAGCATTTTTTCCATTGAATCTTACACTTTATGCTACATGGTGTTTAAGATACAAAGATACGGAATTATAAAATTTCAATGTGATGGTAGTAGCTCAAAGTAGCTCATTTCATGGGACAGCTCTAATAGTTACTAATTTTTATCCTTATATCAAGGCAAAATATACTTCTCTACAACATCCATTCATTCTTGATTCTACCCTAAAGGACCTCTATCCTCTCTGGTAAATGAAGGTCTTTAGTTATGTCATCCTTTGCCCCATCTCCAGAAAAGTCAGCCCACAAAGAGTTGATATTGTAGTTAGGAAGTCAGGGAAAAAAACAGGAAAAGACTTAAGCAATATTTGAAATAAAAAAAGTTCAACAAAATAATGGATGAGCTTTAATGCAATAGATTACTGCCAAATGAATGATGTAAGTAATTGTTATAGCACACGTAAAATAAAGTTCTGAATATTAATATTCAATATTCTTTTTTAAATATAATTGCATACTTGGCCATGGAATCACTTCTATGTCTTAAATATATAAAAAATTTTTTAAACGTACACATATATAGTACCATATTAATCTCTTTACTATACTAATGCTCTTGGCAGACGTTTTTAGTTAGCCAATATTCATTTTATAGTCTATTTTCCTGTTTTAACTAGAGTAAATTTTAATCCCTCAATATACAGATTTCCTTTCAAAAAAAAGAAGAAGGTAATTCCTTCATGGAAATCTCATGTCCATTGACCTCAAGTGATGGATTTACCTGTTGTACTGAGGAATCCACAGGAAATAGAAAACAAGCTGCCTTGAGTTCCTGAGTTCACACAGTCTCATAGCTTAGAACCCTCTAGGGTCGATTCCATGTTGTAGCTGTTCTGCAGGTCCATATATATAACAGTAAGCCCAGTTAATAGGAGTGGATGAAGTCAATTTATTTCCCCAGATGGAAGCTTAACCACCCCTCCCCAAATAGTGGCCTTTTCTATATGTGGTACTTTGTATCACAGAAATAATTTACATTTGACCAAGAGATAAACAATTTTTGACCAATAAATCTCATAAAGTTTCTTCACTCTCAATTTATGTATTTTCAAAGGTGTCTAACAAGTTTATTTCACAGAGGGGACAATGTGAAAAAAGCAATAACTTGAGAGTCAGAAGACTTGGGTTTAAATTCTAAATCATTTAATTGACTTTGTCAAAAATGACTTCACTGACATCTGACCTCAGTTTCCTCATCTGTAAAATGTAGGACTAAATGGCCTCTCTAGGGTCCTCCCGGCTCTAAGTCTGTTCTTTGTTGTTTTTTTTTTCTAGCATAAAGGGCAATCAGTCTAGAAATACAGAATTATAGAAACAGAACTATAGAAATCCTATATAACTTTTAAATAATCCTATATAACAACTTTTAAACAAATTAAATATAATTATTTTTAAAGTCTATAATACTGGGCTGTGATTTTGTATGCTAATGGCGTTAAAGATCTTCCCCACCCCTTACCCAACCTCCTCCTAAAACTGAGTTTCATTAGGGTAATTAGTTTGTAAGAAGGTCCTCACCTTTTGTTAACGAGGCTAATTCTCAACGATAGTGATGCACTCTGGCTCTGAAGAACTGTCTACACATTCTGAAGTGAGGTTGTACTTTGGGACTCACTCCTTGGAAGCGTTTTTGTTTGGTTGTTTTTTGGCCAGATGAGACTCTGAAAAGCTACTAAGGAGCCAGCCAGCTTTGAAAATCCACCTGGTGCTTCTCTCACTGATAAATATGTATGGTCAGAGTTATCTGTCTGCTGTCAGAGAGCTGAAAGCCCTATCTGCTGATTTTGATTTCTCTGTATTTTCTCTGAAGAAGGGTACTGACTTTTCCCCTGAACTAAGTGAATGATATATATGTGTTTGGTCAAAGTGACTGTTGACCCCTCAAGTTGTTTTCTTTTTAGAAAAGCAGATCAAAGAACCTGTGATAGCAGGCTCTCCTGTGTATGTTGGGGTGCTTGCTTTTACACATTTCTACACAGTGAAATATGAACAAAATGTTCCAATTTTATCCACTGAGCTTACCTTGCCAAAGGAAGAAACAACAGCAACAACAAACTCAATGTCCTACTGCAAATATAGAACCAAGATATGCCGCAAACTATGACTTCTTTTTAAAACCTGAAGTTGTGATCCATAGGCAACTTCTAGTTTCAATTAAATTTTGCTGTATCTTAAAAGACATTTCTCTAGTATGGACCTCTGAAGACCAAAGGGGAAATATCACCTAACAAAAATGGAACAAAGACCAATCATCCATTGAACCTGATGAAGAGATCTTTCTCCAAACTCAATGTTGAACAAAAAGCATTAAACTTGGAAATTTTCTTATGGTTTTATTAAAAAAACAAAACAAAACAGTAGTGAACTGACTGATTTGGCAAAGACAGTAAAATTATCAGCCAATTAGCAAAAAAAATTTATCGGTCAAAAAGAACATTTGAATGAATTAATCTATCAAAATGGTAGCCTTACACACTGCGCCTAATAGTTTGTATTTTCATATTATCAACAGCATTAATTTTAGAAGATATAGGAAGAATCATTGTTAATAATAAAAAGACACTAAATTAAAATATTGTGAATCAGTAGCTATCCAAACATCTCACTCTTTCAATCAACATATGCTCCCCTTTGCCATCTTGAATTGTCATATTGCAAGGTCAATGATGGAATGTGCTGTAGGTACTGAATGGGCAAGTTCTTTAATGTGTTCATGCCCCGGGAAACTAGGTAAAGTTTAAGCAATTCCCCATTTGGTTTCATAGACAGTTTCTTCTTTTGAAATTCTGTATAATGATGAAATCATGCTAGCCCACTAGAACTGAACTCTTAGACAGATATAGCAATAATTTAAAAGTATAGTTCGATATTCCTTTAAACTAAAGGATACAATAATACATACTTCAAGTAAAATGCTTATTGTTAAGTCCTGGTTCTCAAATGTAACCATTATTTAATATCAAGTTACTAAAAACTTGATTTTTAATTAATTTATAAAGTAAACAATTTTCTTTCCCTTCCCATGTCTAGCCCCACATTTTTCTTTTTCTGTCCTCTTGGTGATCCTCCTCTAATTCCTCATGGACTAAAATATGGAACTTAACTATAGTACCTGCTATTCATTAAACTGCATGAACTTCTATGCTCCATTCTTTTAAAAATAGTATGTATCTAAGCATGTACTCTGGTCATCTTCCTATATGGAATCAAATATCTATTTGGTAGTATAACAGGTCTCTGTCAAGAGTATCTGCAGTGTTCATGAGCTTGAAGCAATCAGCATATCAGGAGCATGTCATACTCTATAAGGAATCCCTACACCATCCAGACTGTACTTTAGATCTACTCTGTGATAAGCTTTGGTGATAGAAGTAAAGACAAATAATTATTTGTACCCTCAAAAAGCTTCTAATGAAGAAAAAAAAATGTAAATAGTGAAGAACATAGAAGATACATATAGAGTAGATAAAAATCCAATAATTAAGGAGAGAAAGCATTAGGTGGCAGAGGACTAGGGGAGGAGGGCCATAAGAAAAGGTCTTACTGTAGAAAGTGGAGTGTGAGATGTAGTATGGAGTGTATTAGAGAAAAGAAGGAAAGCTAAGAGGTTAAGGTAAAAGGGCACAACATTCCAGGGATGATGGACAGTCAATCAAAGGCACAGAGTCAGGAGATAGCATGTAGTATGTGAAGAATAGCCAAGTGCAGCTGGATCACAGACTGTGTGGAAGAAAAAGTATGAAAAGACTGGCTAGGTTTGGAAAAGTTTTAACTGTAAAAACAGAGATGATTGGTCCTGATCTTTCTCGTAAGTTCTCATAAAACATCAAACACTTACAACAGAGAAGAAGATCACAGGCTATCTATTCTAACACAACCATTTTACAAATAACAAACTGAAAGGAGTGAAATTTAACCCAGGTCCTCTGATTTCTGAACCCACAGTGTTCATTCTGTAGTTCCAAACTACTTGCAATGTATTTTCAGCTTCACTATGCTATTGGCACCTCAAATTCAACATGTCTAAAACAGATGTAATATTTTCCCCCATAAAGCAGCTTTTTCTTCTGATTTTATCATTTCTGTCAACAGCATCAATATAATCCCCAATCTCCAAAATTATCTTTGATTCTTCCTTTTAAAAAATTTTTTAAATTTAATTAATTTGTTTTCAGTTTTCAACAATCATTTTCATATGTCTTAAATTTTCTCCCCCTCTCACTCCCCTTCCTCCCTGAGATGGCTTGCAATCTTATATGGGTTATACACATACATTCTTATTAAGCACATTTTCACATTAGTCATGTTGAATAGAAGAATTAAAATGAATGGGAAAAACCTCAGAAAAAACAAAACACAAGAGAAAAGAGTCTGCTTCATTTTGCATTCCAATTTCAATGGTTCTTTCTCTGGATGTGGATGGCATTTTGCCTCAAGATTGGGAATGTTTTAGGTCCCTGCAATGCTGTGAAGGACTTAGTCTATCAGAAACAGTACTCACACATTGTGGCCATTATTACATATAATGTTCTCCTGGTTCTGCTCATTTCATTCAGCATCAGTTTATATAAGTCTTTCCAGGTTTTTTTGAAGTCCAATTGTTCATCATTTCTTATAGCATAATAATATTCCATTGCATTCATATACCACAACTTGTTCAGCCATTCCCAATTGATGGGTATCCCCTCAATTTCTAGTTCTTGGCCACCACACAAACAGCTGCTATAAATATGTTTGTACATGTAAGACCTTTTCCCATTTTTATGATCTCTTTGGGATACAGCCCTAGAAGTAATATTGCTGGGTAAAAGAGTATGCACATTTTTGTAGCCCTTTGGGCATAATTCCAAATTGCCTTCCAGAATTGTTGGATCAGCTCATAGCTCCACCAGCAGTGAACTGTGTTCCAACTCTCCCACATCTTCTCCAATATTTATTATCTTCCTGTTTTGTCATGTTAGCTAATCTGATAGATGCGATGTGATGCCACAGAGTTGTTTTGATTTGCATTTCTCTAATCAATAGTGATTTAGAGTATTTTTTTCATATGACTATAAATAGCTTAAATTTCTTCCTCTAAAAACTACCTGATATATCCTTTAACCATTTATCAATTGGAAAATGACTTGTATTCTTGTACATTTGACTCAGTTCTCTAATATATTTTAGAAATGAGGCTTTGATCACGGACACTAGTTGCAAAAATTCTTTCCCAGTTTTCTGCTTCCCTCCTAATCTTGGCTGCATTGGGTTTATTTGTGCAAAAACTTTTCAATTTAATGTAATCAAAATGATCCATTTTGCACTTCATAATGTTCTCTATTTCTTGTTTGGTCATAAATTTCTCCATTCTTCATATATCTGACAGATAAACTATCCCCTGCTCTCCAAATCTGTTTATAGGATCAGTCTTTATATCTTGATCATGTACCCATTTGGACTTTATACTTGTGTATGGTGTCAGGCATTGGTCTATGCCCAGTTTCCACCACACTATTATCCATTTTCCCAGCACTTTTCCCCAGAAGTTGGGGTCCTTGGGGTTTATCAAACAAGTAGACTGCTACACTCATTGACTACTGTGTCTTGAGTACCTAACTTATTGCACTAATCTACCCCTCTATTTCTTAGCCACTTCTTCACCTGTATTCTCACTACTACTGTCCTAATGGATCTTCATGACCAATCACCTGAACTATTACAGTTATCTCTTCTTGATCCTCCCCTTTCCATCTTCTTTTCAACTCCAGTCCATTCTTCATATAGCAACCATTCACTGACAGACTGATCATATAATTTCTTCGCTAAAAAAAAAAAAAAAACCCCAACAAATCCAATGGCTCCCTAAGCCTACAGAGCAAAGTTAAATAACTCCTTTGCCTAGCACTGCCTAGCATTCAAAGCGCTAAACAATCTATATTCACTGACATAGTATAAATAAATCAATTGACCTTCTACATAGCAAACATTGTGCTAGGTCTTGGAGAAAAAAATACAATGAAACAATCTCCTATACTCAAGGAGCATTACATTCCACCAAGAGTTGTACGTTTATAAGTTTAAGGAAAATAAAAAGTAGTTAAATGTAAAATAAATAAATAAGTAAGGGAGGGTGAGCTTCAGTAGCTGGGAGACCAGGAAAGGATTTGAATAGAATGTGGTAGATGAGCTGTGTAGTAAGAGTATGATTCAGTGAGACAGAAGTAAACTGGGAGACAATTGCAGGCATAGAGGAATGCCAAGGCAAAGGCACAGACATAGGGGATTGAGTGCCATGTATGACAAGCCAGTTTGGTTGGATCACAGTGTACAGGAGAGGGAATGACATATAATGATAGCTTGGGGTCAGGTTGTGAAGGGGGCTTTCAAATTTATATAAAAAAGAATTTATATTTTATCCTAGAGGCAATAGGGAACCACTGGAATTTATTGGATAAACAAGTCACTAAAAATACACTATGATCTCATGTCTCTATGAATCTAACCTACTTCCTGAGAGTAAAATGACAACTCTCTTTCTTTGCCTGTTAAATTCCTACTTATTCCTTAATGCACAATTAAAATGCCACCTTCTCCAGGAAGTCTTTCTTGATATATCCTGACACCTATTAGTAGGGAACTTCCCTATTGTACTTTCCACAATAGCAATGGTTAATTTTATTTTGTTCTCTGAACTTAATCATTTCCTGTACTAGGCTATGAGTTCCATGAAGCCTGAGACAGTATTTACCTGACTTTTTACTTCCCTCAAGTTTAAACAGAGCTCCATACAAAGTACAGGACTGACAAATGTTTGGGATAAGTCCATAAATAATGGTACAAACAAAAATTATAACAAAAATCACAGTATTTGCTTTAGAAAAATGTTTAAATTATAATTATGCAAATAAACAAGAAACTGCAAAGTTTAAAAGCAAATGCTTTGAAAAGAAAAAAGTTACATAGAATTTTCTCCATTTTTATAAAAGCAGAAACCTAAGGGTAAACTGGGATCAAACAGTCACAGGTCTCTATGAATTAAAACACAGGTATGAATTATACCTAGACAAAGGCTTTGAAGAAAGATGTTTCATGACCTGCTATATCTGATACTTCATTTAAGAAGATGAGTTTTTGCATACATGACAGATTTTGGTATCACCAAGTAAAATTTATTCAGTATTCACATAAAAAGGGATTCAAATTTTAAAAATCACTGTCTCTATAAATTAGTTTATATTCTAAAACACAAAAAGATTAAGATCCTATCGTATATATAGTGCTTCTTATATGTATCTATATGTACATATATAAAAAATTCAGTACATTATAACTGACATAAAAGAAAGAAAAATGGGCCAAGAATTATGTAATAGCAAAGAAAATGGCATAATGGCTAGGAAAAAAATCCATGAAGGAATACGAGGGGATCTGCAGGCTCCTCCTTTTTCTAGCTCCAAGAGTTCTCTCTGCTGAAAGGTAGCACAGCATTTTGGACAGATCTTATACCAAGCTGGCATGAGTGCTGCCGAGGTTTGCTAACTAACAGTCAATGACTTTATACAATGGATGAGGTTGTTCTTTATATGGTTATCACTTTCTTTACTATTACTGTCATGAACCTTTTCAGGACACAAGAAATTCTGCAAATGCTGCAGCAACACTGCACTGATCTCTTTAGGTTTTAATAATTATAGGTAAGACAGACTTTTCCTAGATAACATTATATACACTTGGTTTCAGTTTCAAAAAAGTCAATGTCATGACCATGGACTTTTCCCATTTGCAATACAACAGAAAGAATACTTTACTTAGAATTAGGAGACCTGCACTGAAATCCAGGATCATTAGAATGTAAGCTCCATGAGGAGAGAAAATATCTTTTTTTCCTGATTGTATATGTATTTCTAGTGCTTAGCTCAGTGCCTAGAACACTGTAAGTGCTTAACACATACTTGGTGACTTGACTTAATCAGAGCTTTATTAGCTATGTGATCATGGGCAAGTTGTTTAACCACTCTGGACTCAATTTCTTTCTCTATAAGTAGAGATATTACTAACTGAAGTACCCTTCCTCAAAAGGCTGTTACAGGTCATAAGTCACCGGAAATCGAACTATAAAGGGACCCTCAGAAATCAAGACATAGCAGGTCACCCAGCTGTGAAGGTATTCAAGCAGATGTTGGACAAGTACTTGTTTGGTAAATAGGGCTGTTTTCTGTGGGTTAGACTAAAAGGCTACTGAGGTCACTTCCAATCCTCAAATTCTATGATTCTGTAGTCTAATCCAAATGTTTTGTTTTGCAGAAGAAGAAGTGAGGCCCAGAAAAGAGGAAATATCTAAGGTCACACCCTTAATAAGTGACTATGCTAAGTGTCAAACTCAGATCCCTCTGATTCTAGATGCAGTGCTTTTTCAACTATACATGTTGATGTCAGGATAAGTTTTCTATAAACCTTAATACTGTATAAATATAAGCTGCCATTGCTATTACTACAAAAAATAAAGCAATGGGGGGTAGGATCTCCTCAGGGCAGGTAATATTAACAATGATTGCCATTATAAAAATTAGCTCATCTGATCCACACAACAATTCTCCGATATAGGTGAAACTGATTCTCAGAGAGGCCAAGTGACATGGTTTTACTGACTCAAAGCTTACTGTCTTATTCAGCATACCAAGATGGAAATAACAGAAGTAAAGTAAGCTGAAGAAACACCAACAATACTACAAGAAATACTGAGAGTAAAGCTTGGTTAGATTACTGATCAGGACATTAAGGGGAGATAAATCAAGCTTTTAAAAATCTCATGCAAAAATAGGGGAAAAACTATCAAAATGGAAAATAACACAGACATGATATAAAAGTGTTGGAAGAAACAAAAAACAAAATTAATGCAGTAAAGAATGATGGAAGTGGAAGAACATCCAAGAAGATAAAAGAACTAAAAGGACAACTGGAAGCAATACAGGAAAACGTCCTGATCTTCAGGATACAGCTCAAACGTGAGAATAACTAGCAATCCAAAATCAAAAAAGAAAAGAATATGAACACTATGTTATAAGACATAGTCCAGGAAAGCTTCACAGAATTATCAAGAACAAAAAACACTCTTTAAATAGAACTCACAGAGTTTCGGCAAGAAGAAATTCAAAATGCAGCTCACCAAATGTCAAAAATACAGAGATAAAGAAAAAATCCTTTAAGCCACAAAAGAGATTATATATTGAAAAGAACTACTCATGATCTCACTGGAATTCTCAGTAAAAACTGAGAAAGTGAAAATTTGAAGAATGATATATATGACTAAAAGACATGGATCCTAGAAAAACTAAGAAAACCAATCTGCTAATAGGCTCATAGGATTAAGATGGAAGATGCATACTTAAAAACCAACACGGATCAAATTATTTGTTTTTAAAAATACATCTAAAACATTATATATAGAACTGTAGAAAAATAAGAATAGTGAAGATACTTAAAAAGGATTTGCTAAAACTTAATAGTTGAGGTAAATGCTCCTCTGGTATTTTATTCACTGCTCTCTGAGATATTCATTTTCAAACGTAGTATTCCATGTCTCACTGTCGTACAACACTAGTAAAATGTTATTAAATAGGTGAATTTTGCAAAGACCCTAAAATGAGAGGATACCTACCAACAACTGGTTGCATATGAATGGAAAGCAATATTACTCTCCTGCAAGAAATTATGACTGTTATTAATACAGAGAAACATTGGAAGATATAAAATGATGCAAAGCACAATAAACAGAACCAGAAAAACAATATACACAATGACTTCAACTACATAAATAATAACTACAATAGCAAAATCAGAACTGAATGCTATGAAGTTATAATGAACAAACTTGGACACGAAGAAAAGGTCTCCTTAACAAGTTGATTTTTTTATATCTAAGTGTAAGATTTCATACTGATCCCTAATGAATTTCAAATTATTGGCTTTACTACAAATGTTCTAACTGATCAGGATCACCAATATAAGGCATCCAGAGGATTAGCTAACCCCCTAAGTTTGGTAGCCTCAGCAAATCTGATGAACTTACCTATAAATGTCAATGCCCTGGTCATAGATAAAAATGCTAAATAGCTAGGTTCCAGGTTACATGACCAGTAAGACAGAGGACTAGACATTTTCTCCTGTTCACTCTAATCTTCAGAAATACAAAAAATTTATTAGGGGCTAGTTAAACAGTTGTTCCTGCAGAATATGACACAAATAAACCCTGGATGATAGCAGTCTTATTTAATGAAAAGCACAGAACCCTTATCCCAAATGTACTCACTCAACAATGTGCTCCAATTCTATCAGCAGGGTGCAACAGAGACCCATTGGATGTGCATGTATGCACGTGTGTGTGTGTGTGTGTGTGTGTGTGTGTGAATAGGAACTTGTTGGAAAGATTACCTACTTCCCTTCTAATTTCAGCTGCATTAAGTTGTGTTTGTTCAGAAATCTATTAATTTTATGTAATCAAAACTATTCATTTTATCTTCTGGATATTCTCTATCTCTTCAAATGTGATTTCTTCTCCTATCCATAGATCTGAAAGGTAATTTCTTGCTAAATACTCTAATTTCTTTACTGTGCTACATATCTCTTTGAAGTTATCTTGGCATATAATGTGTGATGTTGGTCTACACTCTTGTTTTTTGCCACAATGATTTCTAGTTAAAAAGTTCTTGTCAAATAGCAAATGAGTTCTTAGGCCAGTAGCTGAGAACTTTGGTTTTTATCAAAGAGCATACTAGTGTGCTAACTTGCTTTGGCATGTTACATACCTAATCTGTTCCAATGAGTAACCTCTCTCTTTTTTAACCAGTACCAGATCTTTTTTACATGATAAATGCTCTTAAGTATAATTAAAAATCTAGTACTGCTCAGCCTTTTTCCATTCTACCTTTCCATGTCGTTTAAGATTCTTGACCATTTTCAAAGGATATGGACAGAGAATTTTCAGAGGAAGAAATTAAAGCTATCTACAGTCATATGAAAAAATGCCCTAAATCACTACTGATTAGAGAGATGCAAATTCTACGACGGTATCCCTAAGAAGTCGTAAAAACAGGAAAGGGTTCCATGTGTACAAAAGTATTTATAGCAGCTTTCTTTGTGGTGGCCAAGAACTGGAAAATGAGGGAATGCCCATCAACTGGGGAATGGCTTGTGTTATAAGAAATGACAAACGGGGGACTTCAGAGAAGCCTGGAAGGACTTATATGAACTAATGCTGAGTGAAAGGAGCAGAAACAGGACAACACTGTACACAGTAACAATCATAGTGCGTGAGGAATTTTTCTTGTAGACTTACCCCTTCACAGCAATGCAGGACCTAAAACATTACAAAACAACTCTTGAGACAAAATGCCATCCACATCCTGAGAAAGAACTATAGAATTGGAAAGCAGAATGAAGCAGAATATTTTCTCTTGTGTTATGTTTTGTTTTCTTTGGGTTTTTCTCATTATTTCTCCCATTCACTTTAATTCTTCCATGTAACACAACTAAACTGAAAATGTATTTAATAAGAATGCATGTGTAGAGCCCATATAAGATTGCATGTCATCTCAGGAAGGGAGGGGGGAGGGAGGGAAAATTTAAGACATATGGAAGTGATTGTTGAAAGCTAAAAACAAATAAATTTAAAAAAAGAAAAGATTCTTGACCGTTTGTTCCACTATTTAAATTACATTAGTATTATTTCTGACTCTAAAAAGTAATACTTTGGTAGTATGAGTATTACAGCACTAAATTTCTACTATATTTGTTTAACTTACCCATGTGCAAAAGACATTTCTCCAATTATTTAGGTCTGTCCCTTCTATAAACAAAGTTATGTTATGCTATTCAAAGAGTTGTTGCGTATATCTTGGTACTTAGATTCTGATTCATCTTATACATTCAATAGTTATTTCAATGGGGACTTCTCCATTTCTTTGTGCTAGGTTTTGTTGATAATATATGGAAATGCTGATGGGTTTTGTGAATACATTTTATATCCTGCTGCTATTTTGGCAAAGTTATTGATTCAATTAATTATCAACACTCGGATTCTGAGTAAATTATATCATCTGCAAAGTGGTAATTTTCTTTTTTCTATGCTTACTCCCTCAATTTCAGTTTCTTTTATTACTGCAATAACTAATAATTTCTTGCTCCAAATCACTATTGATCAGGGAGATGCAAATCAAAACAACTCTGAGGTACCACACCATACCTATCAGATTGGCTAACGTGACAAAACAGGGAAATGATAAATGTTGGAAAGGATGTGGAAATGCTGGAACACTGATTCACTATTGGGAGAACTGTGAGCTGACCCAACCACTCTGGAGAGTAATTTTGAACTATGCCCCAAGGGTTATAAAAATGTACATACCCTCTGATCCAGCAATATTGCTTCCAGGGCTGTATCCCAAAGAGATCATAAAAATGGGAAAAGGATCCACATGTACAAAAATATTTATGGCAGCTCTTCTGGTGGTGGCCAAGAATTGGAAATGGAGGGAATGCCCATCAAGTAGGGAATGAGTGAACAAGTTGTGGTATATGAATGTAATGGAATCCTACTGTTTTATAAGAAATGCTGAAGAAGCAGACTTCAGAAAATCCTGGAAAGACTTATAGGAAATGATGTTGAGTGAAGTGAGCAGAACCAGATGACCAATGTTCACAGAAACAGTCACAGTGTGTGATGGCTGATTTCGATAAACTCATCCCTTCTCAGAAATGCAAGGACCTAAATCATTCCCAAAAAAGACTCGAGGCAAAATGCCATCCACATCCAGAGAAACAATTATGGATCCCAAATGCAAAGTGAAGCAGACTTTTTTTTTGTTTTGTTTTGTTTTTTCTTTCTCATGTTCTCACCCAATCGTTATAATTCTTCTACACAATATGACTAATATGAAAAAATGTGTTTAATAGGTATGTATGTGTAGAGCTATATCATATCTCATGCTGTCTTGAGGTGGGAGCGGGGAGAGGGAGAAATTTAAAACTTAAGGCAGTGAATGTTGAAAACTAAAAATAAATGTCTTTTTTTAAAAAGAACTGAACATAAACATAAAAAAAATCAGCACTTCTAAAAAATTGCAGTAGTGTGGTAACAATGAACATCATTGTTTCATGCCTGATCTTACTAGAAATGTCTCTAGTTCATCTGTTTATTACATAAAATTCTAGTTCTGGGTTTTAAATAGATACTACTTATATTAAGAAAGGTCAATGTATTTCTACATTTTCTAGATCTTTAAGAGGAATGAATGTTATGGTATTTTCAAAAGCCTTTTCTTTTAAAAAAATTACTAAGTAAATATTTTATTTTTTGTTTCTATATAACCAGAATTTCTTCTATTATCCCTTAACCTTTCATCACCCAGAGTTATCCCTAATAATAAATAATATTTTAAAGGAAAAAAGAAAAACAGGAAGAAAATGCATGCTTCAATATTCATCCGGTAATATTCCATTACATTCATGTACTAAAATTTATTTATCCATTGCCAAATTAATAGGCATCTATTTTTATTTCCATTTTTTTGCTACCACACCACAAAAAAGTTTTATAAATATTTTATTGTACATAAGGACTTTATTTTTGTCAAAGTCCTCCATGGTGTACAGGCCTAGAACAAAAAGGAATGGGCATTTTATTCATATTAATTGCCTAATTACGAACTGTTTTCCCAAACTGTTTTTACTGATTCGTGGCTCCGCCAACAATGAAACTGGGGCCAACCTTCTCGTAACCCTTCCAACACTGACTGCTCTCATCTTCTATCATTTCTTGACCATTTGCTCACTGTGAGGTAAAACCTTAGGTCTCTTGATTTTCATTCTTCTTATTATTAGTGATTTCAATCATTATAACCCTTCGTGATTCCCTTTGTTCCTAAATTGTCTCTGAGCCTTCAACGCTGAAATAAGAAGTAAACAAGTGTCTGGACCTGGAGATTGTTGTTTTTCAAATTTCCCTCAATTTCTTCCCAATTTTCCCAAATTTCACTTCCCCATTTGGCTTATGTCTTCTCCCTTCTACAACTTTCTCTCATGGAACCCAGAAATAGGAGTTTATCCATTAGGTTTTTCTTTTGTGGGTTAAGTCATATCCTTTTGAGCTGTCAACCATCTTTTCTAGGGAGCTGTTTTGTATATTTGCAGAATATTATCGAGTGGAGAATCTCATGATCCACAGGGAATTCTTCTTTAGATTCTGCACTAGTTCCCCTGAATACAATGGCAAATACTTTTGGTGAACATAGATCTCCCTGATTTATATCTCAGTTAATGTTTATGATCATAGGGTCAGTTGTGGTATTACATATTTCAAAAAATATTGCATAACACTGAAGTATGGATGCGAACATTGTTGGTTAGAATCTTTAAAGCCATTATGTTTTACTGAATCAAATGCTTTCTCAAAATCCACCAACAAAGGAATTCTCTATCCTGTATGTCATAAAGGATTTCCTCAGTTCAGGTATAATGAGTCTCACAGAGATTTTGTATATTTGAGGAAACCAACACATAAATAAATTCCTGTAAATCTTTAATACTAAGGTCACATATCCAGTTAGAATGCATTGTGGAATATGGTGTAAGGTTTTGCTCTACATCTAATTTGTACCAGAATTTCTTCTGGTTTTCCTTTCTTCTAATCAAATAGAAAGTTCTTTCCTAAGTAATTTATATTTTCCAGTTTATTGAACACTGGGTTATTTAGTTCAATTGTTGTCAATTGTTCCTGATTGTCCCTTCTCTAAGTGGTTCAATCGATCTACCTTTTTATTTTTTAACCAATAACCAAGAGTTTTTTATGACTGCTGCTTTATATAATATAGTTTGAGGTCTGGAAATACTACTTTCTCTGGTGTCTACCTCTTTTCATTGTTTTCCTTGATATTCTACATCATTTATTTCTCCAGGTTAATTCTGTTATTATCTATTTCTGCAGGGTACCATTTTGATAATTTGATTGGTATTGTATTAAAAGTGTAATTTAATTTCAGCAGTACTTACACTGATATGGGGTACTGAATATTCCCTCTAGCTATTTATTTTTTATTTCCATAAGTAACAGTCTGTAATTGAATCTATGCAAGTGTTTTGTGTGCTTTTGGAGAACAATCCCAAGATATCTTATGTACTTTGAAATTATTTTCACTGGAATTTCTCTACCATTGCCTCCTGGGTTTTGCTATTATTATACAGAAATGCTGTTTATTTTTGAGGGTTTATTCTGTAGCCTGAAACTCTGGCAAAGCTATGGGTCTCTATCAGTATCTTTGCCAATTCTTTACACCAACAAGCAAGTAGAGTAGTCTTATCTCCTCTTTACCTATATTTGTGACTTTAATTTCTTTCTCTCATCTTCTATCATTTCTAGAATTATCAAATAATAATGAGGAGTGGGCATCTTTACTTCTGTAATTACTTGGAAAAGTTGTAGTGTATCCCCATTACATATGTTTGCTTTTGGTTTTAGAGTGATGCTTTTATGAAGTTAAAGAAAATATATCTAATTTTACAGGACTTTTAAAAAAACATGAATGAGAATTTTCTTTGTCAAAGGTTTTTTATCAGCTACTGGGATAAGTCATTTTTGATAGTTTAGTATGATTATATTGACTGTTTTCCTAATGTTGAACCATTCTTGCATCACTAGTATCAATCCAATTTAATCATAATTAGTATTATAGGCTCTTTCACAATATTTTATTGAATATTTATAAATTAAGTACTCATTAATATTATTAGTTTATAGTTTTTGATTTGTGGTTTATGTATCAGAATTATATTTATTTCATAAAAGGAAGGGTAGGGTGCTTAGTACTAATTGTTCTTCAACTGCTTGATAAAATTCTTCCGTAAATCAATCAAGATTGGAAAATTTTTCTCTGTAATAGTTCCATTGCAATTCATTCTATTTCCTTTTTTGATACTGGATTATCTAAATCTTTATTGGGTTTTCTGTTAGTTTGAACATTATGTATTTTTGAACATGGTCCTCTGTTTCCTTGCCATTCTTAGCTTTGGTGATGCAGAGTAAGTCCCGGTAATTCCTTTTATTTGCCATAATTTCATCTTGTTCCTTTGGCATTTTTTTATCTGGTCTTCTGCCTCTTCTTTTTTAATCAGATTGGTTAAGAAGTCAGGTGGAGCACTGGAGCAGCAGTTAGAGCACCAGACCTGGGGTCAGGAAGATCAGGGCTCTAGCTGTACTTGAGGTCACACTGTGTGACCCTAGAGAAGTCACTTAACCTCCGTCTCCGCGTCTTCACCTGTGAACTGAGGATAATAACACAACCCACCTCTCAGGGTGACTGTGAGGACTAAATGAGGTATTTCTAAAGTGTTCTGCAGAAGTGCTATGTAAGCAAAAGCAAACGTGTCCTTGACAATCAATCAGAGAGCCATCTGATTACTTAAATGTATGTGAGGGGCCTAATCCTGGCAGCCTGCAATTCTTAATGTTGAAGTTCCAACGTTTGACCATGATAACTCAAGGTCTAACTATGAAGGTATAGATAGAAATGTCCAAGATAGATTTCTACAGATGATCAGTTTGGGTAAACTGGATTGAATGGCTGGCAAGGAAGGAGCATTTCAGAAGGCAGAGATGATGCAGGAAATTATGACATAAGAAAATATAGCTCTTTATGTACAGTCTTTTAAAGCCTGATTTCCTCTTCATCTTAACACAAAACCCAGATCATGATTCAAACAATCTTAGTTACAGAAATAGGCAAAGTAAGAAAAATTATAGTCTCCCTCGACAATGGAAAACAACAAACAGCAGATGTTAAATCTAACAATTATAAAATTAGCTGAATGTTTATGGAACTTGGCAGTAAGAAAGGATATTAATGAAATTAAAAGGAATTAAATGTAGGTTGGATTTCACAGCTATACAGAGAAAAATGCAAGAAAGACGTTTTTCCAATTTAAAATTGCACCAAAAGATGGATGACATTGTGTGTGTGTGTATACACACATATACAGTATGAATTTCATATGTATATTATGTGTATACATATAATTCATATTTATAAATTTCCTATCTCAGTGAGAGAAAGATACAGATATAGATATATAGAGATATAGGTATATATGAAAAAACCTGAACCAGTGTGGTACAATATAAAAAACATTAGCTCCGGAGTCAGGATCTCAGATCAAAATCTCACTTCTACTACCAGAGTAGTAAAGTCACTTAAGTTCCCTGTGACCCAGTTGCCTCATCTGTAAAAATGAGGGTAGTTAGACTGTACTTCTAAGGAGGCTTCCAAATCTCAATCCTGTGAGATTAGTCATATAGCTAATAGGCAGTGATTCTAAGCTATATTTTTACACCAAAATGAAGTCAAACTCCAAATAAATCACTAAAGTATTGTTTAAAAGTAAAGCTTTACACTGAAACACAAACACACTTTAACCGATCACTTTTGATTTGCTCCTTGACATAAATAGACCTTTCAGGATTTCATTATTTACAACAGGTTTCCTTTGTGTACCTCAATCTACACAAGCCTTACAAGATGAGAGAATTCTGTGCTCCTGGAAATTAAAAAATCAAGAGTTTATGGACTATTGGAATAGCTATTAAACTCATTCAGGAAGCAGCAACCAAAGGAAATGCCCATAAAATAAATCAGGCTGAATAACCACTCATTTGGTGATATATTCCAAATGCAGAACAAGTCACCTGGGGGAATAGCAAAATGTCTCTCAGATGAAAAGTAAGACTATCCTCAGCCCACTTAAAAGAAAAATCCTGATCCAAAGATAAGAGAAATACAAGGATAATTTTCACTAATACTAAAATCCAAAGCAGTAACCACTCAAAAGGAAATAAAATTTGATGGGAATACGAAAAGCATTTATGAATTAATAACATTAAAGATATGAGTATATTCTGTATTTTAAAATCTTGAACTCAAAATGAACGAATGCTTACAACAGCCACTCACAAAGAAAATCCTCATCTTGCTCATATTCTTTTCAAACTAAAATGGACATTTCATCATATTAAAGTTTCCTTGAAAACCTTCTGAAAATTACTGAGACAACTGCCTAATGCTGGTTCTCCAAGAGTATTAAAATGGGCTTTTCCATGAATGTAAGAGCAATTTTGTTTGAACTCTAATGGTTGTGTAAACAATCATCAAATATTCATTGCACACCTACTATGCACCAGGCACTATGCTAGGCACTGAGGCTCTAAGTACAAAGACTGAAAAATTTCCTACTTCTGAGGAGCTTACATTCTTAATGAGGGAGAAAATAAGCATATGTAGCATAAATACAAAATAAATACAAATAGAGACAAAACGTAAGGTAGTCTGGGAAGCAGAGCACTAGCAATTGGGAGATCCAGAAAATTTTCACTTGGAAAATGGTGCTGAACTGTGCCTCACAAGAAGAGAGGAATGCTACAAGACAGAGGTAAAGAGAGACTGGTACTTTAGATACATGGGATGGTCAGTGAAAAGGAATGGAGGCAGGGGATGGAGTGTCCTGTGGGGCTAACAGAGAAGCTAGGATGGAGAAAGTGTTGATTGTTATTTTAAAAGAAGAGGGAATGTTGGGTTTGAAGGCAGCAAAGAAGTATTCATTGATAAGGGAAAGGTCAAAGATTTCAGAAACCAGGGGCATGACTAAGGAGGCAACTAGATAAAACTGGAGGGGATGGGAACAAGTGCACATGTGGAGAAGTTATCGTTCAAAGGAGAAGGGCTAACTCCTTTTCTGAGACTGAGGTAAAAGTGGGGCATGATATTAAGGAGTTTTCAGATGAAGAGGAAGGGAGAAAAGGGAGTTCACATTCACACTGAATGATCTCAGTTTTCTCAGTAAAGAGGCAGGGACCTTAGTTAAGAGAAATGGAGCAGGGTAATGTGTGGGAGGCTAGGGAAGAGAAAGTCTGAAATAGATTCTGTGGGGAGATGAGACAGGGAATCAGGAAAATGAGGGCCTAAATGAAGTTAGATAACATGAATTTGTGATCACATTAAAGGACAATCATTCTCTTAAGCTATAAATAAATGAAGTACTTATTAAGTACTTACTATGTGCAAAGTACGGTGCTAAACATGATGAATAAAAATAGAAAATTAAGACAGCTCCTCCTCTCAAAAAGCTTACATTCTAACGGGGTTAAATACATACTGAAGATGGAAAAAACCCCTGGATCCAAAGGGTATAGCAGCAAAGAAGATGGTAATACCTTGTCTTTAATGTCATTTCCACTGATAAAATCCTGTAAGTTTCTGATGTTGAACCATTTAACGATGTCAAGGCCTTTGGTAACAAGAACTGTCTTTTTCTGGATGCAGGGCAGATGCGGCTGTAGTTGCTAGGCTGCATCTGCATTGGAGCTACTTCCCAGTATGATGGCTGTGGTGGGCACTGGGCTGAAAGCATGGTTATTCCCAAAGCTCTTGGGTTCAGGATCCTAGGCTGTCTTGATCTAGGTCTGAAGAGGGGAATGGTTAGATTTGTCTGGCATATGTTACTTCCTCCTATTGCCCCCTCAGGGTGCCTTGCTGCTTCAGCTAATCTGGCTTATCTGCCATGTAAGTGACAGTTGGTGGGGATACCTGGCCCATTCTCCACAGAAACTGCTTCCTCAAATGATGGCTATGAGGGCTGGGCTGGATGTGACACTGATGGTCTGGAAGATACTTTCACTTCCAGGGTTCCTGTGCCTGATTCTTGGTGGCAGTGGTCAGTACTATTTGCTGGTGGTGATGGGGAAGGTGATCCTCTTCTCCACAATGATTTGTTCCCTCAGTGATAGCTGTCAGGACTGGTCTGGAAGCCGTTCTGGTGGTCAGAAGGACCCTGCTTTTCCCACTTCTTAGGTTCTGAGTCCTGGACTCTATCGATCAGGCTCCGAAGGGGGACTGTGATCAAGGTGGTGGTAATTAGATTTTCTGTCATGTGGTACCCTCCTTTATTCTCTGTAGTGCCTTACTACTTCAACTGGACTGGCTTGTCCTGCTATCTCACATCTTCCAGAGAAATGCTCTTCTTGAGGTAGTTTCTCTTTCCATACATACCAAGCACATCACTCATCTACTTCCAGCTTCCATGGGAAAAGGTTGTAGGATAATGAATAAGGGAAGAAAACAGAAGTTGAGCTATATACAGAAAAGCAAGTCATGTAGGCTACTTGTAGTTTAGATTAGTGAAATAGGTCCGAGTTTGATTTTGGGGAGAAGAAATTTGGCAAAAATCTGGGGAAATTGAGGAAAATTTGAGGTGAACAGTCTCCAGACTCAGATATAAGTTCAAGGAAGAACAAGATCAAAGGCAATTAATAAGAACATGAAAGGATTAAGAAGAATTAAAGAAGTCAAAGCTGAAAGTGTAGGCTCAAGAAGAATAAAAATAAGGAAGTTGGCAAGACAAGTAAGGTAAGGAAATGGTGCAAAACAATTTCTAACCATTTTCTTTATTTCTTCTTCAATTCTATTCAATTCAATAAACATTTATTAAATGTCTACTATGTGCCAAGCACTTTGCTAAGCTCTTAATTTGTTGTAAATTCTATTTTTAAATTTTAATGTTGATGATTTGGTTTTTATCCCTTTTTAATTATATTAACCACTGCTTTACCTATTTTTTGAAGCTAGCTCAGAGTTTTAATTCTCCAATCAAGTATTTTTTAAAATTTTCAATTTCCTTCATCGCTTCTTTGATTTTTAGAATTTCCATTTTTGTGCTTTAGCTTAGCATTTCTTGTTTGTTTAGTTACATGCACAATTCACTGGTCTGGTTTTTTTCCTTTCTTTCTGATGACAGTGTTTAGAGATACACATTCCCCAATAATGACTGTTTTGGCTGAATCCCAGGTTCTGCTAGGTGTTGTTATTGTCTCATTTTCTTTGACAGAATAATCTTATGTTTCTAGATTTGTACTTTGACCTACCAGTCTTTAGAATTAAACTATTTAATTTCCATTTAAGTTTGGAACCTTTCTTCAAACACCTTTTACTGTTTACATATGTCAGCAAAGAACAACGTATTTGATATTTCTTTCGTTCAGCGGAAGTAGGAAACAGATTTCCAGTGAAATTCATTCCCTAGACTCTCATCCAGATTCATCTGAAGCTGTTTCCTTCTCCAGTCCCCCTTTCTGCCTGCTTACATACCTTGCAATGTGCCCACTGGAATTCCAATGCATTGCCAACAAATTTCGTTTCATTTTCAGGCTGTCTCTCTTATTTTTTCCCCAAATGTTCTACACCCATCACTGTCAACACTCTAACACACTGGATACAATTCTCAAACCCTCTGGTTCAAAAAGTTAGAGGTTGATACTTGTTCTTTCTCCCTACCCCTTCTTTGCCACTATTCAATAATCTCTCCTCCTCTGGAGGTAATTATGCCAAATACATTGCCTAGCCCCTAGTAAGCTCCTTCCTTAATGCCTTCAACACTTGGCTTACTCCACAGTGATTGTTACACTTTTTTGCTCCATAGCATGGTGTTCTGGTTTTTGCTATAAAGAATTTTAGTATACTATGGGAGCACTGGGAGAATCATACAAGCATAAGTTCCATATAATATGAAGCACACCTAGCTAAATATCATATACCCTTTGAGAAGGCTTACTGTCATCCTCATCTTCTACCTCAATCCTGAGAAATTTAAATAGAGCTCCGATGACCACTCTGACATCTCCATTCCTTAAGTTCTTAAGAATATCTATTTTAAGAAAAGTGCTCAGGTCAGACAAGTCTTCATTCTCTCAATACTTTCTCCATGATGACCCTCCACCAATCCCTTTTGCTTTTCTGTTCCTCACCTCTCCTCCCACCCCAAACACCTCTTGAGAGAGGCTAAATGACTTGTCCAGGGTCATAGAGGTAGTCAGTATTGGAGGCAGGACTTGAAGTTAGCACTTTTTGACTCCAAGTACAACACTAAGTAGTCTCAACTAAAATCTCATCTTTGGCAAAAAGTCTTTCCTGGTCCCCCTTAGGGGTAGTGCCTGCCCTTGAGATTATCTCTAGTCTGTTTTTTATAGAAGCTGTTTTTACATATTGTTTCTCCCATCAAATTCTGAACTCCTAAGAGCAGGACCCCAGTATTTAGCACAGTATTAGGCATATAGTCTGTGTATAATACCTGCTGACATGAAAGGTATCTATCTCTGAAACCTCCTACACTGACTCATCTGCCATCCATCCACATCTCCATCAATCTCATTCCTCTGAAATCTGTTCTTCACCCTTAATGTAACCCCAAGTCCCCTGATTCTTCTACGTTAACTGCTATGGAGACAAGCCAACTAACCAACCTCAAGTTCTTCTAATATAAATTAGGGGAAACAAAATACATGCAGACAACATCAGAGGTTTTGTGAGAAGAAAAAAATACTACCTCAAAGTGTTATATAGATTTGAACTAACATTATTGTTCTTTAACTGACTCTGGAAGCAGCCACTATAACACACACTTGCCCAAGTCTGAATCCCATAAGACAACCATTTCCTACCCTGTGGATCTCAGACCTAGAGAAACCCACCCACCTGATTTCATTATTCCAGTTCTACAGGAGAGGAAAACTACTGCAGGAAGGTAATGTACACAATCTTATTCAATAAGAGGCTGCTGTGCATCAATTATTGCAGTCAATTTTATTGAGTCTTGATCACATTCCCCAGAATATATTTAAAACTTCTTCCTTGTTCTGTACTTATCTACCTCAGAAAGTAATTAGATCTCTTACTTAACTCAGAAAATGAAGGTCATCCATTCATCATTCTTTTATTGACTCTACTAGATTGATTCTACTAGATATATTCTACTAGATGAACTCCCTGGGGCTTCTTCATGACTTCAGAGATCCAACAGCTCATCAGTATCCTTTCCCTCTCTGACTGGGGGTAAGGGGGGGGGGGTGGATTGATAAACTCCTCCCAAGGCCTTCCCTTACAGAGAGTCCCCAAGTCTGCAACCTCTTCATTCCCTACTTGGATGCACTCCTAGTGCTTTTCCATAATATCCTGTGCCAGGTACCTTTCTTCTTCTTACCCTTTCATCCCCCTTTTGTGTACAAGTCTAATGAAATCAGAAATTTTCATGTTTGCACCCCCAGTGCTTAGCATGGTGCCTACCACATAGCAGATGCTTAATGATTACTGACTAATTCCATAAGGCTGTTGATTACTTCCAAAATGCAATGGCTTCATTTCAATCTCTATGCTCTTTGATCCAACCCCTCTGACAGCTCCTCTCTTCACTTTTTAGATGGTTCTTCTTACCCATTTTGTCCCCTTAAGTTGGTACATCCCCCCACGGCTCAGTTCCCCAACCTCTACTCATTCTGTATCACTTAACCACTTTTTGCCCTAGTTTTCTCACTGTAAAATGTGACGCTAATAGTATCTACCTTTGAAAGGCTGCTGTGATCAAATGAGGTAATGTTTGTAAAGCACTTAGCACCGTGCTCTGTGAACAGTAGGAGCTATGTAAATGCTAGCTATGATCATTCATCGTTGTTGTTATATTTCAACCCTACTTTCTAACTCTCTACTAAGAATCTTTATTTGTGCTGTCATAATGAAACTTGAAATTTAACATGTCAGAATTGAATATTTCATCTTCTAACATCCACACTTCTATTGGCTACCTCATAACCCATCTTTGGTCACTCAGATTTGAAACTTGTGAGTCATCTGTATCTTTCTTCTCTCCTATTGTCCAATAAGTTGACAACATCCAATTAGTTTCCAAATTATCAAATTCCTTTTTTTGAAGATTGATTCTCCTTATCTTTCCTAGACTTGAAGTGTAGGAGCTACTCATGAGCACAATCCTACTCTGATTGGAACAGGAGCTTTGACATATTCCATTTTCCAATCTGGGCCAGTTCACTCCTCCTCAGACAAGCAAACTGGTATATGGCAAGGGAGTGGGAGTTCCCTGCTGCTGTTTCTAGAGGTTCAGCTAATTTGCTGAACAAATAACAAACTTAGTGCAGACACCCTAAGAGTCTAATATCCTGAAACTCAAACTCCTGACCTCAAGAGATATGACAGCTTCACCTTCTGGGACTAGCGCCTTTGTAACTCCCAGACTCAAATCCAAAAAAGTCAACTTCTTCAGTATCATATTCATCTATACTCTACCAACAATAACTTAATTCAGACATCCCTTGTGCATTTTCAAATCCTACTTTTTAGTTTCTCTTGAAATAGTAACAAAAAATAATGACTTTCCTCTAAAAAGCTCTTTCCAGACTCCTGGGAAGACCCTTAAAAAGGTGTTTAGGACAAAGTTTAAGACAGAGGCTTTTCTCAGGAAAATGGATTAAGGGTTACACCCAACCTTTTAGCAAAGAAGAACTATAGTCTTGTTTACATCATGGCCTCCCCACAAACTAGAATAGATTGAGAGTAAGATCCATGGTTCTCTATGGAGAAAAATTAATATATCTATTGGATGGAGTAGGTTTCTTCATTTACTTCAAGAGTGAAGGGAAGAGATTGCTACTCACTAATTCTAGAATGTTAACCCAAACAGTATTTTTACATATTGTGATTTCTTTTTCAAGATTACTAATAAAAGCTATCTGAAATCAGCTCGAGAGAAAATCATGTTAGAGACCACGTGGGACTATGTTAGTTTGGACATTGCCAAACTAGAAACGTCTGGAGGATTAATGTGAAATGATTTCTGGCAGACTTAAGCCTAAAACACAGAATATAGTATAGTATTAGTATTTTTTCTTTAATAACCTAGCCTATTAAATAGTCTCTAGGCCCCAAGTTTTCTGCTCTGCAATAAGCTCTTCATAACAATGACAAAAATCATCCTGTTAACAACCTGGTAGCACACAAATACGACCCTGTTATATCCTTACTCAGAAACTTTTATACCTCCATAGTAGATTACAAGTTCCTTCAAATCAATGGTATGGCACTTATCTTTTGCATATCCAGAACCTAACACAGTGTATTACGTATAGTTGTTGTTGAGAACAAATAAATGTGTTAGCTGTGCAAGTCATAAGTAGTTAAGATCCATGTTAAGTTTTTAATGTAATACTAGTAGTGCTAAGTTTTTAATAGGTAGTTACAGGATTTAGAGAAGAGTGGAGTATGTTTGTGCAAACTCTCCATTTAGCCCAGCTGCTTAGCTTGCTTTCAACTCCAGGAACCTCAAGGTGCCTCGAGGAGAGGCTCATCACTATGCTGTAACTAAGGCTGCCTCTCTCCACTGCCTGGAAGACTAGAGAGCAAGAGCAAAAAAAATCCTCCCAAAGCCTCCCTTTACACAGAGCTCAGAATTTTTCAGCCACCTTTCCCTTTCCCCCCAAGCTTCTCTACTCAGTTTTGATTCCACATACACCATGCCCCCACATCCAGTACCCTCTGGTGCTCTATCTCCTTTCAGCTTCCTTTTGTGTACTGTTCTCCTTCATTAGACTCTAAGCTCCTTGTGGGCTGGGATTGTCTTGTTATTTCCATTTCCAGGGCAGAGCACATTGCCTGGCACACAGTAGATGTTTAATAATGTTTACTGACTAGTAAGCATGTGACTGTTCACAACAAATGTCTGTTGATTAATTTTAAATGAAGGAAGGGCAATTTTCAAAACTTTTGCACAGTATTATTACCTGTGGAACAAAAAGTATTTGATGATAGAAGTCAATTTGAGGAGGAAAGCTCCTGTATAAAAATAGTATATAAAAACATGATGCTACAGAGGTTCATTATCTCAGTGGATTGGAATATCACTAACTGCCCAGGTAAAAGTAACCTAAATAAAATTATTATTTTAAATCTATTTCATTAATTATTTATTAAATTTTTATTTTGTTTATTATTTATTAAATTTATTATTTAAAATAAAATTATATAATTTAAATGATTAAGAGATGAAAAACAGTGATCTTGAAGTTAAACTATTTCATTTATACTGGGAATTTTTTTCCCAAAAAGTCTAAGTAAAATCCAGAGGTCCAAACTAAAGTATTTTTGTTAGGTTTGTTACAATACTCTAATCCAGAAGTAATTATCAATTCTCTTTTCCTTTGATAGACTATTACTATTAATATATTTTCTTCTCTTTAAAACAACATTTTAAAGCTGCTTCCTGAAGCAACAAAGTCTTGTCCAGTATAGGGAAAAGAGACACTTTTGACATATCAGGTATAACATGTCCTCACCTTGAGATTAGGTTTTGACAGTAATTTCAACAGCTCTCGGATCTCACTGTTCAATTGCTTGTTCTGAAGTTCTTCAGCCAGCTGTAGGGGAGATTGAATTGACACCAAGAACATTAACAAGGCCACTTTTACTGAGGGTGTGAAAACTCAGAATCTATCTAGTTCAAGGTTTTTACTTTACAATGTGTTTAAACAGACACCAGCATGAAGAAAAACAGACTATCAATCACTGCTCTTCTTTTTGGTTCCTCAGCAGATCAATTTAGGCCAAGCTGTTAAGTTCAGTTTCAGTCAAGTAATCATATCTGGCAATAGTGCAGCCGGATCACATACTGATTTACTGCAGTGAAGGCAAATCCCAGTACTTTATTTAAGTGAATGGTCCTTTGCATGCAGACAAAGGACTATTTATAAAAAGGACTGGATGAAACTTTGACACTGTCTATTAAAAAACAGCTTCTGAATGAGGTGGTGAAAACTATGCCGCTTCCAAAAACCTACAGAAGCAGGGGTGTTTAGGACTAGGGTAAGGAAGGACTAGGGTAATTAAGTACCTAAAATTTGTGGTTTAAATAAAAAGAATCCCAGCAACAGGGCTTAAACCTGTCTCAGGATCTATTCTTTAAGAACTTTTGTATAACCAAGACACATACAAATTTAGGCTTCCAAATATTTTACTTCTGCAAGATGTTGCAAGATGATGATTTTTTAAAAGGCAATTTCAGGAATATTATTCCAAAAAGATTCTAACATTAAGTAGTATGTGTGAATAGTATGTTTGTGTGTGTATAGACAGACAGATAGACAGACAGACAGACATATTAGATACTATATTACAAAGGCTATTTTAGCAATAAAAGCTCTTTAAAATAGATACAAATTTCCAATTTAGTTCTAATGATCCTTAAGATAAAATTATCTTTAAATGTGTATCATCCTTCCTAAACATTAAGAGGAAAAGATGAAATACCTTTGAAGAGAAATATATAGTTTAAAAGAAATTTACATATTATAAGACAACTCACTTTTTTCAGGTAACAAAATTTTCTTGATTATTTTTAAAAATCACTACTTATAATCATAAAAAATACAGAGGTTCAATATATTCTTTACCTGAGTTTCAACCATACTTCTACCCTCCATATCTTCTCAGTCTTATCTGAAGTTATTCCCTACCATACAAAACTATTGTTACAATAAAAATAGATATTCCTCTAAACATCAGCTGTTTGCACTTACTTCACATTCTAGAATGCTCTTTTCCCTCTTTTAATAACTCAATTGTGCCCTCCTGTATGAAGCCTTTCATGACTTCCCATAAGTAAAATCCTTCACCCTCAAACCTCACACAGCAGTATCATGTATATTGAATTATAGTATTATGGTCTTATTCCATCAAAAACTTTAAAGTCTGAGCACAGGGACTATATCTTATTTAATTTTGTAAGTTCTCCAACACCAAGAACATCCAAAGACTCTAAGAATTTAGTAAATGCTTACTGATGAATTAATTTCATGATAATATGGTTAATTTTTTATTGATAATTAATTACCTAGCACTCTATTTTACCACAAGTTTTAGAGTCTACTATATATTAAAGTGGCTTTTAAGTTAGGTTTCATATTGAGCCGACCATGTAACAGCCTTAAGATGCCTAAAGCTTCAAATTATATTGTAAAATAAACAAAATAGGGAAATTTAAACATTTCGATTATCTTTAAAAGATTGTGTGTAGAGTGTTGTTTTGGAAAGGTACAAGGTAATGGGCTACAACACCTTTAATTCACTTTAATCTTATGTTAATTTCAAAAAGGCTTTTTCCTGCAACACCGTGAGATTTCATGGTAGAAGTTTCAGATGAGACACGCACACAGGAAAAATCACTTGACTGCTGGCAAGTGAATTGGTTCTCCATTAAATAATAGCTAACTCTACTGCTTGTAGTGAAAAAATAGAAGTGGGGAAATAGTTTGCAATCAAACACTGTTACTGTCTGAAAAAACCATCACCTATATGAATTCTAACTACAACCACTAATGCTTTGGATGCATAAATTTCCTATGCTACTACCGAAAATTCACAAACCTACTCAAATATTCTACATGTTTTTTTTCTAATTTATGTTTCAATTGAGCTCAATTACATGCTGACATTTCCTAAAACAAAAAAAAATTTTGACCAATAATAGCAAGCCATATTTTATTCAATTAATCAAGTAAGTTAACAAGCATTATTAAGCATAAGCATCTACTAAGTTCCAAGGACTGCACTAAGCTATAGGGATAGAAAATATAAAAGGTGACACAGTCCCTACCCTCAAGTAACTTATATTTTACTGCAAGTATTTCTCTATCTAGACTAATTTAGCCTCATTCATAATTTACCCAGGTGTGTGCAGAATTTATCTAAATTCCTGAGGAAGGAGAAGAAACAGCACATCACATCTCCCCCAATCCCTTTTTAAAGAGCAGTTATAGTAACAGGAAATTAACTATTCCATCAATGCCTACCACTTTAGTTTTTGGTCATGATGGAAATTTGGAAGGCTGAAATATCCATAAATCACTACTGTGTTTTATAATGGGTAATTCTTTTTTACTTATTTTATACGCCTCACTTCTGTAGTATTAGCTGTCATTTTTCTTGCTCTGTCAGCAATATGGCCATCTCATTTGTCTTTAATTTTCTAAAGCATTCCTCTTGTCTGTGACTTTCTCAAAATACTAATAGTTGACAGTTTCAACCTCAAAATACTAATAGTTGACAGTTTCTTTTTCCCTACAGAGTTCCAACCCTATAAGTTATATTACGTAGTTACCAAAAGAGAACAAAAAGGTATCTAGGAACTATGTTTTTGGAACAGAAAAGTGAATAAAAATCAAAGTAATATTAGCACAACATACTCAGTGATGACAGGACCTTTGGAAACATTTATAGATTCCTGTGATTTCAACTCTGAGGATTATACTCACATGTTTGCACTAAGATGCTAACTTAAACTGTCTCTACTAACAGACAGTTTTTTGGGAGGCTAAGTACCAGTGATCTCAGCAAGGAGCACTTACATCATTTGCCAAGGCTGCTGCACCATGGAGGATGGGCACAGGATTCTGTTTCTCATAGTAGTGTAACTTTTCATGAATCTATAAAACAATTAGAGAAATAAGTTTTTTGTTAGCAAATGGCATAAGAAAAATCTTTTTTGCACACACTAGTTTAATGTTTTATACAAAAGAAATGCCTTCACAAAAGAACATGGTATATATGAACATGTAATTTATCTTCAAATCCTGGTAAAGTTTTAAGAACATGAAATCAGATGGAAAAAATGTTCAGGACATTAACCCACAAAAAAACTAATGCTTATGATTTTTGAAAAAATTACTAAGGTCCCTATTTCTAGCATGATATTTCAAGTATCCACAATATCTTATAAAGCTCTAGAGAACACAAATCATAAATATCCAAAATTGGTATTTTAAACCCATTATTATGTACAAAGTGAAATAATAACCCAGTGCACATATTTTGACTAGATTTGGCATGCAACAGAAGTTCTCGTTAAAACTGTTATTTTTTAAGTTGTAGTATTGATCCTTTGAATGCTAATTTTCCATGAAGAAGCAATAATTTGGCCAAATTATTTTTCACTTACTTTCAGTTCTCTTGACTGTAAAAATTTGAAATCTATTTTCCTGGAGGAATACGATATAAGAATAACTAAGATTTAAGAATAACACACACTAAAATGTAAAACATATACATATTTCATATTTTAAAATTATTTTTAAAAGTGAACAAAATTCAAGACTGAACAAGAGAAAACTTTTCATTATTCAAGAAATTTTAAATATAATTTAATTGTATAAATTTTACCTATATTTTAAAATAAACTAATATTAATTATATATTATATGTAATATTTATATATTACATATAAATAAATGAGCATATCTTCATTCTTTGCAAATCAGTTACAGAAACTCCCTTCAAATTTTAACAGAAGAAACTAACAAATGTATTACTTAAATGTCTATTTCACTTATCTGTGTTTTTAAACATTTTCTGTTAATTTATGCTATTAACCTTCATTTGTAGAAATTCAAAGAGAATTCTGTGTATTGTCCCTGTAAATAACATTTCTAGCTTCACACTTCTTTTGTTTAGTTGATAAATATGCCTTCTCAAGTCAGATAAGCTTCAACTGTACTCAGGTTAAAAATAATTCTTTTAAAATATGTACAAAATCAACATCACTTCTTTTTGATAAGAAACTACTGGGTATAAGAAAATCTTAATACTTTCTGGAAATGAAGAATATAAGCATAGTAAGGAAAAAAAAATTGAAATCATGATGGCTTTACCAAGAATGTGATGGACTACATTTGTTTTTCTTTTCCTTTTTTTAAACCAAAATAGTAGAAGCTAAATTTTTATCTACATGAAAATAAGTTATAATATAAAAGACACAATAAAATGAAAACAGAAAGATTTGATGAGCTAAGACATCAAAAATCTAAGTTAAATGTAAAATCTAACTTAATTTTTTAAAATGACTGCTACATTATGAACTCCAATGAGAGTAATCTAATTAATTTCGAAACTTGTTTGTCATTTGCTTGAATTTTTAAAAAAGTTTACCTTTTATTATAACTGATTCTACTTTCTAGTACCTAAACCCTTTAAACCATACTGAGATATGTTGGTATTTTGAGATCCTTTTGTACATTTTCTATATTCCCAAAATGTTACTATTCTTACATTTCCTATATATTTCCTATATATTGTATTTTCTTTTAAAGAGCTGCTAGGAATAAATGATTAAAGTAAGTGTTAAAAGTGCATCATAAATAATGAGAGCACTTTGAAATACTCTTAATTCTAATTTATGTAAATTTGCCCTTGTTAGTAGAATAATTTGCAACAACAAAAAAATTACACAAGAATTGAAACATATAAAAACGTACTAAAATATATTATTCCCCAATACTGGTATATAATGAGGCACAGTTGGTTGGTTCAATAATTAAAGTACCTGAAGTCAGGAGGACCTGAGTTCAAATCCTACCTTAGATACTCAAGTAAGCTGTGAGGCCATATAGGCCCATCAATTTATCTCTGTTGGTTTAATCCAATGGAGAAGGAAATGGCAAAGCACTACAGTATCTTTGCTAACAAAACCCAGTATGAAGAGGCAGAAACAACTTCACAACAAATTCCTCCAATAAAAGGGAACCTACCAGATATATTAATTACATTATAACAATTATGTTTCAACTATATGACAGCTCTAATCTCAAAATTTCCAAGTATTTCTGATATCCACTGATTCATTTTTATCTATAGCCTGGCAGGAGAAATCATTGTGAACTCATACCATCTGCTCAGCAAATCTCATTATTAAAAAGTAAATTTTGGAGTAATGATGCATTGATCATGAGATGGCCAAACCAATATTTAAAATACTGCAACTTTAATGTGCAATAAGGAATTATGGAAATGATAAAAAGAGATTTATGGGAAGATATATAGATTACAAACTAAAATAAGCAGAACTAGGAAAACATTATGTACAGTGACTACAATGTAGTTGGAAAGAACAATAAACATAAACCAAATACTGGGAAACTAAAATGATCAAGCTAAGCCACCATATACAAGCTTATAAACACCCATACACATGTATGTGTGCATGTGCACATATGTGTGTGTATATATGTATATACACATACAAAATAAATACACACACACCACCCTTCCATTCCTTTGCAAAGGCAGGGGATAATGGGTATGAGACACTATATATTATGAGACTTTTAAAAAATGTTAGTTAATTTTGCATTAACTGTTTTCCCACCCCAACTTTCCCCCATCTCTGCTTTTTTTACTGTTTTATACCAAGGGTAATCTCTAGTGCTGTTAAAAAACAAAATATAGTAAAACAACAGTTTTTACAAGGATTAATAAATTGAATATATGCATTTTAAAAAAGAAAATAAAGCTCACATAGGGACAAAAAGGAAATCTTGTAAATTAAAAGGCAATTTGGAAAAGGAAATACTGTAGGCAGCTAAGTAGCACAGTGAAGAGAATTACATTCTTGGAGAAAGGAAAAGACCCAAGTTCAAATCCTGCCTGACACTAGCAGTGTGAAGCTTGGCAAGTCACTTCACTCTCCTGGCTTCAGTTTCTTCACCTCTAAATTAGGGATGATAACAGCCTCTCCCTAACGGGGCGTTCTTGAGGACGGAATGATGTCATACATGAAAAGAATTTTGTAAACACTGTGTTATTACCATAATGCAACTAAAAGTTGGTTCTCAGCAGACCTACAAAATTAATAACCACTTCGTGATCCTGGTTAAAATAAAAATCAAATTGACAAAGTAAGAAATGAAAGTGAAGTCACAACAAACAGAAAAAAAATCAGGATTTGCTATATAGTAATATATGAACAAAATGGAAAGTCTGGAGGAGCATTACTTACAAAAGTACCAATTACCCAAATTTCAGTTTCCTCAGCTATAACCTTGGGATGATAACAGCGCCTGCCTCCCAGGCAAATTTGAACTCCTAACCCAATTTCTGAATAGGAAAGCAATATGGCTATAAAGGAACTAGCAATTCCATCACTTTATCCACTGTGCCATTTAACTGTCTATATCTTTGGAAAACACACACACACACACACACACACACACATACACACACACACACACACACACACACACACACACACACACACACACAAATTTCAATTCCAAAATTTTCAAATAAATCCTTCCAGACTACAGAAATTCATCTGAGAAATCATTAACTATTCAAATTACATTTATATCAGGAAAACAATTAACAAAATCATATTAAAAATAGGTCCTAATAATCCATGATTATCTCAGTAGATACATGAAAAAAATCGACAACATTCAAAAAAATTCTACAATAGATATAGAGTGGTAAATAGAATGTAACTAAAACCAAGAATTACTATCTGTAATTGTGAAATTCTAGAGATATTTCCAATAAGATAAAGCTGAGGGGGGAAAATGATCATTGTCTCCATTATTAATTCTGGTAACACTCTCTATAGAAATAAGAAGTGAAAGTGCTTTTTTCTTCTCCAGATAGTTCCTTTACAGCTAGTTCAAATTCTTTTTGAAGACTGCATTAAGATATTCAATTATTATGGATTGTCTATACCCTTGCAGATAATCACATTACTTGTTCTTAGTGTCCAGTTTTGCTGGTATTTAACTGTGTGTAATAGGTTCTGATCATCACTTCTTTCTTATGGGTTTGGTGTGCTTTTTATCTTATTTATCTATTACTTCCTTTGATTTTCCTTTCTATTCTTTTTAATCAGATTGATGAAATTCAGTTCCATCTAGCAATTCTGTATTCTTTTTGGTTTCCAATTTATCCACATTACTAATTTTCAGGATTTCTTCTTTTGGATTTATGTGTTGGATTCTTGATTTCTAATTAAAGAAATCACTTCTTTCTCTATTTTATTCATGTATAAACATTGAAGATATCATTTCTGCAATAAAGACATACTACGGTAACACCTCAGAAATTTTGCTTTGCCTTCTCTGAAGAGTCACGGTACTTCACACAGTTGTCATTTCCATAATTTGTTCTCATTTGATCTCCTTGGATCCTCCCAACTCTGGGAGGCAGGCGCTGTTTATCATCCCAAGGTTATAGCTGAGGAAACTGAAGCCAAGAGAGGTGAATTTCAACTCAGGTCTTCCTGATTTCAAATCCAGCATTCTATCCACTGAACTACCTACCTAGTAGACTCAAACAGGAAGAAATACAGGCAAAACAGAAACTACAGACAGTAACAAACAATCTATTTTTAAAAACTAGCAAATTAGGAAGGACATAAAGGATCTCAAGCTTTGCAGCTCTATACCCTAGCAGAAGGAGTGTGTGTGTGTGTGTGTGTGTGTGTACACATATCTATCTATCCATCCTTAGCACTGTTCACCTATCATCTCTGCTCTCATCCTCAGACAGCATGGTGTGTTGAATCTGGAGTCAGAATAACTGAATTCCAATTCTAGCTCTGTTCTCCACCACTTGTACGACCTTGGTTTAAGCCACTTCATTTCTCTGTAAAATAAGGACAGTGGACTAGATAACCCCAACGGCACCTAACCATGTTTAAATAAGATTTTACAATTCCCCGCCCTCATCCACAACACCTCCCAACACCAACTTAGAATATAAACTTCTTTCTAGGGACTATTATCTATGCAATCTAGGCCCCTAAAGCAATGCCTTGCAAACTGTAAGTAAGCAATGAATATTGAACTTAATTTTAGATTTAAAATTCTATAACTCTAATAACCAATAGAGTCATAATGTTTAATTTATAATGCCTTTTTGGGTACACTGAAAGCTATCAAGTTTCAAAATGATAAAAAAAAATTATCAGAAACACTGCTACAAAAAAACTAAAGTAAACGTAGATCACATTACATAAAAGAAGGCAGACACAAGATAGACTTGATATATGGCAATGGCAGACCCTATATAAATTGGCTGGTGACTATCACCTTGATAAAACAAAGTATGGAAATGCGAATTTGTCCATATAATTTGGCAATTATTCTTAGGTTCCACTGAATATTTTATGAAGAATCTTCCATCCTCAAGATTCTGTTTTGAACTATATGCTGTAATTAATTATGAGTGTAGATAAAAAAAAATTAGAGGTTATTTTAACTCTAGGAAGAAACTTCGTTTAAATTCAAGCTAAATCTGAGAATTACTATAAACAAAAACAAAACACTTCAAAAGAAATAGAATACAGTTTATGTTTTAAAGAACTGAGCACTTTGTTCTGACAAAGTAAAATTTAGAAATAAAATGTTAGGGGCTAATCCTTATGAATTTCTGACCCTTATCACTGATTTTTTTTTAACCTACCACAAATGAACAAAATTCAGTTATTTGGTTAGTTATCTGAATTATGTTATGTCCACACTGACATTTCTGTCTAAGAATTATACCTGCTAGATTATACTTCCAATGTAAGATTCTAGATTAAGACAAGCACTATATTCAAGGTACTCAAATTTCTCCCCACTCCAATCTATTCAGCATTCAATTGCCAAAGTGATATTCTAAAGCACAGGTTTGACCACATCTTCTTCCTAATCTATAAACTCTAGTGGCCCGCTATCATTGCATCCATGATCAAAGATAAAATTCTGTTTAGCATTTAAAGCTCTTCGCAGAGTAGACCTCTCCTACCTTTCTAGACCTTTATACTTCTCATACACCTTAAGATTCAGCTGCAATGGTCCACCTGGTATGTCTTACACACAATATTCTGCCTCCTGAATGTGTATTTGTATTGGTTGTCCCCTGTAATGCATCTGTTCTTCTTTCTTCAACTATGACTCTCAGCTTTGATGGCTTTCCTCAACTTCAAGTTCCTGTGATGATTCTGTCTTTCATTCCTGCCACTCCAGTTAAATGTTATCATTCTCTAGCAAATAACTTGAGTTCAGTAGCAACTTAAAAATACCCTGGAGGTTCTACTAAAGTAAATCAAATAAACATTATTGATTTCATCTATTTTTATATATATATATATATATATACATATATATATACACACACACACACACACACATATATTTATGTGTGTGTATTCATTCAGATGTATGTATGTATGTATATATCTCAAACCTTTAGAGAAATTTACTACCAAAGTTTTTTTCCCCCATTTGACTCCTTTTCTTCTAATCCTGGATGTATTAGTTCTCAGTTTCAAGTAATCAGTTCTCTATTTAATCTTTTGTAATTGCCTCTAACTCTTGTTTGGTTAAGACTACATCTTCAACCACAGCTATGAGAAGCATATGATTTGCTTCTCTTCTAATTTTAACACTAAGGTCACATATCTGTTTGTAATGTATTGTGGAATATGGTGTAAGGTTTTGGTCTAAGTCTAATTTCTACCAGATTGCTTTTCAATTTTCCCAGCAGTTTTTATCAAATAAGGGGTTTTTCTCTCTCTCTCTCTCACTCTCAAAAATGCGCATGGGATGTGTGGATGTTTAAAGATGACATTTGAGGTTTTACTTCTAAATAAGGTTGGGTATAGAAGAATACAGCTACCATACCTTTTCTGGTCCTTACAGGGTTATCTAAAATGTCTACTTTTGTGGGAAAATTAGAATATTCATTTTTAATTCATTCTGCTTCTTCGCAGAGAAGAAATAGAAAGCTTCTATTATCCAGGGTCACTTTTTACTCTGTAACAAAAGACTTTGTTTATAGCAAGAAGGTCCCTAGGTGGTCAGAGGAAATTCAGACTGAAGTCAACAAATCATACTTGTTCCAAAATAAATTTTGCTTCCACCTCTCAAAGTCAAACATCTTAAGTTGCTACTGTATAATGTATTTTCACTTTTCTATCTCACTTTCTTTATGCTTCTTTCACAGTAGTTTCCAAAACTGAATTAATTTATAAAGGTCCTAAAAATATTAAATTTATTTATAGAGCAAAACCTGCCAATGAACCAGAAATTATAAAACTATGAGTTACTGAGAAGTAGTAATTTTTCATACAGATTTAAAAACATAATATGGTGTCATGGTCAGACATAAGGAATTCTGCTTTTCCTTCCCAAAGAAGACAACTTAGGATAGTAAGCTAAGGAATACTGAATACTAACAATTTCAAAGAGCATGGAGCTAAAAAGGGAAGAATTTAAATGTTTTCATTCTCTAACAATAACCTGAATACAGTAGTAGCTTAAAAATATCCTGAAGGCTCTACTAAACTAAATAAAGTACATTTCAATTCTAAGGCTTTTTTAAAAAAAGAGAAAGTTTATGCCTAATTTTGTAGAGCCCCATTACAATACAGCCAAATAGAGAATGGAAAGGGTATATGGTGGGAGAGAAGAGGAAATAACATTTTTGATCCACCCAAAACAATGAAATGTAAAACTGTTTTGATACATACTGTATTCCCTATGCAATCACCTCCATGAGACAACATGTTCTTTGAGGATGAGGAATATTTCATTTTTCTCTTTGTATCCTAACACCTAGAATGTGGTGCTACACATACTTATAGCAGAATCTTGATAGATGAATGCTCAATTCCATTGCCAATAATTCCAATATAGTAAACACAGTTACCTTGAAAGTACAGAAATATTACTCAATCAAAAGCACTTGATGTGAGCAAGTCATGATACTGCACACTAAGGATACAAAGAAAGACCAAAAACAAGAAAATGGGCCCTACAAGAAACTCATATTCTAATAGGGAAAAGCTATACAATTACGTATATCCAGGGTAAAATGGGAGCAGTCTCAGAAGGAAGACACTAGCATTAAGGAGGATTAAGAATGGATTCTTGTAGAAAGTGGGATTTTAGCTGAGACAAGAATTAGCTGAGACAAGAAAAAAAGCCAGGGAAGACAGAAGGCAGAGGCAGGGAGTAAAGCATTCCAGGGATAGTTGAACAATAGTATAACAGACAAAATCAGGACATGGAGTGCCTTTGTATAAAAAATAGTAAGGAAGTCAGGGTCATAGGGTGGAGTACTTAGAGACTGGAAAGGTAGGCAGGGTAATAAAGGTTATAAAGGTTTTAATTATCAAACAGATTTTACATTTAATCCTTCAAGTAATGATGAGTCATGAAAATTTATTAGGCAGAAGGAATACATGGTCAGACCTGGATTTTAGGAAGGCCACTTTGGTACATGAGTGGAAAACAGACTGGAGTGAGGAGAGACTTAAAACAGAAAGACCAACTAGAAGCCCATGTTGCAATAGTTCAGGTTATGAAGGGATGAGGGCCTACATCAGGGTGGTAGCAGTACGAGAGGAGAGAATGAACCATATAGGAAGGACATGAAAATCAAATCAATAGGATTTGATGGATGTTTGGATATGAAAACAGTAAAGAACTGAGACTGATGTCTACGTTGAGTTAGAAATAATGAAGTTAAGAAGAGGGGAGGGTTTAGAGTGAAAAATATTGAATTCAGTTTTGAATGTAATGAATTTATGGTGTTTACAAGATATCTTATTTGAGATACGTAATATGCAATTGGAGATACAAGACCATCGGTCAGGAGAGAGGTTAGAGCTTTATAAACAGATCTTCATAAATGTAACTGAATATTAGTGTGCTGCAAGAAATAATGTGTGTGATCATTGCAACAGAAGCATGGAAAGATCTAGACAACTGATGCAAAGTGACGTAAGTACAGTCAAGAAAACAATATACATGGTAACTACAATAATGTAAATGGAAAGAAAGAACTATCGATCAAAATATCAAAAGCGAATGTAACAAATAAAGATCAAGCAGGACTCAAATGAAGAGATGAGAGGATAATCCAAACCTACTCCTTCATGGAGGTAGAAGGCCCACAAGTATTCCCCCCTGGACATATTTTTGAATTTTTTCAATGTATCAGTCAGTATTATCAGTACTAATAGCTTTTTCCTTTCCAAAAAATACTACTTGTTACATGGGATGGTTCTCTGGGGAGGGATAATTGATGATATAAGAAACAGAGGATAGCAGCAAAAACTTATTTAAAAAAAGAGAATTTCCAAACCAAATATTACTTTTTATTATCATTTCTTCCATTACAGATTTTATCAACTGAGATAAGGAAATAAATAAAGTCATTTCAGGTCATAAGGATTTGAAACACAAAAAAAACCAAAGTATAAGGAAAAATAATAAGGGTCAGAAAACCCATGAGGGCACGGAACACAAGACAAGGTATTTAACCTTCAAAGGGTTTGTTTCTTCATCCCTAAAATGAGGATGACCTAAATTATTTTTAGGCCCCCTTCATGTTTTAACGATTTATGATAGTATGAATATTTTAATATATTACTAGTAGAAGATGTTTCTTTGGTTTTCTCTAACACAAATACACACACATTTTTTAAAAAGGAAATGTAACTTAAAAATAACAAAAATTCAGAGTGGGGAGAGAACTTAAAAATCATCTTGGTCCAAAATCCAAACTCCCCCCTCCCGGCCCCCCACTTCCCAACCTTTGATGTTGTCAAAAGGCATAATGTAAAGATGAGGAAAATGACGGTTATGAAACTAGTCAGTAGCAAAAGCAGAATTAGAATCTTGTTCCAATGACTCCTAGTCATGGTTATGTATTCCATTTTGGTCTGAATTTGGCTCTTTACATATGAAGAGTAATACTATCCCAGTAATGAGGTAACTGCAGGATTGAAAAAGCCAGAAAAAAGGTCAGTTTTTTCCTCTTTGGGGCAGGTAAAGCAAGTGTTCTAATCACTTAGCACCATCTAGTGGATGGAGAAGACATTGTAAGGGGAAGTTAAATGGATAATTCTGGGGCTGCTTTTATTTTTTTAAATTACTAGATACAAAATGCTCACTTAACTAACATCTGTTCAAAATTAAACAGATGCCAACGCTATTAAGGGGAGGCCAAGGAAATAAAAGGTAAACCACTGACATCATATTATACTACAATACAAGCAAAAAATTATCTTTTAGTTTTAAGCTTTAAAAAAGTAACTACTAGCATTGCAATGAAATGAGTTTCTTTAAAAACAATCTTTGAGTAGATGATGTACTCAAACTTCATGAAGGATTTAAAAAAAATTTCAAAAAGAACTAATTTTTCTCATCAACTAAGGCATTCAAAAATACAGCTGAAATGCTTTACAATACTTGACATTTTGTTAAAGCTATTTTAAAATTTAGTTTTTAAGAATACAGAGTACAAAAGTACACATAAATTTGTAGGAATATGAAAGACTATGTTCATTAACAGCTGTCGTACTTCAAATAGACTGAAGAAATGGAACTGAAAGTCCAAAATTTAGTTGAAATTTGAAAAATATGAATCATTTCTTAATATATTAAATTAACTTAAAGAGTTCACCTCATGTCAGAGCACAGAATATGGGCTGCCTTAAGTGATATTTACATTGTAAACACCTCTGATTGTCCAGAAAGTAAAACCTAAGTGCAGTAACTAATGAACAATGTGAGATTGTTAAAGGACTTCTACCTGGCTTTTACAGATGATAACAAGAATACCTCCTTCAGTGACTGCTTTACAGAGAGTGACACAGAACTGTACAGGCTTATACTAGCAAATTCATTGCAACAACTAAGTAAAGCAAAAACAAGTGTCACCTCTTCTTCAACTCCTATCACTTGACATTATGGCATTTCCCTATGGGAAAGGGTTCTGGGTGGGTGGATGAGGAGAGGGAAATAACATGTTTCACAAGCCTCACAAATAACAAAACCAAAATAAATTCCTTCATATGGGGGCTTGGAAAATCTATGGCTAGAAAAAAGAGGAAAAATTAAAAACAAATACAAAATTAAATCCTTTTTAGAGTTCTGTTTCAATAAGAGAAATACAGTATCTCACCACTTTTTTTTAAAAAGGACATTAAACAAAGAAAACAATATTGTGAACACAAAAATTTATTCAGGCCAGTAAAATACCTTATAAAAAATGGAAATATATGCCTAAGTAAAATTTTTAAAAGGAACAAACTACAGCATGTAAAATTTAACATGGACATCAGAATTAAGGAAAACTGACAATGTTAAGTTGATCAAAAGACTAAATCCGAAGAATAATTTTGTCCACAAAAGATAATTAAAGATAGCAAAAACTAAATAGCATATATCAAACTAGAATATAAATACATTTCATGCAGGATTAAGAAACTTTCATAATCAGACTAGACAAGCAGTTCACAGAATAAATGTACATTATATACCTTTTCATTACTTCATTTCTGAAACTTTCAATAATTTCTAAAGCACATAAAATTCTATATTAAAAGAAAGGGAAAGAAGAGGTGGTCCTAAATTTACCAATTCTTTCTATTACTAAGTGCCTGTACCCTGCCATACTGTACACTAATGCTATATTACTACTAGGGGCTTAATAATTTTTTTTTTTTTACGGAAGTCAATTTTTTATTCAGATTCGTTACTATAGCAAGAAATTGAGAAATGGGACACAAAAGAAAACTTTAGAAAAGTAAATAGAAACAAATCACAAGCACTTGACAGCTTTATAGAGATTCAGAAGAATGAATAAATGAAAGGAACAATAACACTTATGAAATAAGCTCTCTACTGTACAACAGCTGCGTCAGAAACTGTCTCATTACCCTACGCAAAAATTAAAAAAGATGAAAATATTACATACTTCCCTACAATTAAGAAAATAATTATTAGTCAGCTGTATGGGCCCTTTTTGGTTTCTACCTTTGCCCAATTCTCACCGGCCACTCCAAGAACCAGCGTGCACAGCAGCCACAACTTGTTCAGCAGACAGGCTACATCAGGTTTAGGGTAACCAACCCACCTCAGACCTGTCAGTGAGCGAGAGTGATGCCTACCCCAAGTACGTACAGGCTTTCCCCAGTGGAATGCATGGATGATATCAATTTGTTCCAATGGCCATGAACAGGGCAGAAACAAGTGCTGTGTAGTACCTGAAGTCTGGTCTGCCACTGAAGACACCAAAGTCATCCCCAGTCATCTTGACTTCTGTCCTGCCACTGGACTTGGATGACTCCGAAATAGAGAGCAAGGCTAATGTGCAACTCTGCCTTACTCCAACTGAAGACAGCACCCATGATGCCACTGAGCCTCTTCCAAAAGGAAGTCTGAACAAGAAGGGACAACAGAAAACCAATACTGCCAACACTGTCCAAACTGAGACTCCAAGAAGAGACATGAGGAGATGCTATGGATGTGAAATGGTGCAAATATTGTCAGATTTGGTTCTTGGATGATGTGAATCATTTTATTTCTATTCTTTCTCTTACTTTTTTTGATACGGGATGACTCTCTAGAGTCTGCCTTCTGACTTCATCGTTCAAATGAAAGTAGTCTCTTCATTGACAAACCTAATGGCTTCTTCCAAGCCTCATTCCTCTGGATTTCTTTGCAACCCTTTGCCACTGCCAGTCATCCCCTCATCCTTAATGCTCTGTTGTCTCTGAGATTCTGTAGCATTAGTCTCTCCTGGTTCTCAACCTCTGTGTCTGCCCCCTCTTCAGTTTACTTTCTTTGTTCTTTGTACAGGTCATGTCAGCTAATACGGGCATTTCCCAGGGCTCTTTCATCTTTTTACTTCTCCCTCCATGCTATTTCAAACACTAATTAATAACAGTAACAATAAATAGCTTGCATTTATATGACACCTACTATGTGCTAGGCACTCTGCTAAGCACTTTAAAATACTATCTCATTTGATCTTCACAACAACCCTGGGAAGTGGGTGGTGCTATTACAATTTCCATTTTAGAATTCAGGAAACTGAGGCAGAGAGAGGCTAAGTGACTTGTTCAAAGTCAAACACCCAGTACATGTCTGAGACTAGATTTGAACTCTGGTCTTCCTGACTCCAGGTCACCTGGTGATCAGTTCTCAAGGACTCAAGATCCTCATTAGGATGATTTTCAGATTTGTTGATCCAACATTAACCTCTTTAATAATCTCCCATCTCCCACTTCCTGTTACAGTTTGAACTATAGACCCATACACATCTTAAACTCAATAAACCTTCTCTTCTTCTAGACTTCCTTATCAGTGTAGAAGGCCTCACTTCACCATCCTCCTACTCACTCACTCTTAATTTTTTACACCCCTCTATGTATAATCTGTTGTCAAGTCTATCCATTTTACACATAAATATATGATATAAGATATATATATATATATATATATATATAAAATTTATGTGTGTATCTGAGAAGTAACATTTCTCCTATAATGCCCTCTTCTCTCCCCTAATATGGCCTTTAACCTAATAAAGGCTTTACCATCTCATGCCTCAACTATTACAATAGGCTGCTGCTTGGTCTTTCTGTCACAAACCTCTCAGTCTATCCCCAATTTAGCTTTCAAATTGTTCAACCTAAAGAACAGGGCTAATCATGTCACCCTCCCTTAAACTCCAGCATCTCCCTACCATTCTGTGAATTATTATAAGAAAAGTTTTCACTTTCATCAGTCAATATGAATTTATTAAACACTTACCATATGCCAAGCACTATACTAAGCACTGGAGAAGGGGGGAAAGGGAGAAAGGCAAAAGACAGTCCCAACTCTCAAGGAGCTCAGTCTAAAAGAGACAACATGCAAACAACTATGCACAAAGAAAATATATTCAGTATAATATGGCGGTAATCAAAAGAAAGAAGCACCAGCATTAAGAGGCCTCAAGGAAGGCTTTGTGTAGGATAGGGGCTTTTAGCTTGGATTTCAAAACAGCCAAGAAGCAGAGATGAAGAGGTAAAAAAATTCCAAGAATAGGGCATGTGGTGGTTCAGTCATGTCAGTCTATGTCCAACTTCTCAGGACCCCATTGGGGTTTTCTTGGCAAAGATGCTGGAATGGTTGGTCATTTCCTTCTCTAGTTCATTGTCCAGATGAGAAAACTGAAGCAAACAGGATTAAATGACTTGCTCAGGGTCACACAACTAATAAGTGTCTGAGGCTGGATTTGAACTCAGGTCTTCCTGACTCCAGGCACAGCGCTCTATTCACTGACTCACTTAGGTGTCACAGCTAGATACTACCTAGCCAGTGAAAAATACACAGAGTTTAGAGATGATGGTCTTGTGAACGGAAGAGAAAGGAGACCAGTATCACTAGATTACATAGTATGTGGGGACAAGTAGGACATAAAAACACCATAAAAGTACAAGTGGGTCAGATTATAAAGGATTTTGAGTGCGAGAAGATTTTTTTATTTGATCCTGGAGATTATACGAATGTGTTGCAGGTTATCATACAGGTGAATGACATGGTCAAATCTATACTTTGGAAAGATCAATTTGAAAGTTAAGTTAAGAATAGAGGCCAGCAAATAGACTACTGCGATGGTCTGGGAACAACATGATGAGGGCCTGAAGGCTGGCAGACCTATCAGAAAAGAAAAGAAAGTATTATTCAAGAGATTTTAAAAGATAAACTCAATAGGTCTTGGCAACAAATAAAATAAGGAAGATGAGAAGGAAGGGTGGAGGATGACACCTTAGTTATAAGCTTGGGTAACTGGGAGGACAGTAGGGCCCTCTACAGTGCTAGGAAAATTCAGAAAAAGAGTTTTGGGATAAAGATGAGTTCTGCTTGAACATAATGAATTTAATGTCTACAAGACATCCAGTTCAAAAGGTCTAAATAGGTAGGGGAAGGGAAGGCAGGAGAACCAAAAGGTTCTGAACTGGGCAGTGGGCAGTTTTCTCTACAAGAGGATAAATTTAAGGCTACTATTATAGAGGCCTCCAGCTCCTGGTAAAATCATTTTAAATCAGATAGTTCTAAGCTGTGTTCTGCTTATATCCATTTTATAATGTATACTATAATTCCTATATAAATGAAAATCAAAATGGAGAAAAAATCATTCAAACTACACATATTTTAGGAACTATTTAGCTCTGATATATTTTATGCTATTACAGTGACTTAAAATGTAGACTTCAAAAGGACATGATTTGCCACTTATGTGAAAGCTCAAAAAGTTTTCAGTGAGATTTGAAAAACAGACTCAATTCATTCACCCTCAGTCCCATGCATATAACACTTGAACATCTTACAATACTTCTAAAAATGACCACATATGGATACTGTTTGGAGAGTAAGCATTACAAAGGTACCAATTTTACTCAAAGGCTCAGGAATTCATGTCTTCAGAAAGTTTTGCATGTTTCTGTGCCTGAAAAATGTAAACTATAGTGTAAGACATAACCTTTCCTACTTTTCCTAAAGAACTGGCTGAATAATTACCTTTCATTGGCCAAAGAGTGTTACCAGCTGCTGATACCCAACTCCCCACAATGTAGGGCCAGGGGGCCATGGATCATTCACATTGTCTGGCATTTTCCCTCTTCATCCTACCCAAGGCAAACACCATTTCAGACACAAGTAACGTAACCTTCCCAAAGGGTTTATACTGTGTGAACTTGAGGCTGCTGGCTCCCTGCACATGGACAATATGATTTTCTTTTAGAGACCACTCCACTGACAAGTATCTCTTGAAACACTTGTTCAGATTTAAACTGGATTTTAAATGATGTGAACACTATCCATTTCTTCTAAAACTACTCTCACTCTAATGAGGGCAGCTAGGTGGTGCAATGGATAGAGGACCAGCGCAGCTGTCAGGAGGACCTGAGTTCAAATCTCACTTCAGACACTTGACACTCACTAGCTGTGTGACCATGGGCAAGTCACTTAACCCCAACTGCCTCATCCTGGATCATCTCCAGTCATCCTGATGAATATCTGGGCACTGGATTCAGATGGCTCTGGAAGACAAGTGGGGCCCGGTGACCTGCACATCCTTCCCTCCCTCAAAACCAAGTCAAGTGAAAGTCACGTCATCATTTCTCTGATGGCATGGTCTTCAGCAACGAAGGATAAAGACGAACACACGAACACACACGTCATCATTTCTCTGATGGCATGGTCTTCAGCAACGAAGGATAAAGACGAACACACAAACACACACACACACACACACACACACACGCACACACACGCTCTAAATGAAAAGTAGGTAGGGAATAGCAGTATTAGAAGAGGAGAAGAGTTTACATAAAATGATATTCAACAAAGTCTCATTTTTCAAACGATAACACTAGGGATTCCATTTACAAACTCAAAACAATAAAGTGAAAGATTAAGAAAATGTAAAAAAAAAACAAAGAGAGAGCCAGTCAAAACAAAGTAATTCTCATTCTTACTGCTTGCTTCCTAGAGTTTCTAGTTTAGGAATACAGTGCAGCATAAAGACAATGAGCTGGGGGTCAGGAGAATCGGCTTAGAGCTACAGTTTGGGCCATTAGTCGTTTGCAAACGGCCTGCTTCCTAATCTAACTGTCATCTGAGCTCTTGTTAAGTAGAAAACATGGTGGTAGGCCTTGGAGAGAAAACGACAGACGCAAAAGACGCTAAGAAGGTAGGATCAATGAGGTCCGGAAATCACTGGGTATGGGAAGGTGGTCAGGGAAAGTGAAGAGATAAGCATGACTGGAATACTGAAAACATGGGCAACTCAAGAGACAGTAATATCCTTCCAAGAAGAAAATTTAAGTGAAGGATGACATCATCAGGGCACAGATAAATTACAATACGAGGAAGATAATAAATTGTTTTAGACGTGTTAAGTTGGAATGATGTTGGTCAGTGAAGATGGAGAGGCCCAGCACACAGTTGCTAACATAGAACTGAAGCTCAGGAGAGAAAGTAAGGATGTCAACACAGATCTGATAGTCATTTGCAAAGGGATAAGTGGACTCATGAAGACTGTTATGGTCACTAATGGACAAAGTATTGAAAGAAAAGAGAACCCAGCACAGAACCTTCGGGGAAGCTGTGTTACCCCTATCTAGCAAAGAAGAATTTTTAAACGAATGGTCAGATAGACTAACCAAGAGAATTTCACAGAAACCGAGGGAGAAGAAGAGTGTGCAGGAGGAAGGGCTTATTAGCAATGCCAAAAGCTACACCGGGATATTAACCAGAATGAGGACTGAGAAAAGGCCACTGGAATTAGCAATTAAGAAATTTTTGGTAAGCTTGGAGAAAGAAATAAGTATAAGGAAAATAAACTAGATTAGAAGAGAATGACAAGTGAGTAGCAAAATGAGAAAAAAATGGGCCAATGTGTGTGACCCTTTTGAGGTGTTTTATTATAAAGAGACAATGGCTAAGAGGGAAGATATGGTTAAGTGGAAAAGTTCTTTTGGTTTGCTTTCTTTTTAAAATGGGAAAGAAATAGTAGTGTTTACAAGTGAAAAGGTAGAATCCAGTATATCAGGAGAGACTGATGCTCCCCAAAACAAAGGGGAAAGATCAACAACAAATGAGCAAGGGTGAGGTGTACAAGGAGTAAGAGAGGAAACAATGGAAGATGTAGAGCGACTAATGCATGGATGTGGAGAAGAGAGGAAACTCAAAATGAATGGGCTCTATTTTTAATCAGGGAAGAATGAATAAGAAGACACGCAGTACATAAGGATACAGCTCAGATGGGATTGCAGGACCTAGCACTTGGCTGCTGGCTACTGCTACACATATCTCAGATATGCTCCTATTCCACCAGGTACAAGGAGTCTTCAGACCTGAATTTCCAAGATTTTATGCCCTCACTTTTTTGGGGAGTTAATTCCCCCAAGCTTTAGAACTGGCCCTGGGTGAAACTGCCTTGTCTAGAGCCCTCTCTTGCTAGGCTGAGCCCAAACTCTTAGAGCAGGCTTCTTCCTTTCTTGCCATCCAGTGGGAATACAGACAGCAGAGTTTTCCTGCCATCTACCTTACCACCATGAATAACAACACCTCATCCACACCTCTTTTTCAACTCCGGCTCAGAGAACAATCAAAGCAGTATTATCTTGCTACTGAAAAAAAAGATGTGAAAATCCACTGCTTTAACTGTAATCTCAATAACTAACTACCTGCATCAAAAACTCCCTCACTTGAGCACCACACCATGGTATACTTCAATTAAAAGCAGAAGTAAGTATAAACAGGCCTCATATTAGTTTTTATTTTTTAGATCTCTCACCTGATTATAACACTTTTATTCCTGATACCTGTATACTTGGACCAAAAGTAAAACAATCAACTATTTCCCAGTTCAACAAATATTTGTTAAGCTAGGGACAGTTCTGAGAGAGAGAGAGAGAGAGAGAGAGAGAGAGAGAGAGTGTGTGTGTGTGTGTATGTGTGTGTGAGAGAGAGAGAGAGAGAATGAGAATATGTTCTTACAGGCCTTAACATTCTACCAAGGGGATACAATTGTTATAAGACTGGGGAATAGTGAGACTTGAATCTGTCTGAAAAAGCTCTTAGGATTGTAGTGGACTCAAGGTCACTATTAGTCACCAATATCATGTGGCAGCCAAAAAGCTAATGTGATTTCCGGGTATTCTAAGAAATGCATAGCTTCCAGGAACAAGAAAGTTATGGCTCCATAGTCCTCTGCCCCTAGTCAAAAGAGTGTTATGTCCAACTCTGAGCTCCACAGCAAAGAAAGGCAATTGGGTAGGTAACAGTGTTTGAGTTCATATGAAGACTGCTTGAAGGAAAAAGGGTTAGTTAGCCCGAATTAGAAAAGGAACTCAAGAGACAAGTGACAGCTGTCTTTCAATGAAGATACGTGAAGTGAAAGGGATTTAAGACTTCTTATGCTCAGACCTAGAGGAAAGAATTAGGAATAACTCATAAAAATTAAACTGAGGTTTGGTGTAAGGCGCAACTTCCCAAGTAGCAGAGCTAGCCAAAAGAGGAATGGAACACCTTGGAACCAGCAGGTTCCCCTTCATTGTAAGTTTTCCAGCAGAGACTAAATGGCTACTTACCACTTAGGCTTGGGTATGGATTGGACTAAATGGCTGCTTTCCAATTCTAAAATTCTGGGAGAGCTTATTTATATGTGTGGCTAAGTGACTCAGAGTAACTACTGGCCACCACACTTAAGAAACACATAAATTTAATAAGGTCTTGCAAAAGGAAGAGTCTTTGCGACACTGTGTGTTCTGACTTTTTAGTTTGGAAAATGAAGTCACAGTGAGCATAAAACATTTTAATTAAGGTAAGAACATGTTTCTTGTTCTCTGAAGGACAACTACCAGCAGTAAGAAAATTTGAACAACAGTTTCACTCCATTGTTTAAATACTACATGAGAATTTTTTAATCTTTTTTATTTCATTTATTTTATTCTACCCTTTTGGTAGACTAGTAGACAACTTCTTGTTCTATGAATTCTTTCTGAGAATGATGTTTTGTTGCCTATATTTGCGAGAGAATAAATTTCAATTAAAGATGAATGACAACAGAATCAAATATTTTCCCACTCAAGTTCACAAAACCCCTTAACTATGGAACCTCAAGTTAAAAACTCCTGCTGAGAAAAATTATTATTTTTCTCTCATATTAATAGCCAAACTGCTAAAATTGGGGAGACCCCAGCTTTGCCCCCATCTTATTTCCTTGTCCAATCTCTCACAAACAGGGCTAATAGGGACTACTCTACCCAACTACTTGGGCATGGCTGGGGGATACAGAATCTTTGTCTAGACTGCTGAAGGCTGGGGAGTCTAGATATAGGGATAGTTTCTCTGTTCACAGTGACATGATGTCACTCTCAGCCCCTCATCAATGGAGTGAGCTCATTTCTCTTTGTAAAGTTCACTTCTCATCAATTGTTAACTAATCACTGTTGATTGCCACCCTTAGGAATACTCCTCTTCCACAATCATATAAGCTGTGAGCCCATTACCACGAGGGTCTTTGGCATTCAAGCGAGCCACTAGTCTTTTATTAAAAATTTTGGCATTATTAATAAAATGACTAATTACCCAGAAACTATGTCTCAAACTTTTTAAACGCCACATTGTTCTTAATGGATGATAAGCTTCTAATATCATCTTGGTTTGTATACCATCCTGAATGCATTAGGCAGGTCAATTTATCTTTGCTGTATTCAAAGCTTATCACATACTTTTTATTGCTGTGGTATTTGCTGTGCTATTTGGCCAACTCAAGTTGGCCAATTTGGTGAATTCCACTCAAGGTATTCATTCCCTTCTTCCCTGCTAGACTAACCAAAGTCTGCTACCAAGAGTTGCATTCTCCTAAAAAGGATCTTTTAAAATAGAAGCTTTTGTTTCTACCACTTTTATTCCTCCCATCTCATAAAATGCTCTTTTAAGAAAAAAGATGTTTATACAAAACAAACCAACACACTGATTCTATCATCATTGAAGCGCAGGCTTCACACTATGTACCTGTAATCAGTCCATCACTTCTTTCAGAGGACAGAATTCTCCCTCATCATCAAATCTTTTGGAGTCAAGATTGGTCACAAATTCTGATTTTAGTAAGTACTATTTTACTTTACCTTTTGTGATCACTGTATATCCTAATAAGTGCTTTCTGTAAGGATGACCTATGCCAATAAATAAGTAAAACACTATGTTTGAAGGGATCAACTGGGCACCTCCAGAAGAATTTTAAAAACCATTCTAAGAAGTTATTCAACCAGGCTTTAACTCCAAACAGATTCAAAGCTAGCTGTGGCTTGAAACAGACTTAATAATTATTCAAAAGATGGTGCCTTAGCCTAGATAAAAGAATAGACACTTTAAACCACTCTGCAAGCAGTATCTTTCTTGTTCTACTATAGCCAATCTATGGATGACTGACAATTTCTCAAGACCACATGGGTGATATACATAACTATGTGCCTAACTAAGCATCTTTTCAGGTGCTTTCAGGTAAATGCTTTGGGGATTCAAAGAGTACTTTTATTATTTTCCATACCAGAAACCTAGATAAAAGTAAAGAAATGAGGCCAACACTAATTATTGAATTTCTCCACAAACTTGTGGAAAAGTACATTCTATATAAAGCTAACAGTCTTCTGAAGAATAAGTAAAATAAAGAATACTGATGAAACTTGAATGTTCCTTCTAACAAGTAAAAATAAACAAGCAAAAAAAAGATTTACTTTCACTTAATATGTTCAGAGAGTTGAGTAAGGAAGCGGTTCAATTTTTTTCAAAGGCAAGAAAGGAACTCCATTTCTATAAGGGTATAGATGATAAGATCATCAATGACATTTTAGTATTATGAGAAGCAAAGAAGAGTGAATAAAAAGCATGCATCAGAGTCAGAAAGAATTGGGTTTGAGTCCCACTGAACAAAATGAATGAAAGAAAATAAATGAATAAAAAACATTATGATGCATTTATTATGTGCCAAGCATTGTGCTAAGGCCTGGACATAGAAAAATGCAAGACTTGCTGCCCACAAGGAGCCTACATTCTAACAAGGACAGACAATACATATGAGGGTGGTAGCCAAGGAAGGATCTTTTGATTCCGATTATAAGGGCAGTGAGGGGAGCCATAGCACAATAAGCTGACGTACCCTTTCTAGAAGCAATGACAGTTGATTTGATTATTGTTCCAAAACTAGAGAGCAGGGCAGGAAGTAGGAAACCCAAGTTAGATTAGCTGGGGAGTGTCTAATTGGAAGGTAAGACCATGGATTCCAAAACCTCCATTTAAGGAGGGAGCCTAGCTCAGAACATGTCTTCATTTCTCACCTGTAGGCACTACTTTGGGAAGTTTTTCATGACGCCCACCACCAAACACCCCAACTTTTTATATTCCTCTTGTGTGTTGTCTTATTAGATTGTAAGCTCCTTGAAGACAGGAACTGTGTCTTCTTTATGTATATTTGTATCCTCAGAGCTTAGCCCAATTCCTGGAACAAGGGAGGCACTTTAAAAATGTGAGTGAAACGAAGCATTGACAGAACTAGGCCAAATGCAGTGATCCACTGAAGAAACACCCATCAGGAGAGAGGAGGCCTCCAGCATGGAAGTTCTAGAGGTAAAAAGGTTAAGTCCTCTGTGGCACATCAGAAAACCACTATCCCATTCATGGTATTAGAAAACCTAGCTTCAAGGTCCAGTTCTGCTGTTACTAGCCATGTGACACTTATGAAACTTACTTAACCTATTAGTACCTCAATTTTCATGTCTCTAAAATAGAGCCAATGATACTTGTACTACCTACCTAGCTTGCCAATTTATTTTGAGTTCCACGTTTACTTAACACACTCTAAAGTATTACATAAAAAATAAACTAGTACTAATATGTTGGTCCAAAAAACCAAAAACTCACAATCTACAATGTATACCCATTGATGTTATAAGGTGCAATGAACATATAAAAGTTCAGAGAAAGCATTTAATAAATGTTTGCATAAATAAATAGGAACAAATAAATGACAATAATGAGAACTCTGTAAGAAAGAAAACTGCACCCTTATACAGGAAAAGATGAACTAGAACAAGTACATTCATTTTTTTCCTATGTAAAGGAAGTTTTGTATAAACTGTTTATGTTACTGTTTCAGATACTTTCACTTTCCTCTCCCCTCACTCAATCCTAACTCCTCCAGTAGTATACTTCCTGGATCTTCATCCTTACTACCACTTTACTAGGTAAAATTCTATCTATGGTATGCTATGTTTCAAAGATTGGTAACAACAACTGCTAACGTTTCTGTAGGGTTTTAAGGTTTTCAAAGCACTCTGAATACATTGCCTCATTTGATCATCACAAAAACCCTATAAGGCAGATGCTAATTTATCCTCATTTTACAGATCAGCAAATTGAGGCTGATATAGATTAAGTAATTTGCCCACAGTTAGATGCTAGTGTGAGAAGCAGGATCTGAATCGAGGTCTTCCTGATTCCTAGTCAAGCACTGCTGCTATTAAATCATGCTATAAGAACTACTGCTCAATTTGTTGAAGTAAATTATATATGTACAAGCAAAATCAACGAATATCCTAGCATTACTTCAATAAACCTATTGTACCACTGCCAAGAATATCCTAACTGGCTGTCTATGCCTCTTCCTGATAACATTTTCTTATATAAATGTACCAGTGACCAAAAGTTGAAAACTTACCACTATGTATGAGAATCATCTTGTGGTGGTTTAACAATTTTTCCCTTGTTAAATTAAGATTAAGCCAAGAAAATTTCAGGATAGAGCAAAATAAAGTCTTGTATTTGGTCATTTCTAATTTACAAATCAGTATCTTCACCTACCTACACAGGTATGAGTTCCAAAACGAGATTTTAACTCATTCCAAAAGTAACTTTCTTCAAATAAAATGTATTTTATTCTGTTGAAACACTGCTAATTGTTATTATGCAGTTTTAAAATAGGATTCTTGATAGCATACATTTTTGCAACCTGTAGCTTATTCTAACAATCTGATGTTAGCACCTCCCAAGCTCACTTTTTGTAGCCATTATTTTTGCTTTGTGAATTTTAATGAATAGGCCAGATAAAAGACATTCAGACTGTATTTGACAACACTGGAAGAAAATGGTATTAAAAGGTAGTTTATTTATTTGAAACCAACTTAGTAATCAATTAAATAAGGTACTTTCCATTTAAAATAACTGCATTTTCCAGATTTTGCTACAATTACAATTCTTTTACTTCAATGTTTAATGTATTTTTGTTGTTGTTTTTTAAACAGAGAAGTAGTGTGACATCATGGATAAAGCATGGGGAGCTGAGTTCTAGTTTGACCTCCCACACGGTAGCTGTGTGACTATGGATGAGTCACTTAACCTCAATGTCCCAAGCCACTTTTTAAGACTATAATTTGCAGATGAATTGCTGGTCTGCATCACTAGAAGTGTTCATACTGGCAATAAGCTACACCATTGATACCTGTTTTTTATGGCACCAGTTATATATTCCAATAATACTTTGCTGTGCTGGTACACACATTATAAAAAGTTAAGTTGTTTTCTTATTCCAATCTCTCTGGCTTGGACCAGTGAGACCAATGTAAACTAAGACAATTACTGACAAAAATTTTCACTATTTAATAATTAACATATTTAATAGCTACCACCTATAAATCTCTTCCCTATAGTAATTTTCTCATTTTAAAATTTTCTGATATAACTAAACTGGCCTTCAATATTCAGTTAAAAATAAATGCAACCTAATATCCTTTTCCTTGGAATATAAATGAACTTATTTCTTTAAAGAAGTAATCACATAATTATACTTAATGCTTTCTATTTTAATACGAAATAAGTTTCAATAAGTCAAAAGATATATGACTTTAATACTATGAAAAAAAACATTTTTATCATGAGTCAAAGTTTCAGCATTGTCAAATGGAAATATACCCTTCAAAAACTTCCTAAAGCTAAAATCATTCCTTAAAAAAAATTTTTTTTTGTTTCTCAAGCAGTGGCAACTTGTAAAGAGGCATTTTTCCATATACATTATAAAATCTTAATAAAATACCCTTTTATTAAGAGTTATTTAGCCTCTTTACAAGTTGCTACTGCTTGAGAAACAAAAAATAATTTTTTTAAATTTACAAAACAGAAAAAATGGCAGTCAAAATTCCATCATAAATGGATAGTGAAGTTTTTAATTTTCTGAGGTTATTCATTTTGAAGTGCTATTTCTCAGTTCTAAACCTCTTCTAACAACTGACAACCATAACAATTTTGCTGAATTATGTGTAGGTTTGGATATTTCTGTGGCATGGATTACTACACCTCCTACAGAATCAATGGAGCCCTCTAAATTTCCCTTCAGCTTGAGTTAAAACTCTCTGAGAGAACTCAATTGATATTTCCAGAAGCAGGGGTAGTACATTTTCCAGTAAGCTACTTGGTTTCCTTTTACTATTTTAAGCAGTTTGACCATTACCAGGACTACTTTGCATACTTATGTGTCAAGGTTTGATTTCTGGTTCCTGATCATTTTCATGGCAAAAACACTTCAATGAAATCATCTCCCAAACTGATTTTATTCATATTAACTGCAATATGTTTTATACAAAATACCATTTTCAGTGGAGGAATGCCAGTAAAAGAAAGAGCTTACTAGAATTTCAGTTGATTTTGTTAAAGGAAATTATTTTAAATTAATGTGGCTACAGAACTGTTGCCATACTTGACCTCAGAAAATATATTCCTTCTAATTTTTTTCTGTGAACATTTATTTATTTAAGTTAAACTCCAGCTCCTGAATGTTGACCATAAAGAAGTCTAAAATTTCCTGCTATTTCATACTCTTTTACTAAACAAAGGCAAACATATGTTTGCTGCATTAGTATACACTGCCAGAACATCACTATTAAGTGAAATCATCTATGTATTTTTAGTGAAATCTTTAACAACTTCCACTCCTGTCAGAAACTCAGTGAGTTGAAACAAGGCTGTTTTGTTTTCAGGGAGTAACAATCTGATTGCTGGTTTACTAGATGGCGCTCAAAACATTTTTCCATATGCTCTTCTCAAAGAGACTGACTTCAGTGTGGTTTACCTTCACCAGTGAATGAAGGCTTTTTTCACCAAACATATCCCAGAGGAAGGTTAGGTCTTCCTGGCTGTCCACATGTGGCTGCAGCTGGGCTGGCAGTGCAGTCAGCAGCTCATACAGACCTATAAAGTGAAAATAAAACACAAAATGTAATCTAAAGGTGATCTCATTAATTTTGCTTCACAGGTCTATGTAACTGGCTGCCCTGAGGCATGTCATTCTAACTGGATAAGAAGACTGAGCCATGAAGCAATACATCTGTCTAAAGAAGCAGAGTAAGCATTCTGTTTTAAGTTCCTAAAAAGCTTGTAAAAATGCAATAGTTTTTAACCTTGTCAGAGTTGTTGTCAAACTTCTCTATCCACTTCTTTTCTGTAACCTTACAGAGAAAGCGTGTAAAGATTTTCAAAGAACTAAAAGGAAAAAAGCCTACATTCCTTTACTTAATGATTATTACATTTCTCTTAATGTTAGCCAAAGAGCAAAATGAGTCATGAATAGGAAAAACGTCCTTAAAAGAACAGAAGATGGAAAGGACCATCTATTAAAAAGACTGTGGTTTGCCTAAATATTTTTAGTTAATATACTGCTTTTAAAACATCAGTCTTATCTAAAGTCCAAAATAAGGTTCCAAAAAGCAAAACAAAAGGAAAAAATACATGGCTCACCAAGAGTTGGCTGTAAAAAGTCCAAGTAAAACATGTGTTTAAGCTTGACTCTAATACTCAGGCTTGCAAAAATATGGCCAACATCCCTTGAAAGAGTTAAAGTAGTTGCTGCCCCTAGTTACTGGTGGCACGCTTCGATGAAAGTCTCATGGGGACAGACAGCAGCACAGCGCTCCACAGTAGCAGAAACTATCCATCATGCAGAGGCCATCACATTGCTGTCCAAGAAATGTACAAACAGTGCTCGCAGGAGCCCTGTTTAGGGAGGTAACCTGGCATAGGCTGATATCAATTCATAGCACATGTTAAATTTTCCAGTGGGATTACTCGGGGTAAAAAGGACAAAATGCCTTTTTCTCCTGTCTGCTGTCTACAAAAACACCAATAACCTCTTGGGATCTACTATAAAGGGCACAGCTCTTATTTTTAGTCTGAGTAAGTACTGCTGTTCATCACAAGGACAGCTTTACAAGATATTTAACTAGGAAAGCACATTATAGTAAATTATGGATTAATGATGACTATGTATATAAGCTCTATAAAATATGATGGTTAAAATATTCCATTAATCAGTAATATTTCAAAGTAGCATTGAGAAATTAGGTGAAACACTGGAAATTAAATGTTGAAATTCAAAAATGGGGTTACATCAGAAAGTTTTCTTTTATTACTGGCTTTTAAAACATAATATTCTACAAAAAAGGAGGATTCCTTGAAATTATATTCTTTTCTGAGGTCTTGGCTTAACATTCATTTCCCACAATAATCTTGAGTGTTAATTAAATCTGTTCTTATACTTCAAAAATTTTGTATATAAATAAATATGTATATAAAAACAGTGGATGATAGATGTAACTCAAAACACTACAATTCTACATGATATAAAATACCCAAAGATCACAGGTTCAAACTAAATTGTTGGTTCATAGTAACTTGATTAAAACAAGCTACTAATCAGTATATATGAATATCTGCATTATGCAGACAAGGAGTAAGAATGACTGCTCTAATAAGCAAATTAAGCAACCTTAAAAGAAATTAACATGGAGTCGAAGGGGGAAGAGTTCTGAGTGAGGTTCAAATAAAGTAGTCAACTCACTCAAAAAGTTTGAAATTCTCAAACAAAAAGCATTTACTAAGCCCTTATTTGCCAGGGACTATGCTAGGTGCTAGAGATATAAGTATCTCTACTCTCAATAAACCTACCTTCTAAAGGAGCAGAAAACAAGCACACACATAAAAAGAGACAGACATATATACAGCATCAACATAAAGTAAGTTAATACAAATATGTGCAAAGTAGTTAAATATGAGGTAATTTCAGAAGGAAGGCATTAAGTAATTAGGAAGATTGGGAAAGGATGCGTAAGATGGTACTTTAAGCTCTGTGTTGTTCCTCTCTTAGAGGGACTCAAGAATGTGGAAGCAATGAAAGAATGCATCCCAGACATAAAATCCAGCCAAGGGCAAAGGTATAAAGAGAGGAGATGGAGTACCTGTATGAGAAATACAGAGAGGGTCAGTTTGGCCGGATTCCAGAATAAGAATAGGGAAGTAATGTACAAGAAGACCAGAAATATAAGGTAGTGTCAGGTATTATATTTACTTCTAGCAGCAAAAGTAAGTCATTGGAGTTGATGGATTATGGCAGTCACATGGTCATACTATGTTTAAGGAAAATTAATTTAGCAGCGGAATGCAGGATAGAATAGAATGGTGAGAGATTTAAGTCATGGAGGCCGCTGCAATAATCTAGATGAAAAATGATGAAGGCCTGAAGAAAGGTGGTACTACTAAAAATGGAGAGAAGGGGTCCAACTCCAGAGATGTTGTAGAGGTAAAAGCAACAAGATTCAGCAACTGACTGGGTACATAGAGTAGGGTCAAGCATGAAATTGAGGATAATGATAAGGTTACAAAACCAAGGAGAGTGAAAAGATGGTGAAACCTTCAACAGAAATTGGGAAGTTTACAAGAGAAGAGAGTTTAGAGGTAAAGTTAATGAATTGTTTTAAATATGCTGAACTTGAAATATCACTGATACATTCAGTTTCAAATATCTAATAAACAGTTGGTGAAAGGTAACTAAGGTAAAGGAAACAGCCTGGGGCTAGATATAAACCTACATATGAAAGACAGAAATACCTACATACTATATATGTATAGCTACTACAAATATAAAATACATACATACTTATCATATGGACATGTAGGATACACACACTCACACACAAGTCTGAAAATCACCTGCATAAAATGATAGTTAGACACAAAGCAGCTAATGAGGTTATTTATTAAGAGCATAGAGAAATAAGAGACCCTAGAAGAGAATCCAGAGGAACTGTCACAGTTAGGGGACATAATATGGAAGATATGGCAGAAAAAGAGGAATAGGCAAACATGTAGAGGGTGTACCAGGAGATAGCAGTACCATAAAAACCCAAAGAGGAGAAAGTACTGAGAAAAGTAAGGCCAACAGTGTTAAATGTAGCAGATAGGCTGAGAGGGACAATAAGGACTGATAAAATTAAGATTTGGAAAGTAAAGATCACTGATATCTTTGGAGAGAACAGTTTCAATTGAGAAATGAAGGCAAAAGGCAAACTGCAAAGGGCTGAGAAGCAAGTAAAAGGGCAGTGGAGAAAAGTGGGAAGACAACTTTTTCATGAAGTTTGGATGAGAAAGAGATAAGCAACAGAAGATAGGTTAACGGTTGAGTGAAGGCTTTTTAAGGACAGGGAAGACTTAGGCATATGTAAAAGCAGGAAACAACTCAATGGACAGAAGAGGGTGAAGTTCTAAAAAACTGAGAGGGAATGAATGAGCTTGCAATCTGCTGGAGAAGACAGGAGAAGATGAGATTAAGAGTACATGTAGAAGTGGACACCTAGACAAGTAGAAGGGCCACTGCTTTGACAGAGACTTGGGGAAAGAAAAGGAGCGGAAGCAATGATGTCATGAAGTTTGGGGATAAAGAAAATTCAAAGAAAAAGGGGGTGGGGGAACCTCCTGTCAAATAGCTTCAGTTTTCTCAGTAAAGTGAAAGGTGAGCTCCTCAGATGAGGGTGGGGGAAGGACAGAGAGTATGGGAGAACTGAGAGGGAGAGAAGATACGGAATAGCTTCTGAGATTAGCACTTAAAGAGAAATCAAAGGGCCTGCCTGGTTACAATGAGGGCCCCAGTCAGGAAAGGTGGGAGGTTTCCTCCCACAGGATTCAACAGCTTAGTACGTAGGAGGGATGAGGCAGATAGTGGGAGTAATCCAGGGTGATGTTTGACAACAGGATTGGGGAAGCAGGGTGGGCGTGGAGGGAAGGACGGAGGGAATAGAGTTTTCAAGAGTAGAGGGGAGTAAAGGGTTAAAATGGCTATACTGGGTAGAGACTGAAGAGGGAGGAAAGTGAAGTCAAAGCAGGAGTAAAGGCTCAGAAAGTACCATAGGTACAAGGAATTACAAGTCTTGGGCTTGTTGTTTGTCCTTCAGACCTATAGAGGAACAATGATATCACAACACTGGGGTCAGGCTAGAGTGTGTTCGACTGTGGCTGCTCAGTCCACTGTAAGTTTAGAAGGTCCTACCACAGGTCAGGTACAAATAGTCCACAGGATCATTTGGGAAGGAACTGTCTCTAGATTTGCAATGTCACGTTTCCTTTATGCTACTCAGATCCTGCTTTGCTCAGAAGGCATAGCATCTTCTTTGGTGAGGGCATGCCATGCTGGGCAGTCCTGTGTCAGTGTCTCAAATTTCTCACAATCAATCCTAAAGTTCTTCAAAGAGACCTCAAGAGTATCCTTGTATGACTTTTTCTGACCACCATGTGAGCACTTGCCCAGTGTAAGTTCTCCACAAAATAGTCTTTAGGCAAATATATGTTTGGCATTTTAACAACAGGACCAACTTATGGACTTGTGCTCTCAGGAGCAGGGTCCGAATACTTGGTAGTTCAACCTGAGAGAGAACCTCTGTGTTCAGGACCTTCTCTTGCCAGGTGATCTCTAGAATCTTAGTAAGAAAATTCAAATGGAAGTGGCTCACTTTTCTAGCATGGTGCTAGTATACTGTCCAGGTTTCAAAAGTAAACAACAATGAAGTCAGCACAGTAGCTTTGTAGGCCTTTAGTTTAGTACGCAGCCTAACATCTTTTCTCTCAAACACTTTCTTTTGGAATCTCCCAAATGATGAACTAGCTCTGGTAATTTGTTCATCAACCTCACCATCCAAGTGGACATCCCTGGAAAATATCCTGCCAAGGTAAGTGAACTTAATAACAAAGGCATTCAATCAAAATTAATTCATTTCCTATAACCAAGAGCTCCAGCTTTGGATGATGTGGTGCCGGCTGATGGAAAATTTCAGTTTTCTTGATGTTGACTGTCAGGCCAAAAATGAGAAAAAGCATCAGAGAACTGAACTGCATTCTGTTGCATCTCAGCCTCAGAGGATGCATTGAGTGCAAAAGCCTCTTCAAACAAAAAGTCACATTCCAACTCTCCCTTCACTTTAGTCTTGACTTGTAGCCTTTTCAAATTAAATAGTCTGTCCTAAGGGTAGTAGCTGACCTCGATACCATTTTGTACTTGTTGAAGGTATCAAGTACATTTCGGAAAACATCATGCTAAAAAGGATGGGAGCAAGCACATAACCCTGCTTCACTCTACTGGTGACAGAGAAGGTGTGAGAGCCATGAAAGCATGCCATCATGAAACTGGCAACACAGGGAGTGGTAGAACAGCAGAAGTTTGCTGTCAGTAGGCAAATGTCAGAACTTCAACCCAAAGAAGAGGAACATTTGTGAATAACAGTACTGTCTAGGGTGTGGTCATGGCTGAGTTGGAGCAGAGGGACAGATTGCTGGATTTATGGAAGCTGTGGAATTGGTAAATTAGGGAGGTTAAAGGAACATCCACATGGATACAATGAAATTCTGTGGTAAGGAAGGGAGGCAGAGAGGCAGATCTTCTATACATACAGTTCCTCCCGCCAACCCTGCAAAGAAACAAGATAACATCTCAGTTCTTTGGAAACGAATTTGGATCATCCTATCTTAAAATTTTTTCCATCATTCTAATTCTGAAAACAATTTTTTTCCCTACAAAGCCAAAAATCAATAGGCAAATGCAACAGGAATAGACTATTTAGTACAGAAATTTCTGGCAGTCATAAGAAACATTCTTTTACAATCTTACCCATTTGATACATTATGGATTCTTTAAACTAACTTTAAACTAACTAAACTAACTCCCTCACTCAACTTTAATATAGGGTAATGCCTATTCAATGAATAGGCCTCTTTAAAAAGTAGTCAGGGGATGGCCCCTTTAAATAGAAAAGATTAAATAAATAAATCAAAGCTGGGAGGGGCCTCAAGACAAGGTTGTTGTTTCAAAGAGAAACAGTTACTGCAGACATTCACTTTAAGCTAGGAGGGTCCAAAAAACAGCCATTGTTGTTCAATCTATGGGCTTCAGAATGCACAGAGTATAAGGTTTTAGGAAAGACAATAAAGCAAGAAAAAGAAAGACAATAAAGAAATCTAGCCAGTAAGCCCCAAGTTGACTGGGCAGCTTTTAGCCATCAAAATTTACATTCTTTTGGAGAGGAGAAGGAAGGGGAGGGAAAGGTTGAGAGAAAGGATGAGCTGTGTTATCCAGCTAGCTGGGTCCCCATTCAGGTAGCTTAGTCTACTCATAAGTCTGTGTTGGTCCTTCGTATCTGAAGAAGACCACAGCATCAGAGAAACAATGACATGACTTGCACTTGACTTTGATTTGAGTGAGGGAGTGTTATGCACAGTCACCAGCCTCACTTTCACCTCCGTGTGTGTGTGTGTGTGTGTGTGTGTGTGTGTGTGTGTGTGTGTGTCTGTGTGTGTGTGTGTCTGTGTGTACCTAAAAAGGCCAAAGTCTCCCATTGCATCCTGGGCCATCTCCAGTCATCCTGATGAATATCTGGTCACTGGATCCAGATGCCTCTAGAGAAGTGAGGCTGGTGACCTTGCACAGCCCTCCCTCACTCAAAACAAAGTCAAGTACAAGTCATGTCATTGCTTCTCTGATGTCATGGTCTTCTTCGAAATCCAAGGATGAACACAACAACAACTTGTTCCTAATGCCATCTTTCTATAAAGTAATTAAAATGTCACTTCAATGAACTGCTTGCATTCATGGCATGTAATTGCAGAGGAGGAGGGATTTGATTCCCCGCTACCCCAAGTCAATTGATATATCCATGGGATACAGTTTCAGAAGACAAAATATTGATATGGTACAAGTCGTTAATAACACCCAGCTATCCCTTTATAACTATGACTACCCTTTTCTGATTAAAGCAGAGAGAGCAATAGGATTATCTGAGAAAAACTGGTCAAATTCCCCTAAGATTCTACTAAGCCCTAAAGATAACTTAACTAGTTTGAGAGTTCAGGACAGCAGAGGTAGGGGTAGCAATTGAGAAAGAATGCTTTTCATGTCTCAGATAGAGAAGCAGATTTTTACATCTCCTACCCTACAGTGGCCAGAGTATCTAGCATTGGAACAATTTGCTTTGAGGAAAACATCCCATCCAGCAGTCAGAGAATTGACTCAAAAGAGTTCAAAGCATAGTTGAGGAAGGATGGATACAAAGAGAAAAACAATGAAAGGCAGAAGCAGTTTCAAGGAGCATGGCTCCTGATGGCCAAGAAGAGAATAAGATAGGAATAAATCAGGCTTGGTAGTTGAGAGCTGAGATGCAGAGAGTAGCAGTCCCTGGGAATCTATCTAAGCAACCTACCCAACAGGGCTACTACTTGTGAGAACTCTACAGGAAAAGACTTCAAGGCCCCATGGTGACAAAGGAGTGAACAGCTTGGTCACGTGCCACGTGTGGCTCATTACCATTATCACTCTCAAAATCTGAGCCCACTTTTCCGATGGACACTATGTATCAGCAGAAGAGAACAGCACAGTTTTGTGGGACAAGAGGGTGAGTTTATTGTTACTGTTCCATTATAATAAATGGCTTAGCTAAGAGCTAATTGGGTCTGCTTAATGACTGTTAATGGAAGTACACCATCTGGGGTTCCTAAGATGAAGACCCAGGAGAGGATGGTATTGTACTTCCCCTTTTGGAGTAGTACTCACTCTCTTCAGATCCAACTTAGAAACCTGATTCTTCGTAAGTCAAGTATTCAGAATGTGCTGGCACTCCTCGAGGAGATGCTTCATCATTTCTTGACATATTTCTCTTCCCTATCTCTACTCAATTCTACTCCTTTCACCATCACGGTTCCTTTGTTTTCCTTAGTTTCTACACTTCACTGAACACTTCTGGCACAAAAATAATATTCCAAAAGAGTTGAGTGAGCAAAAGGTGTGGAAAAGGTAAGAAGAGCTGCTAGACTAGGCTCAACTGACCTTTTTAAATTGCATATCTGGGTTGCCAAAATCCAAACATTCCTCTGTTCATTTAAACTTCTATAAAAATACTTATGCATATATATATATATATATATATATATATATATATATATATATATATATATATACACACACACACACACATATATATACTATTTATATATAGTTCACTTTATGCAACAGCTATTCACCTAAAAAGTGATATCATCATTAACAAATATTCATGTCTACTATGTATAAAGCACTGAGCTAGGGGAACAAAGAAATATAGAATTTTAAGCCACCAAGGAGAGAGTCTGGACTTCCACGTGGCATATATGAAAAGAGATAAACAACCCTATAAAGTAGCATGTGGCTAGTGCTACATGAATGGTATGAGCAAAAAAGAATTTGGAGAAGTGAAGAATCGTTATTAAGCATGAAGTACACTTAAGCTTTAATAGCTTAAACTGCTTTAAGACTCTTTGGACATCCTGTATTTCAGCTGGGCTATAAAGGAATGGTAGGACTGAGACAAGAAGAGAGATGGGAGTAAGGCAGAAGAGCATGCTCGGGCTCTGACAGTAAGGGGGGAGGTGTCAATGAGCCTATCAGTCACAATATTTTAGAGCTGGAAAAGACCTCAGAGTTTATCTATTTTGGTTATATGTGCTTTGCTAATTTCCAATAGCTTTTGCCTAGTCATAATAAAGTCATCAAAAGATCAATTCATGACACATTCTTTCTACAAAAAAAATCATTTTACAAAAACTCACTTTATTTCAGCTCTTTATTCTCTACCACATTACCAACTAGAATAATAAATTTTAAAAATTTCTTCCAAGTCTTCTGAATGCACCTGTCCCAATAGATAATTTTGCCTCCTACTTTGCTAAGGATAGTAAATCCTTCCTTCCAAATCTCAGATCTGATGTGTACGTATACGTATGTATGTATGTATAGATACATATGTATGTATGTCTATATTTACAACCCTTTCCTTTTCTTCCTCTTTTATCTAAAATTTTTTTTGTGCAGCTAAGTTGATGCTTTTGATATAACTGCACCTCATCAGACCCAGGATCTTGCTCCATTAATCCCCAGTTTTCTCTACTGCCTCTCCATTCTTTTCTTTCCAGTGGCTCCTCCATAGTAAGGTTTACTAAATCCCCATGCTTCAAAAGAAGTCTTCCCTTCTTATCATCATCTCTGTCCTCATTCTCATTTCCCAAAGTTCTAGGAAGTGAGTCGAGTCCAATTCCTGACAAAAAATTCACTCAGTTCAACTTTTAACCACATGCAATCCACTATGCTAGGCATTGTGGAAAATACGGAGATAATTAAAACATAGCTCTACCCTGAAAGAGTTTATAATAATGATGGTGATATTTATATTTCCATGATGCTTCAGGGTTTGCAAAGCTATATTAGCTCATCTGATCCTCACAACAACCCTGTGAAGTAGGTGCTATAATGATCTCTATTCTACAGATGAGGAAAAAGAACCTGAGAGAGGTTAAGTGACTTACGAAGGATCACAAACTAAGTGTTTTAATACAAGATGCAAATTGACATTTCAACATAATCTATGAGGCAAAGAAAGTACAGTAATAATCCATATCCAGAGAAAGAATTGTGGTGTTTGAATGCAGATCAAAGCAAGTTATTTTCACTTTTTTGGATTTTTTTTTTTTTGGTTTTTCCTTCTCGTGTTTTTTCCATTTTATTCTGATCCTTCTTTCACAACATGACTAATGTGGAAATATGTTTAACAAGACTGCACATGTATAACCTTTATCAGATCGTTTGCTGTCTTGGGAAGGGGGAAAGAGAGGGAAGGAGAGAGAAGAAACTGAAACTCAAAATCTTACAAAAATGTACATTGAAAACTATTTTTACATGTAATTGGAAAAAAATAAAATACTATTAAGTAAAAAGAAAAAAGAAAGTATAGCAATAAATATAAATTCAAATATAATAAGCACAAAAAAATCACAGAATACTATGGTTAGTTACCAAATTTAATTCAAGAAACATTAAGTGCCTCCTATGTGCAAGGGGCTGAGCTAGGTTATGCTATTCCAGACTATTAAAGTTACATTTCTATAATTTAGACGCTTCCATAGAAAAGTCTGATAAACTAATATATGCTGAAAGTAACAGCCATTTATTTGGCACATTCATACAAGGGACTATTTGTGGCTTTAACTTGAAGTAAGATGAAAATAATAAGCATTTATTAAGTACATACTACAAGGCAGACACTATGCTAAGTGCCTTACAATTATGATCTCATGAGATTGGAGGACATAAATAAGAAGGGGTATAAAGATATAGCTGGACAACAGTCACCAAAGACACAAAGATGAAGCTGACCTTTGGAGGGGCAGGACATGCTCACTATCAAGCCAGCAAAGAGGAACTCAAGCACTGAATGGAATGAATGTCAGAGCATGACAGGAAAATGAAAGAGATCAATGATGTACCAATGATGAGACGTACTCTCTCCAACTGACACATAATGGGTTCTTGGTACTCCTCCAAGTCTAGAGAAGGAATACCAGAATTTTGTCTCAGACAAGAAGACTACTACTCCCAGATCAGAATAAGGGTCAGATATTTTTTGTGCAGCTGGGGGCAACGAGGTGACACAGTGGATAGTGTGCCAGACCTGGAGTCAGAAAGATTCATCTTGCTGAATTCAAATCTGGTCTCAGATATTTACTAGCAGTGTGACCCTGGGCAAGTCACTTAACTCTAATTTTTTTTCCCACATTCTTATCTGTAAAATGAACTAGAAAAGGAAATGGCAAGCCATTCCCATACCTTTGCCAAGAAAATGATGAGTCAGACATGGCTAGGGCAAACAATAAAAAATGGCAATCTTAATGGCAAAGGGACATGTATACACACGGCTACAATGCAAAGAATGAGCTCCTGCCCAGAACTTGGATTCCCACCCCCAGAACCTTATTTTAGAAGTGTTCTTCACTTTATTATGCCCAGATCCAGAACCATGCATTACTGAGAACAGTAATGCAACAATACTACTATTCCTAGAAAGGACTTGTCAATTGCCCTATGACTCCAATTTCCCTGTCCAAAACACTTTCCCCTGGCTACTCTATGTGTTTTCTTCCCTTGTGAGAACGTAAGTCCTTGAAGGTAAGGTCTGTCTTACTTGCTTATACTGTAGCTACATCACTGGCCCGTAGCATACTGCCTAGCATATATACAGTAAGGACCTAATTAACTTTTTCATTCATGCACTCAAAAGAATGCATGGAAGAAGCCATAGAGTGGCATAAGGAATTAAAGGAAGGTAAGATTATTTCTAGCTTGTGGAAAGAGAGAAAGTTTCATGGAAAAGGTAGCCCCAGAACAGGGCCAGATTTAGTGAATGTAGATAGGGGAGAACACACCCCAGGAACGAGAATAGTATATGCAAATATAAAGAGCAGCAGAGGTCAAGGTAAGATCAAGGAATAACTAAAAGGTTATATCTATGATGTAGAGTGTGCAAAGGACAATGGCATGAAATATGGCCAGAAAGGCAAATCACAGTCAGATGTGAATGGCGTAGGAAGTAAAGACAGGATCAAAGAAGGAAGAAAAGGACCCATATTTACAAGAGTATTTACAAAGGCTCTTCTTTTTTTGAAATAGCAATAACAAAGAACTGTAATTCAGGGGGTATCCATCAAGTGGAGAATTGCTGAACAAAGGGTGGTATATAAAAGTAATGATATTATTACAATAAATAAGTTTCAGAGAACCTGAAAAGATGTGTTCAACTGAAGCAGAATGAAGTAAGCAGAACAAAGGATTTAAACAATAACAATACTGTAAGTCAAATAACTTTTAAAGGCTTTAAAACTGTGATCACTATGACAACCAACCATGGTTCTAGAAGACTGAGGATATCCTGGCAGAGAAGTCATGGACTCAAGAAGTGAAGGAGAGAGATATTTTTAGATATGGTCCATGTGAGAATTTATTTCATTTTATTTCATGTTTGTTATTTCATGTCCACTTTGGGGGATGGGATGGAGACAGAATAAATGCTTGTTAATTGGGGGAAGGAGGATTAAAAGAAAAGTCAGATGACATGATCAGTTATAGTATAAGAAGATTCCTCTGGAAGTGGTGCATAAAACAGTTGAGGGAAGAAAAACTGACAGTGATGGGACTTTTTTGGAATGTACCTCAACACTAAAGGGTAATAAGGCCTTTAAGTCAGACCTAATTTTGCTTCCTAATCACTCAGGAACCAAAGCACAGGTACCTCAATGACCTGGCATCACTGTTCTTGAGGCTGCAACTCACCACCGGTTTACTACCCAACCCTCTGCCTTACTGAACTGCTCACTCAAAGCTCCATGACTCCCAAATTGTCAATTTCTCACTCTTCTTCCTCCTTGCCCTTTGTGCACTGTTTAACCCCATTAACTATCTAATTTGTCTTGATACTCTCTCTTCCCTTAGTTCTTCTCTGTTTGACTTTTCTTGTTTCTTCTGGCTGTGTCCTCTTCCTGTCCTCTAGAGGTATCTGCCAAAACACTGATATCTGACAGCTTCTCTTAGCTATTCTATTTTTTTATTTCTATCTAGTCACCCAACACCTAGATAGCACATCAAACTCAACACTTCCAAAATGGAACTCCAACCTAAAAAATTCCCAATGGCCTCTTGAGGCAAAATGCCTTCCACATCCAGAGAAAGAACTATGGAATTTGATCACAGAATGAAGCAGACCATTTTTTGTGTTATGTTTTGGGGTTTTTTTTATGGGTTTTTCCATTCATTTTAATTCTTCTACACAACATGATTAGGATGAAAATGTATTTAATAAGAATGTATGTGCAGAACCTACATAAGATTGCACACCATCTCAGGGAGGGACGGGAGAGGATTGGGGGGGGGGGTGATGTAAGATATATGGAAGTGATTGTAGAAAACTAAAAAAAAAAAAACAAAATCAAAATGGAACTCCATCTTGTTCTACTTTCTGATTTCCCTATTTCTGTTCATCTTTGTCCTAAATGCCTGGATTTATATTCTAAATCATTTTATACTCTTTCTTATTAGCCACATA
>CM053770.1:51763755-51793589 GCA_028658325.1 Potorous gilbertii
TTCCACATCCAGAGAAAGAACTATGGAATTTGATCACAGAATGAAGCAGACCATTTTTTGTGTTATGTTTTGGGGTTTTTTTTATGGGTTTTTCCATTCATTTTAATTCTTCTACACAACATGATTAGGATGAAAATGTATTTAATAAGAATGTATGTGCAGAACCTACATAAGACTGCACACCATCTCAGGGAGGGAAGGGAGAGGATTGGGGGGGGGGGTGATGTAAGATATATGGAAGTGATTGTAGAAAACTAAAAAAAAAAAAACAAAATCAAAATGGAACTCCATCTTGTTCTACTTTCTGATTTCCCTATTTCTGTTCATCTTTGTCCTAAATGCCTGGATTTATATTCTAAATCATTTTATACTCTTTCTTATTAGCCACATACACATATGGGTTAGATGCCAGCTTGTGAGAATGTCCACCTAAACAGTATCACAAAAATAACTACTAGCACCACCACCCTAGCTCAGTCTCCCTTGGGGAGAGATTCTGATTCAAATGACCGTAGGGTATCATAGGTTGGGCCCCTTCTACAGTGTGCTGGTCAAGCGTCCTGCTCTACATCCTGATGGTGCTATTGTCTGATTAACTAAAAATCATATAATTAATAACAAAATGATTCAATTTCAAGTTAAAAAGTTGTTGTTTTTCATTTTGCCATCCCTAATTTACTGCAGACCCTGTAAAATTTTAGAAAAGATATATCACAAAACTACTTCTGTGGGGGAATAATAGGCTAGTTTTAATTTCATCTAAATGTTATCCCTTTGAATATTTCTTTTAAGCATTAAATTTACTAAAAATTGTTAAATAATTGTGATCAGAACATACGACCCAACTGTCCAAAATCGTTATTGCAAAATTATTTTGCTGGCACACTCTGAGAAGGCGAAGCTGTTCAGTTTTGTTTTCAGAATATGACATCTTGGTAAGGCTCAGATTTTCTATCAGTTAAGTTTTGGCTCAGATTTTCTATCAGTTAAGTATTTTGAATGTTAAAGCATCTACTTCAAACATAAAACTAGTGAAAACAGCTTACTGACTATTGCTATAGGTAATTCAGAGGCTCAGTTTTATCACTGTGTAAATGCCATATTCTATACAATCAATTTACTATCCTCCTGTATTTGGCAACACACCAAAGACAAAACTTCAGAATCCAGAATACTAAGGGCTATGATTTAGTCACCTAAAAGGTGACTGTTTATGTTCTAGATATAGATTACGTTTCCAGCTTTCATTCACCTTTTAATTTTCCAAATGGTTCTATATAATGGCCCCATTTTAAAAAATTCAATAGAATTTCATTTTATCCTTTCAGATGTTATATTGTTAGAATGTAAGGCAACTAGGTGGCCATAAAGTGCCAGGCTTGAAAGTTAAGAAGACCTAAGTTCAAATCTGGTCTCAGACACTTACTAGATGCATGACCCTGGGCAAGTCACTTAACCCTGTTTACCTCAGTTTCTTCATCTGTAAAATGAGTTAGAGAAGAAAATGGCAAACCATTCCAATATCTTTGCCAAAAAAAAACCCCAAATGGAGTCACAAAGAATTTGACATGACTAAAGAACAAAAATGTACTATACTCAATCTAGGAAGCTTAAGGGTAGCACATTGTGGCACCCATAGATGTTGGAACAGCTCAGTTCATTGAAGAAAAAGAAAAGTCACTCCTCAAGGATTTCTCCCTTCTATACGAGGGACATTGTACTAAACTGGTCTTTACTGCATAATGTGTCAAAAGGATGTAGGAAATATATACTTTATGATCATTAAAGTTTTGCAAACCACAATAAAAAGGAGTTTAGGAATGAGATTACTCCCCTGAAATAACAGTTATAATGTGAAATTGTAAAAAATGTAAGATTAACTGGTGAGCTGCCCTGTATGTCAGATAACAGGAATCCTAAAATGTCTTTGCACCATCATTAAGACTACAAAGTACACACATAAAATCTAGAGTAAATAAAACATGGGAGAAGAAGGGGGTACAAGATAAATAATATTTGTTTGCTGAGTTATTTTAAGTTCTGTGATGACTTAAAGGACTACGTAAAATGACGATGCCATGCTCCATAATTTACTGAACTATACTAGAGGAAATTAAATGGCTTCTGAGGTTCCTTCCAACTCTATGATTCTTTGATACTGATATCATAATTACATAGCATAAGCTATGAGAACTGAAATTTGCTTAAATAAACTTGATATTTCAAGGAGACGGCATAACCTATAACCAAATCAAAAGTCACTATGTGGTCTAATCAACTAATCAACAAGATATGTAAGTACCTACTATGCGCTAAGGACATTAGATGTATAAAGAATTAAATAATCCATGTTCACAAGAAGGAAGACAAGTACATATAGAAATATATACAGCATAAAGTTCATAAATACACACACAAGCTAATATGTACTTGTCAAAGGGCAGACCAAAGAAGGCCTAGCAGCAGCAATGAGAAGGGGATCTTGAAGAGGCAGAAAAGACTAAAAACGATTCAACAACAAGCACACCAGAATGGCGCAGAGATATTTGTAATCATTCAAAAGAATTTGATCTAACTATCCACAAAGGAAGAAATGAATGGATAAATAGAAATGTCTATGTATAAGCTTTAATAGGCAAATGGATGGATAACCCATAAAGTTGGTCCACTAGGACATATATTATGGACAGACTTTGCAGAGATCCATGAACTGGGCGCAGAATAAAAGAGGAAGACAGAACAGGATGCACTGCAATAGATAACTGTTCACTGAGTTTAATAAACCCAAATTTGTCTGCTACATAAAGGGCTATCTTTTTAACCTCCACATTCCTGTAGTGAAGCTATATGGTTCTCATGGAATATGACAGGCTACAAAGGATGAAAACTGTGAATCAATTAGAAGTCAATGAGCGGATACATGATAGAAAGCATAGAGATATAAGCAGCAAAAATTAGACATCTGAATGAAAGAGGAAGGCAAAAGGCCCTATGTTGAGAATGGTATTTAGCTGACTGTCAGCCAACAAGCTCTATTCATATTCATGAAATGTCAAAAAAGATAGAGAAGAAGGCCTCCATCATATTAAGTGGATTCCCTATGAAGGATTTAGGAGAACACAAACAAGTCACAGAGGATGAAAAGATGTGGGTATGATGTAACATATGCCTCTTCAGGAAATGGTCCTATATTTGAAACCACAGGTCCAGTGAATTATCTAGAATAATCAGGGTAAATTTTACATTGAATTCCAATGGGAAAAATCAGATTTATTGTATTGGAAAACTCTTTGCAAAGGCAACTTTCTGGAATCCATCTTATAAATAATATTTCATCATATGCTACATGAGTACAATGTTAGGGACACACCATAAGTGCTTAAATATTTAATGGCTAACACTAAGGAAAGTATTATATAGGCTGTTGAGCTTTTTTTTAATGACAGTACTTTTTCATATTCATTAAATGTCATTCATTTCTATTCATTGACCTTAATATAGTTTGACCTAATAAATCTCAAGGAAATAATTTAATACTAAAAACAGCAAATCAATGCTCCAAATACAATATCCTTTTTTAGAATAAAATGTTTTTTAAAATTAGAATCAAAAGGAAACACAATTTTTTTCCCAGTTCTCAAAAACTGTTTTCTGTATTATTATAATATTCTATATAGGACAGTAGATCCTAAGAGAAAAATAAATGGCTAAGAAATTGATGAAAGTGTTCCCGTACTGAGCCATACACTGCCTGCAGATTCCAGATGCTCAACATTCTTGACATCAGGATGGAAAAATTTACTGTTAGTCTAGAGAAATTTAATATCACCATTCTTGTCATATCCCTCATAGCTTCGTTATTAGGACAAGTCTGGGGAAGCTATAACCAGTGTTAAATGAAAAAAAATCTGGTCTCTGCGTTCCATCATTGTTACATATTATGAAACAAAGTTCTTAGGAATAATATAGAAAAGACACCAGAAAAAATGCAAAGTTTACATTCATTTGTTGTTTTTTCTTGCTCGTTTTGCCATTTGTATTCCATATAATATAGAACCAGGCATAAGACCAAAGAAATTTTACTGTAACTCAGGGGTAATAAACACTAAAGAACATACATCTAAGCCCAGAACAACACTGTAAAATTTTATTGTATTAACAAAATGGGACAAACCAACCTTTAAATTTTCCACTTTGTCAAAGGTAAAACAATCAGCAGTACTCACTGCTGTTTATAACAGGCTTCAATTTTTCTTATTTAAAATATATTTTAGGATTTTCCAGAAGAATACACTATTCAAGTGCTTTAGTACCTTGATAAATATATATCTTTTGACATCATCTTTTACAATCAAATAAAAAAAATACATCTAATGAGGGAAAAAACTGAAAAATATCTGAAACATTTAAAATAAAATTTTCCCATAATTTGCTTCTTTTTTATTTGAAACTAAAAATTCTATTTAAAAAATAAAGAAGAAATAATAATTGAAAAGATATCACTTTGGAAAGAATTAAGTACCTGATCTGAAAGCTTATTTTAACTATTTCTAAAGCTACATTTAATAAAGGCTATTTTTTCTCTTCTATTTTTTTCTAATATGAGTAAAGTGAGATATGAAATAAGTGTCCTTTAAGATGATATACACCACACTAAAGGCATGTGAGTATAAGGCATAAGCACATGACATAAAGCATTAGAGTATTTGGCCCATATAATTTTTAAAAATTCATTCAAAGAATATTTATTAATATGTACAAAGCACTGTACCAGATACTGAGATATAAAAACATAAAATACATTATAAAATCACAGAATTTCATAATTCAAAGGTATCTCAGAGCACTCATCCACCCATCCCTCCGACTACTTTAAACCCCCCACTTCCATTACAGCCTAGTCAAGTGATCTTTAGTTCAGTAAACTGAACAGAAATGACCCAGTCAAAGGAAACCCACCACCTCCCAAGTTAATTTACTCTACTCTTAGACAGTTCTGACTGACTGAAAACAACTGAACAACAAAAAAATGTCAATCAACTTTTTTTCTTTTTACCAAGGCTATATCTGCCTCTCAGTAATTCCTAGATCGTACTATCTGAGGCCAAGGAGAACAAGAATTTCTACATCCACATGACAATCCTTCAAATACATGAAGGAATTATGTTCCCACCAACCCAAGTCGTTTCTTCTTCATACTAAACATTCCCTCTCCTTCAGCCGATACTTATATGGCATGGTCTCCAAATCCTCCAATCCCCTGGTCAACTTCCAGCCTGTCAATGACCCTATAAAATGTGTTATGCAAAACGGAATATAAATTATACATCAGGTTATTATCTAACCTGGAAAAAATGCAACACAGACTATTATACCCTTTTCATTATGAGTATTATACCCTCTCAACGTAGTATAAAATCATGCTAGCTTTTTTGGTTACCCAGTTGTTCAGGTCATTCTTTCTGTTCACTAAAATACCCATATCTTTTTACACAAAAATAGTTTTCTAGCCAACTGGCCCCCATTCTGTACTTTAAAAGCTAATTTTTTGCAAACTGATCATAGAATTTTATGTTTCATTCATTATTAAACCCTATCTTATAATATTTTCTATATCATCCTATTCTGTCAACATATTTTTGGATTCTTGGCATCTATTTCCCACTACTTCTGGTTTTCACAAACACAGCATCCATGCCATGTTGTTTTAAAAAATATTAAATTCAGGTCCAAGAATATATCACCACTAGAGACATTCCCATCAAGTTTATATGACTCATTAATGACAACTCTGAAACCAGTCACCTAACCAAACACAAAAACTACCTGTCTCTACTATCATTTCTATCACATCTTGCCATCCTATCCACATGGACCACACAAGAAACAGTCAAATGATCTGATGAAATCCAGGTAAGATACATATACAGTATCCAAGTTATATTAGTACAGCTTGTACTTAATAAAGTCATATTTACTTTTTACTGATTACTACTCACATTTCCAAATATATTCAGCTAGGAATTAAAGTCAAGTTCACCAACATCTAGTTTACAGAGTTTACTCTTCCTTTTTGTTTTTTTAAATATAGTCAACATGCATATATCACTAGTATTATGGCACTACTCATATGCATCAATATTCTTCAAAGATCATCAACTCATCTGTCACTTATGATAGATTGTGTGATAAATGATGGCTCAGTAATCATATCGATCAGTTCTTTTTAAACCCTAGGATTTAGTTCATCCTGTTCTGTAACATATCGGTGGTAGTTAAGTGTTTCTTTCCTTATTTATCTTGGGTTTTAAATCCCTGCTAACCATTTTTGGTTTATTCTTCCCATGCTTCTAAACAAACCATTCTGCAATAACATGATTAGTACATACAAATAGTAACAACAAAAACTCACTACAACATATTCCACCATACCATCACAAAATTCAGCTGCAGCAGCACTGGCTAATACCTCCTTTATCCTGTCTGCCAGTCCTGACTCCTTTGCACACAGTAAACATTTAATAAACTTTTGTTATGATTTAACAATAAACTTCCCCCTATCTAATACTATGACTGACAGCATACCACAGTGTAAGACCCACTCAGCAAGATCCACCTTTCTGTGCCTCAATATTTTCAGTTATGGGGTGTATGGAATGTTCAGGGAGGACTGGCACCTCTGGCTTAGCTAAAGGGCTTGCTGGGCCCTTTGCAGGGCTATTCATCCACCTTTGATGTGAACCTGTCCCCTAACTCTCATCTGTGTGGCTCCAAGAAACTGTACATGCACAGCAGCCACACCCCAGTAAAACTGTCTCAGCAGACAGGCTAATGAGGATAATCAACTAGCCTTAAAACCTATGGTGAGTTAGGGGAATGTCTATCATAAGCATGTGAAGACCTCCTCGAGCAGAATGGGCGGATGATAACCATTTGTTCCAATGGCCATGAAGGCAGCTGAAGCAGACACTGTGGAGAGAGCTTAGAGCTTAGTCAGACATTGAAGATACTACACTGCATCCCGGGCCATTGCCAATCATCCTGACTTTTGTCTCGCCACAGGACTTTAATGGCTCTGGAAGAGAGAGTTAGGCTGACAACTTTTGCAATTCTGCCTCCTTTAATTCAATTCAAGTCAAGAATGTCACCCCACGATGTCACTGCTCCTCTTCAAAAACAAAGGACAAACAACATTTTCATTTTATAAAATGCAAATAAGAACTATCATTATCTACCTCACAATTTTATTATGAGGCTCAAAAGAAATAAGGTACTAAGACTTAAAATGCAATAAAAGTTTAGCTGTGTGTTCTTCTAACCAATCAATAACATTAAAGACAGTATAGCTCCATCTGATCCATGGGCTTACAATCTAACAAGACACATGAATTTAAATGCAGTAAACTATAAGAAGAAGCATAATGTAGAAGGGTAATGATTATCTACCATAAAAGTTACCAGAATCCAAATCTACTTAAGAAGATTCAGAGTTCACAAATGATAAATACGATCTGAAGTATAATCTGAAGCCACGGCAATTCAGCTAAAATGATGATCCAAATATGCTTAGCAACAGAATGAGGATTAATAATGCAGGCAGGGCAACCTTAAATTATATTTTAGTTTAGAGGAGCTAGAGTCTACTTTTGCATGGAAACTGGAACAATACATCATGCAGAAGGTGACACTAAATCATTCTACATCTTAGCAAACTAGAGTACTGGTTATCCTGACCCCATCTTGCATTCTCTTGCTTCTCTTTATTTATGCACGCTATTCTCCACGCCTGGAACACACTCCCTTATCATTTCCTTCCCCAGAAATTCTTTTCCTTCAAGGTCCCACTTAGGTATCACTATCTCCACGAAGTTTTATTTGTTCCTTCAAATTGAAAGTATCCTCTTCCTCTTTGAATGTTCACGGACGACTTAGTCTAGGATTTCTCCTTTCCTTATAATATTCTACTTCTTAATTATGTTTTTGTGCATATTTCATAACTCCCACTATTAGATTATTAGCCCTGGGTTATTTTTTCATCTTTAAATACTCAGGGTCTTGCAAAAAAGTGAAAACACTCTCCTCCACCCCCATATCCCACCACTTTAAGTCCCCACTGCCTAGTATTTTTTATTGAAGTGACTTGAAATTATCATGTGTACCTTTACTGTATTCAATTTATTAATAAATTTTTAGATTTAAGGGTATAACAGATAGTTTGAATTTACATATTTTGGCTATAACATATCATATTTAAGTCTTTTAGGATTTATCTCTACATAGTTTCTGAAATTCCAAGCTAAGCAAATACTTCCTTTCTGCCTCATATTGCAGGGAAATACTCTAAACTCTTAAATACTGATTTAACAGTATAATAAATGGTGACATTTACACAGAGCTTTAAAGTTCATAGATGGACGGATGGATGGATAGACAGATAGAGAGATAGACAGATCATCCTCACAATAGCCTCAGAGACAGAAAAAGTGACGTTCATACTAATAGTGATTTGACCTGGGTCACAATTAGCATGGGAGGTAGGACAGAGGCCGACACAATCAGATCAGAATTTTAGAAATATGACTGGCAGCTGAGTGGAGGATAGAGTCAAGTGAATAAAGCTCACTTTAAAAAGTCAGGAGGATCAGCCAAACGCTATTGCAATACTTGCACCCAGTGTGACATAACGAAAGCCTATACTAGTTGGTAGCTGAACAAGTGGAGAGAAAAGGACATGTGTGAAAGATATTGTAAAGGAAAAAATAGCAAGATTTGGCAACAGAATAGATATGTGGAATGAATTCAAATAAGAAATTCAAAGGGATAACTGAGATTGGAAGCCTGGGTGATGGGGGGAAAAAATAAAAGAGGAGAGAAAATGAGTTTTGTTTTGGACATGGTGATTCCAAGAACACCTATCAGTAAAAAGGTAGAAGCTCTTAACCTAGAGTCCATTAATTTGATCTTTAAAAATATGCTGATTAATGTATTTCAACATACTTGGTTTACTTTAGAAATCAACGTATTTTATTTCATGCACTTAAAAACATTATTCTACGAAAGGTCCACCAGTCATTTCTTTTTTCCCATTTCCCATCCAGCCTGTACTCCTCTGGACTAGACTTCATCACAATCTTTGGAATATCAATATAAGGAAAGTCATCATACTTCGAGACTACATCAACTTTGGTACTCACACCTCATTATTACATCATTACAATCTGCCCTTCTGGTTGGTGCAAAGATTTCCTCCAAAAGCTTCCATTTAAAGAGGGGTCCCAGGACAGCCATCTCCTTTTTTTCCCCCACTTTAAAAAGTAGTATGAACTTTTTGTATGGAGAATAGAAATTTACCATTTGCCTTCCTAAGGCAAAGGCTGAGAAAATCATAGAACAAAGTGCTTAAATGACTTCTAATTCAGCAACTAGACTTGTGATGCTCCTAAACACTCTCTACCAACACCAGAAACAGTAACAATTCACCCTAATTAGCAGCAGTCTAGAACCCTCATCTTGTGTGTGTTCATCCCTCCTTGCTGAAGAAAACCATGCCATCAGAGAAATAATGATATGACTTGCACTTGACTTTGTTTTGAGTGAGGGAGGGCTGTGCAGGTCAACAGCCTCACTTCTCCTCCAGAGCCATCTGAATCCAGTGACCAGATATTCATCAGGATGACTGGGGATGACCCAGGATGAAGCAATTGGGGTTAAATGACTTGCCCAAGGTCACACAGCTGGTGAGTGTCAAGTGTCTGAGGTGAGATTTGAACTCGGTTTCTCCTGACTCCTGCACTGGTGCTCTATCCACTGTACCACCTAGCTGGCCCAGAACCTTCATCTTAACCAATGCAGGGATATTCAACTAAGGTAGAAGAACCTGCTTCCTTTATGATCAAGTGACCCATTTTGAAATAATGTAGTACCCTACAGGAAGGAAGTTTACTCATATGCTCTCAAGTGGAAAAATTCATTATCCCTGTAATGCTAGGGCAGAAAAGTATCATACAGGAGATAGCAATGAAGGACTTGGAGGCTTCAGAGCAGCAGTTAAAAGTTCTCAGGTATCCACCACAACATGTGTCACAACAGTAGATGTCAAAAAAATTAAGCCAATATTTTCTCTCAAAATTACATTTGAAGTAGGAAAAAAAAATCTTTAATATATACCACTTGGTGTAGATTTCCCACCTGGCTGCACGCCTCTGGACTAGACTACATCATGTCTTCTTCACCATCCATCACCTCCAATTCCACTTCCTCCATCAAATTGTCAATACCTTGAGGGCTGTGACTTTTTGATATCTTTATCTCCACCATTTAATTAGCATACAGTACCTGGCACATAGTAGATGCTTAGTATATACTTGTTTACTGAAAAAATAAATGTTTGTTGACCATCTTTATTAACCATGACACAAAAGGGTTTAGAATCCTCAGTAGCACGGGATACAAGGGCCTAGGGCAGTCAGGAAAATGACCTTAATGAAGATCTAGCAGAGGAGATGAGAAAGAGCAGTCAGATAGGGAAGGGAGAAATAAGGGAGAGAGCAAGTGTCACAAAAACCTAAAGAGGAAAAATGACCCAGGAGGAGAGGGTGATACAGTATCAACAGACGCATGTAACTGGGGGAAAAAATTAAATATTTTTTAAAAAGCTGCAGAGAGGTCAAGACAGATGAGAACTGAAAAAAGGACAAGAGATTTGGCAATTAAGAAATCATAGGTCATTTAGAAGAGAGTTAAATCAGATCAAAAAATCAAACTGCATGTGGTTGAGAAATTTATGAAAGGAAAAAAAAAACAAGCACCATTGTTTTTCATAGGTTTTCTCAAGGAGTTCAGCCACGAAAGGAGAGATATAGAATTGCAACTAGTATGGATGGCTGGATCACATCAATTTTTAAAGGACAGAAGAGACACTGGAATGTTTGAAGGTAGCCCTTAAGGAACCAGTAGAATAGGCGAAACTGAAGATCAGAGAGAAAGCAGAGATGATAGAGAGAACAATACGCCGGAGAAGATAAAAGTATATAGAATCAGGGGACACCTGAAAAGGTTTGGCTTGGTAAGAAGAGCCACTTCTTTACCTAAGACCAAAATGAAAAAAGGGAATGGGAAGATGTCTCAGGGATGTGACACAAGGAGAGCGCTCTTGGGAAATGGTTTCAATTTTTTTCACTGAAGTATGAAGCAAAGCCTTCAGGTGACAGCATATGTGGAAAACAGGCTATGAGGGCCCTGAGAACAAACAAGTATGTTCAGAACTGCAACTGGTGAAAATGGGATAGAAAACTGATTTAGTTTAAACTGGTTTAGGGATAAGGGATTATCTTGTTACAATGAGAGTCCTATTGAAATTGTGTAATGTGATTTTGTAATGGACCTAGCCAACACAGTTTTGCAATTTTCTCTAGCTCAATTCGGTAGCATGCGAATAAAGAGGAGAAGATGGTAACAGTAGTCTAAGGTTAGAATTTGATAAGTGATATATTACAGGATATGGTGACAAGTGACTTCAGTATAGATGATGATAGTATAGAGTCAAGAAAAATAAAGGAGAGTGTACGAGTGATGGCCTGAGAAAGAGCTGAGGGGTAGAGGGATTGGAAGATTTCATGAGAATGAGTAATAGTAGAGGTCACAAGGAAGAGGAAAAGTTATAATCAGATAAACAAATCTCAGAATTTATGAATGCAGAATTGGAGTATCTGTAGATGACAGATGACAAAGTTATGGTCTGAGGTGGAAAACAAAAGTTGAATAAAAAAAAAAAAACAACAGAATAAACAGAGGAACCAGGAAGTTAGGTACTCGATAGAGTATCAATATGCAGATTGAAATTCCCTAAATCATTAAGGCAGACTCATAGAGCTTAGTCCTGGTAAGTGCATATAAGAGCTAATAAAGCAACTATTAAGTCACTCTGCCACACAGGGACCCCATTGCCTACTCTTAGCTAAATTAGGGTAAGTAAAAAATATTTACCTCTTTCCCAACTTTAGGAAGTAGGCAAGGTATCTACTACACAGTCAAACCTCCTCCGTTTGTTTGAGGCTAGGGATAAACACATTCACTTCTTTTTATCTTCCCTTAATGGTCTCAGGAACCAGCAGCCCACTGTGGTGTAAATGTGAGAACTCAAAGAGAAAGCTGTTCGGGAGGCTTGCACTCTGCAATCCTGGAAGCGTTACATAAAGGTTTGTTATTACCGTGTCATGACTGTTCTAATTCACAGAATGCTCTAAGAACATCAAACACTGTAAAGGATTTAAAAGAAATATAAATACTGAGCCAGTCCTCAAGCAATTTATACTCTAGCTGGAGGCAGAAAACAAGGGCTAAATACTACTGACTGACGTAATCAATAGGGCTCAGCAGTTACCAATCTCAAACGATACTACAAATAAATATCAAAATAGTTTGGTACTGGCAAAAAAAAAAAAAAAATCAATGAGGTAAACAGATTAAGTATATAACATAAAGAAGTAAATATATCTAATACCATAGTATTTGCTAAATATAAAAACCGTAGGTATTGGAATAAGAAATCCTGGGAAAATTGGACAGCAGCATGGAAAAAATTAGAATATTTCTAGCAGCTCTTTTTCTGGTGGCAAAAAATTAAAAACTAAGGGGATGCTCATTAATTAAGGATGGGCAACTTGAATGTGAGAAGAGCATTATTATATGAAAGAAGGAAATAAAAGATTTTTAACAGATATAGGAAGACTTATATGAATTAATGTGAAGGAAGCAAAACCAGAATAACAACATCTCACACTTCATATAAAGATAATTGCCAAATAGGCATATAAGATATATATATATATATATAAAGTCACATCATAAACTAATTAGAGAAACATGGGGAAAATTATCTCTCAAATCTATGGACATAAGCAAGTTCATGACCAAACAAGGAATAAAGAAACTAACTAATCGATGTGGCAAACGTGACAAAAAAAAAGAAAATAATAAATGTCAGAGGGGCTGTGAGAACACAGAACAATGAGCTATTACAGGTGGACTTGTAAATGGGTATAATCATTCTGGAAAGCAATGTGAAATTATACACGAAATGATATGACACAGTGTGTTTCCTGTGGACAGCTGTTAGACCTCTACTCAAAAAAGATCAAAGAAAGAGGAAAAGGTACTATATGTATAAAAATATTTCCAGCAGTTCTTTTTCTAGTGGCAAAAAATTAAAAACTAGGGGGATACTCATCAATTAAGGATGGGTGACTAAGCTGAATGTGACAAGAGTATTATTATACAAAATAAGGAAATAAATTTTTCAAAGATATATGAATTAATTTGAAGGAAGCAAAATCAGAACAACTTATATTATAAATATCATGAAAATGAACAATTTTGAGAATTTTATTTTATTTTTTTTTTACAAATCGACGAATAATGACACAAGTAGAACCAGGAGAACAATTTATATAATATGAACAATATAAAAAGAAATAATTCTGAAAGCTTTAGGAATTATGATAAATATATGACTGTTCAAAATTCCAGAGGGCCAATGGTCAAAAACATGTTGTCAATTACGGAGGAGATAGATTTAAGGTATAGAATGAGATACTTTGACATACAGTCATTGAGGGAATGTCTGTAGCTTGGTTATGCGTATTTGTTATAAGAAATTTGTTCTATTTTTTTCCCCAGTGGGGTAGAGTGTGGGAAGGAGAAAAAGGGAGAAGATGCTACAGATATGGAAATGTTGCATGCATTTTATTATTAGTTTTACTTTTTAGTAAGAATCCTCTCAAAAAGCAGAAATGATATGTAAATGGTTGTAATATAGAAAAAAATGTTTTTCTTAAAAAAAGTACATCAGTGAGCTATTTAAATGGAGCCCTTAGAAATTTTAGTATGGAGTAATTAATTACAATGTACTCTTAAAAAAGAGAAAAAAAGACCAAAAAAATGCAAGGATTTAGGATTTGAACTTCACAAAATGAGAAGCTAGTTTATTCTACCCACATCAAATTGAGGAGTATATCAATATATCAATAGTATATCAATTCACATCTCACTAGATTTAGCAGATATTGATTGTTGTCTCAGCACAAATGGGTCCCAAAAAAGTGTACCATCCTGCCAAAAAGTCAGTGGTTCTTTCCCAAAAGAAGTCATAATAATCCTGCAAAAAAATTCCAAACAAAAAATACAAATTTTGGAAATTAGAAAATGAATGAGAAAGCTGAAGATCCAGGCCAAAGCCACAACTGAGTGTCTTCTCTGTTATTAGCTGATGGGAAATTCCCACCACACAAATCACTGTAATTATCAAATTTGGGGCAGAAAAATCCAAATGACTTTTTAAAAACATGCTGGTTGACATAAAAATATGCCAGTACTGATCTAGTATTTTTAAAGCGTAGAATAATGAACATAGAGATACCCATCTTGTAGTTTCAGTGCAAAGCCCAGCAGAAAACTCATAATTATGACCTGTTCTGCCATCACTTCTCAAATCTTCTACCACCTCTCATCATTTTCATCACTGTAATGCAATTCAGCCTATTTCCTCCTCTTTGTTACTGTTGTTTGGTCATTTTAGTCATGTCCAACTTTTCATGATCCCATGTAGGCTTTTCTTAGCAAAGATACTGGAGGTTTGTTATTTCCTTCTCCAGCTCATTTTACAGATAAGGACACTGAGGGAAACAGGGTGAAGTGACTTGTCCAAGATCACACAGCTAGAAAATGTCTGAGGCTGGATTTGAACTCATGAAGATGAGTCTTCACAAGTCCAAGTCCAGCACTTTAAATACTGAACCACTTAGCTGCCCTATTTCTTCCTCTGCATCCAACCAATTATTTATACTATGATGAACACTATGGGGAAAACAAAGAAACATAAAATTCAGGCTTCACACTCAAGCATCTCAAAATTTAGCACGTATAATAGGGCACATGGAAAAAAGAAAACTAGCAATATAAAGCATTGACAAGTGCCAAATGAATGATACAGAACAGGAGTGGGAAACCTGTGGCCTCAAGGTCACATATGGCCCTCTAGGTCCTTGGGTGTGGCTTTTTGACTGAGACCAAGTTTTACAGAATAAATTCTTTTACTAAGGAGATTTGTTCTATAAGGGCTATATTCAGTCAAAGGGCAGCACTTGAGGATGTGGCAGTGGAATACAAGAGAAATTTGTGTGGATGAAAGAATGAATGATCAGTTAGGAAGCTATTGAAGTAGATCAAGCCACAAGTGATAAAGGCCTGGACTAGGTCAAGGCAAAGTAAAGGAAAATACAGATGACAAAGAAGTTACCCAAGAAAGAACCAATATCAAATAGGCAAGATTTGATACCTGATTATATGGTTTGGGGAATGGGAAAAGAGAAAATGAAGAGTCAGGTTATTAGATTCATCTGTGAACTTGGATGACTACGAGAAAAAGAAATACTGACTAATATACAAGTCTGAAGAGAAAGTTACTTTCTGAGATAAAACTGACAGTGAATTTGAAAATATCTAAAAATCCTAAGGGAAAAAAAATATTGGTAAACATTCACTCTGTGATTTGAATGTTGTTATGGTTCAGTTGTTTTCAATTTTGCCTACTCTCCATGAACTCATCTGGTGTTTTCTTGACAAAGATACTAGAGTCATTTCCCATTTCCTTTTCCCGTTAATTTTACGGATGAAGAAATGCAGGATTAAGTGACTTGCCCAGGGTCACACAGCTAATGTTTGAGACCAGATCTGAACTCAGGAACAGGAGCCTTCCTGACTTCAAGTCTAGAAATCTATTCAGGTGCCACCTAGCTGCCCCTCTATAATCTGAAAGCAGAAATTAAATGTTTCAAGAACATCAAAGTACAGTTTCTACAGCAGTATCTTATCAGCAATCTCAATCTTAAAGTCAAAATCACAATTTAGGATACTATCAGGTAACTAAATACTTTAAGAGAATGTCATGGGAAGTCTTGGTAATAATTCCAGAAAAATAAGTCTGAAAACCAAAAAACAAATATAGGCAGCACTAATGAACCAAAACAGGTAAAAAAATTTTCATCCAGAATAAGTTCAGATACATTCTCTGGTATATATGAAATTATATAGCTTTTCTGGTACATAATTTGTCATTTATAGTATCCATCAGTTCTGGACATTACATTTTAAGTGGGTCACTGACAACAAGATGAAGTCCAGAAAAGGGTAAAATGTCTGGAAATCATGTCAAACAAACGTTCAGAAAAACCGAAGTTATTTAACTTAGGGAAGACATAATAGTTATCATTACAAAATATCTTAAAACTTGTAAACTAAAAGACAGAGTGTGCTCCACAAAGTCAGAACTAGAATTAATGGCTTAAAGACACAGTTCGACATGAAAAGAACCAATACACCTAAATTTGTTCCATAATATTCAGTAACATCCCAACCTCCCTTATAAGTGCCTGGGTTCCCACTCTAGAAATATATAAACTGAATAAAAATCTATCAGGAATGCTACAGAAGGAAAGTATCAAACACACCACTACTACTGCACATTACCACCAGATTAAAATGTAACTGGGAAATACTTAACAAAATAATTAGAAATACAATAGAACAAATCATATTAATATATGATTTTCCAAGTTAACATATAGTCCACAAGCATCCTTATGTACGGTAGTTCAGTGGTCTCCATTTCTATTTGAGTTTGACAACAAAACTGCAGAAAGCATTCATAAATTGGGTGGGAAGTTAGAAGAAGTAACTGCCAACGGCCAATCAAACATTAAGATATAAGGTTTATCTTCCTCATCACTTTCTCAAACCTTGTTTTTTCCTCCCCAAATAGAAAATTCTAGAATTTAAAGATATCTTAGAGCTGATTTAGTTTCATTCACTGTTCACTGACTGAGTGACAAACTACCTATTAGATGCTTGCTATAGGTCAAGCATTGTGCTAAGAACTCAGGAAAGAAAAACAGTGAGACAGTCCCCATTCTCAAGGAATATACAAAATACACAATATATTGTATATACAAAAAAAAGTTCAGCTTTAGGATAGATTGCAAGGCCCAGAGGTCTTAAAGGTTTAGTAGTGGGGCAGATGGCAATCCCCAAGGTCTTAATTCACATGAAGAATTCAGATAATGATGCCAAGGGACTACAGGGCAGGTGGTAAGGCCAAGAGAACTTTAGAAGACAGAGAACATGGAAAAGTTTGGTAGTCCATATTCTCATAGGAAGGAACAGAAGTTGCTGGCTACCATCTCATGTCAAGTTCTGCAAGCAGTCAAATAGCCCAGGCAAAGGGAAAATTCAAAGGGGAAGAACAACCCCAACAGTGGGAAGTCTCCAACTAGGATGAGTTCTGGGGCAGGGAGAGGGGGTAAGAAGAATAGGAAGTTAGGAGGAAACATGGATAATGTGAATGAAGAAGGAAAAAAACACTTTAAAGGCTGAAAAGGTGACATTCAAATACTCAGATGAACTTGTGAGTTTATCAATATTGGTGTTTCCTAGGCATTGTTGCATATTGCAACCATCCTTGATAAGAGTAAAATGCTGGCTTGAAGCTTAACATCAAAAAAACTAACTAAAGATCTTGCAACTGTTCCCATCATTTCCTTGCAAAGAGAAGGAGAAGAAATAGAAGTAGTGTCAGACTTTCTATTTTTTTTAACTCACAGATCACTACAGCTGGTGACTGCAGCCATGAAATTAAGAATAAATAAATAAATAAGCTTGCTCCTTAGAAGCAAAGTTATGGCAAATCTGGACAGCATACTAAAATGTAGAGACATCACCTTGCTGATAAAGGTTCATATGGTCAAAGTTATGGTTTTCTAGTAGCAATGTATGGCTGTGAGAGGTGGACTATAAGGAAAACTGAGCACCACAGAATCGATGCTTTTGAATTGTAGTGCTGAAGAAGACTTTTGATAGTCCCTTGGACAGCAAGGAGTTCAAATCAATCAATACTCAAAAAAATTAATCCAGGCTATTCACTGGAAGTTCAAACACTGAAACTAAACCTTAAATACTTTGGCCACAAGATGAGAAGATAGGATTCATTGGAGAAGCCCCTGATGTTGACTGAAGGTAAAAGGAAAAGGGAATGGCAGAGGATGACATGGACAGATAGTATCATGGAAACAACAAATATGATCTTGGGCAGACTTCAGGAGACAGTGGAGGACAGAAAGGCTGGTGTTCATAGGATTGTGAGAAGTTGGACACAACGGAGCAACAATCTACATGACTCTATTTAGATCCCCAAAAAAATTCACCACAGTGTCACCTAATGTGCCTTCCTCACTTTCTCAGTTTCCCTCATTCTTGCCATATTACCATATCATCTTTTTCACTTTCATTTCATTGATGACATCTTCTACTGCAGTTGTCCTTCAAATTTTTTTTTATAATGTGTTATATGCTCCTCACACCCACTATGAATCTTTCCATTACCCTCTGGGTGACACTCATTTTTAAATGCTTTGGAGTCTGTAATGTTCCATGATACAGCAACAACAACAACAGAATATTGCTGCTAAAAAGAGGGATCATTTTTAAAAGGAAATGTGGTATCACTGCAAAACCTTTCCAGTTTCTCAAAGGTAATAAACATAGCTTGTTTGCCTATTCAAACATGGGCACAAATCATTGCCTGTTTGCAGCATCAGTTAAAGATACACAGTATATACCGATGGACAAAAGCTATCAAAGGTCATCTAATTGCATATCACAGCTAATTAGGTTATAAAGAGCCTTAAATTGCAAGCTAAGAACTTTAGACTCTATTTTTAAGCAATGGGGAACTGACAGTTTCAAAGCTTGAGAGTGACATGATTAGAAATGTCCACTGAGAAGCTAATTCTGATTGGATAGATTAGAGAAGAGGGAGTCAGGATGTGAAGAAAGGTTGAAGCTTTTGTGACACTCCAACAAAGAACTAATAGGTGAAGTAGGTATCAGAGATTATGGAGGTGTATTGTGGAGGAGAAATATCCAAGAACTATTGCTGAGGTATAATTAAAAATATTTTTAATGATGGCACCCACCATCCCCTCAAGCATACAGATCTGAAACAAAATTTGATTCATTTCCCATAGTCACCTACCCATATCCATCCAATGTTTTGTCAATTGCTGTTATCGTACCACATTTGTGACACCTCCTTTCTCCCCAATAACCCTAACAAGTGTTTCCTTTATTATGCAATGTATTTTATTTTATACATTTAAATATATCTGAGACTAGTTCCATAGGCTTGCCTAGACTGTTAAAAAGTGTCCATGACACAAAAATTGTTAAGAATCTTTGTCTAGATTAATAGTAATAAAAACCTGTACCAGTATTGTTGAAGAGAGGTAGTGAGAAGTGGCAACAGAAATGTGAGAGATGAGGTTAGGATAGTACTGCCCAAGCTGTTGCCCTTCTACAGTAACATTAGGAAACATTTATATATTGATGCAATTACTACTAAATTATATTCTTTTCATCATAGGAAACCTACAAAAGTAGGAAAACATAACCCATAATCACAAAATCCATACCTAAACAGATCAGATCAGATACCTAAACATCAACAGATCAATTCTGTCTTTGGGAATTAGAATTCTGTCCTACTATTAAAGCAGTAAAACAATTTTTACTTCCTATTTCTCATAAACAAGTCTAGAGCAAGACCAGAGCTGGTAGTCAAGTCAAGAAGCATTTGTTAAGCATTTATTATGTGCCAGGCACTGGTCTACGTTCTGAAGATATAAATACAAGTGAAAAGGAAGGCAGTCCCTGGCTTCAAGGAGCTTACATTATGATGGAGAAGGCCATACATAAAACAGGGGTGATAAAGGAGGGGAGGAGTGTTGTGACAAGTTCAGACAGGAAGGCTGCTGAAGCATAGTGACCAAATTCAGAGAATGAAATGTCACTGATGTGGACCATTTTTCAAAATGGAGGTTGTAAGAGGAACTCACCAATGAGAGTACTAGTTGGGTTCTGCTTTAATAAGTTCCTAAAGGTTATTTTTAAGTAGAAACACTACATAGTCAGTTAAAAAAATGAATTCCTTGGTTACATAATGAGATACAAAACTGTCATTCATTACACACCTACACTGTGGTTCAATCAAACCATCAAAATTTTTCAAAAATGCAATGGAATTTACTTATCGATTATAGTACTAACCCAAAATGTGAATAAAAGGAATGCTAAAAGGGCAGAGAATTTCAGAAGAGAGCTAACTCCTGAGGTCAAATATATCTGAGACAATACTTAATCTAACAACCATAATTCCAGCAAAATCCTTGCTTGACCCACAAGACCTTCAACAGAACAGCTATTCAAATTCAAAGAAAAAAAAACCCAAATATGTCAAGAATAGAAAAATGGCATAAAGCATTTTTTAAAAAAAGCAGATATTATTAAAAAGATTAACTGTCTAAAAGATGATAACATTAAATGGGGGGAGGTGGGCACTGAGATGTGAAGTTATTGTTTCCATTCTGAAATAGTTACCTCAGTTATTTAACAAAAGAACTAAGATGTACATATGCTACTTAATATGAGGCAGTCAAAAAGCACAGCCAATATTAATTTCACCCAGCTAAATATATATCATTATTCATAAAGGCAAGACAGGAGGCAGATGGTTCAGAACAAGTTATCATCATTTCTTTTAAATATGTATACACTAGTGACAGTGGGTCAGTGATATTTTCTATGAAGCGCATACACCAACTCAGAATTCTTTGTTAAAGATAATTTTCAACATAAGTTTATTTTACTAAAAGAAGGTTAAAAAAAAGTTTTACAAAAGATTAATATAAAGGAAGCATCACTTTACTAAAATTTAACACTTGGTCCACTACTGATCTCTTCTATATAAAAAGAGAGTTACTGAATTATGTTATTTTAAAAAACCTAAATTGCCAACAAGGTAAAAACTTTCCCAATTGTAACACAGTTTTATTTCATTAGACATATTTATATAAATTACAAAAATTACAAGCTAAAGGCATTTTGGTCCACAAACCTATCTTTAATGCTTTTGTGTATTTTTTTTTTTACAAATACAACTTAATGTTTATCTAATATTAAACAATCTAAATAAACAATATTCTTTATTGCAGTTATTAATTGCTATAAGGAAGGTTAACATACCTGTGTCACTTCCAGATCCTGCTGATAAAGCTGGCATGATTTATTCTGCAGTTTACACCAAAATGATGAAATTCTTTCCACTTGCAAGGAAGCAGTTAATTTCAGTTAAATTGCTTGTGGTTATGTGGCCTAAAAATAATCTTCCAACTTGGTAAGCCTTCCCTAGAAGGGGCAGAAATAGATTTTTGTATTAAAGAGTATTTGTTAAACTATAAAACCATGTAGTAAAATTCTTATTTCAAATTAACAGAATGAAGGGATCACAATTGACGAGAAATGTTCTCTTAATGACAACATCCAATTGAGATAGTTTTGATTGACATTAGATTTTCAATTTTAAAAACAAAACATGAAAGTCCTTTCTGGAAAAAAAAATTAAATTAAAATTTTAAGTATTTTCCTGCAAGGAGAAAGGAAGAAGAAAGCAGTTAGGAGTTCAGGTGACGTTTCTGGTTATGAGACTCTCCCAGGAGGGGTGAGGGCTAAATGAAAGACTTGGGTGAATTCTTTGACCAAATGCTATTGTAAAAATGTCTTTCCTTCAGTTATCATGAATTCCAAAAGATCACATTTCTAAAAGTAGAAGAGACAGACAATACAGTCTTATACTTACAGGCTTATACTTAATTTTTATAAAACAGTACCCCCTATTTATATAACTAATATTATTAAGTTGAAGATTTGTTTAACTTATGTTTTTAGTCTATTGCTATACCCTACTTTAATATTTAAAACATTTAAAGTAAGTAGATTAAATTATAAAATATATTTTTGAAGTAAGTTAGAAAACTATTTGTAGAGTGTCTTAAAAGCTTCAGTACTGGTTTAAAAATGCATTGAGACTTTTGGGACAGAGTGTATTTAAATTTCATTATTAGCCTTTATTTAATCACCGCAAAAGTAGCTTAAATAAATGTATATATTTTTAAATTATTACACACCTCCAAAAGTTTTCAGATAAAAAGAATATAAAAGGAAGTTTTAAAGATTCTAAATTAAGACTGTTACTGACCTAACACTTAAGAGTTACCAGGTGGTTCAAATTAGATCATCGTATCCCAATAACGTATCACACAAAACTTTCATATTCATAAAAAATCAGACAGGCAACTGGTGTGTGTGTGTGTGTGTGTGTGTCTGTGTGTGTGTCTGTGTGTGTGTGTGTGTGTGTGTGTCTGTGTGGGAGGAGGGTTTATACATTTAAATATTCTTGTCATATTTATCACAAGGTCCAAATTTGTTTCTCTTCTATCAGAGCTCACATTAAAAGTTTATTTTCAATATAAGTCTATATTACTAAAAGCAGGTAAAAAAAAGTTCTACAAAAAAAGGGTAATGGAAATGTGAAAAACATTTTACTAAAATTTAGTATTTGGTCCACCACTGCACTCTTCCCTACTTTTCAGTTAATTATATTACAAAAGAATTTGTCTACCAAATTTAGAGTATAGGGTTTTTAAAAACCTTCCCAATTTTAAGTTTATAATTTAGCTCTATTGAGAAATGGGAGAAGAGAGAGAAAGAAAGGTATCATTTAAATTTTTGTCAAAGTGAAGAGTTAGTTTAGCAAAATCTACCATGAAAAAAATTGTCAAATAGCTACAAGAATTTTATTTTATCACACTACAAAAACTTGTGTAATAAACAGATACCAAAGTATAACATGAGAAACATGAGCTGCATGAATTCAAGATATCCTTTTTTAAAATAAGAAACAACAAAACAGACTTTGTTAAATGGCTGAATTTCTTAACATGTTCTCCAGATTAACACTAAAGAGCAACACTATCTTCACACCACAGTTAATTCCATTGTCATACAAATACAAAATAACAAATAATCCACTTTTAAGAAGTATTTTCTTAAAATTAAGAGTATAGGAGAGTTAGAGACAAAGTAACGCATTCAGCCAAGGGCGTACAATGCATTGGATAACAAGAAGTAAGATTTTGTTGTAGTGATGTTTTTATAAAGACAAAGTGCTCTAAGTCAGCCAAACAGTCAGTCTCCATTTGGAAGACAGCTTCACCATCAACCTCCACTCATCTTCTCAAGTTCAAGAATTTACATTAATCACATACATTATTAGCCTTCCTTTTATACAGAAATTTAAGGTTTTATCGAATGAAACAAAATGATCTGATACAAGCGGCTTTTTCCAAACAACGTTTCATTCCATTATAATAACTAATTAAAATGGTAAGTTTCAATAAGAAAAATTTTCTGAGTTGCAGTTTGGCTGACCCACATGAACTCCATATATTAAAAGGGCATTCTTTTTTTAATTCTAAACATGCCATTCTTTTTTTTAAAATTTCAAAGGAAAACACCCAATGTTAAAATTTCCAAAGTCTTAATATTTAAACATAGTTATTCCTCCCAGAACCTACATATACATTAATGAAAAAGAAATGGCCTGATGAAATCCTTAACAAGTAAAATTCTTAATATTTTTCTGGAAAAAAAGTAAAAGGGGGAGGTAACTTGAAAATTATACTACATTTTTGCAATGATTATGCTATTTTCTTTGGCTAAATTTATTGAAAATGCTTTGGAATTTGTCACAATCTAGCCTAAAGTATTACTGACTGCTGTATGGAATCGATTTGCTAAAACACAGAAATACCAGCTGTTACAGTACGTCCTGAGAGGGATTACTGAATATTCTTAAATTGAAGTTCAATCCATCTTTCCATAAAAAAGTAGACCCAAATGCCAGGAATCTAACAGCAGTATCAAGTGCACCTGAGGCATTTATAATACCCAATAGGACTTTTAGAATCAGCCTTTAAAAAGGCTTATTTTTGAAATTTCATTATTCCAGTTGTACCTTGCTTCTATATATCACACTGTATCAGATTTTTCTGGCATCTGTCATTTGGAAACAGTGAAATATGTGAAGGGCTAGGATTTGATGTTGAATTTCCACAAGGCCCCTAGTAACCTCCCAGGCTCCTGTAGTACTTCTGACATCTAGTGGTCAAACAGGGAAGATACATATATTTTATATCATTTTTTGTTTTAAAAAAGTTGAGTTCATACTAGTTTTCTATGATGTACTTGTTCTGACAATTTCTAAACAGTGGTTTAATCTTTTTTATCTACATTTTAAAGCATGCACTTAGTTGAGAACACAAAAACTTTTGTGCTAGCAATGTTCACTACAAACACAGTAATTTATTATTAAACTGTCCAAAATGTTGAGACAAGCTACTAACTGACCAGCAGGCCGATTAAACAATGAAAAACTAGGGCACCAAAGTTTCAAAGTCAAGTAGAAGAAAGCAAAGTTAGTTTGAAAATTACTCAGAAAGATTTTTTTTAATTTTGCATATTTTATGGACAGATATTACATAAACCTGAGTTTAAATCCAATTAAAATCAATCATCAGAGCAGCATCTATGAATATCTGAACTAAAAACTTCTATTGAAAGGACAATTTTTCACAAAACTACACTGGGTTTCAGTAAGAACAAAAGGGGCAAACCTTCTTAAAATAATGCAATGTTAACTGCACTCCATCAATCAGAATATTAATCTACAATCTAGAAATCTTTGAAATTCATAAATACTAAAATCTAGAAATACCATGTGGCAAAATTCACTCAAAAAAATAACCCCAATCATTTCAGGGAGATACAAATTCTCTAATCATAAGTAGATAGAGTTTCTGTCACAAAATTCAAAAGGTAGAAATTCTAGTCACCTGTCTCCAAATTCATATTTATAGAGCATTAATAATACTTGTTGAATAAACTGTCAAAAGATATGAACACAGTTTTCAAAAGAAAAATATCAATAATCATATGCAAAAAGTGTTCTAATAACCTGAGAAATGTAAATTCAAACAACTTTAAGGCTCCACCTTATTACCTATTAAGACTGGCAAACATGATAGATAAAAGGGGAAAATAACAAATCTTGCAGGGGCTATGATGTTGGTGAAACTGAAAACTGAACCAGCCATTCTGGAAAGCAAGCTGGAACTATGTGCAAACTGGGCATCCCTTTGGCCCAGCTATATTACCACTAGGCTTATTCCCCAAAGAAATCAGGGAAAGAAGAAAAGGACCTATATATACAAAAATGTTTACAGCAGCTTGTATCTCAGTAGTCAAAAATTTGGAGATTAAGCCAGTGCCTTTATACCGGAGTATGGCTGAACAAATTGTGGCATATAATTGCAATTATTATTATGCCATAAGAAATTATGAAATAGACAATTTTAAAAGAAACTGAGATCTCTAGGAATTCATGCAGAGCAAAATGAGAAAAATCACAGAATAACATATATGGTAACATTAAAGAGAAAAAAATTTTGAACGACTTTATTTAGAACATTGATCAATGAAATGATAAACTTCAAATTCAAAAGAATAAAGATGAAACATGCCACTGATTGAAATCACATGATTAATTCTTCATCATGAAATCACACATCACATTAGATTTCAGTGACCACTATTCTAAGTCACCTTAATTAGAGCCTATAAGTTTTTAATGAAGTTTAAATAGGTGAGTTTCCAAGACATTGAAGTATATTCATTTTTATCCCTTAGATAAAATTCTTAACCTTCCATGAAATGTGATATGGTACAAGGTCATGTAACAGTATCTAAATTCATTTGGGAATTTCTGTAATTCCTCCCGGTTTGGCAACTCCTCAGTCTCCTTTGCTGAATCTTCATCCAGAACACGCCTGTTAACCATGAGTAGCCCTCAAGGCTCCTTTCTTCTCTTCTCCCTTTACCTACTGCTGTTAGCTCCTGGCTAACCTGAGCTTCAAGTCTCAGCTAAAACCCAACTTCTAAAGGAAGCCCTTCCTCATCCCTCTCTTAATTCCTGTGCCTTCCATCTGCTGACTGTTTCCAATATGTTCTGTGTTTAACTTGTTGGCACATAGTTCTCCGCATATTGTCTCCCACATTAGATAGTCATCTCTTTGAGAACAGGGACTTTCTTTTACCTTTTTTTGTATCCCCAGCATTTAGCACATTGCCTGGCACATAGTAGACACTAAATAAATGTTTATTGACTGACATTAAATTTATATGAATAAGAATCACTACTCAGTTGATAAACGGTCAAAGAACAAAAACAGGCAGATTTCTTAGGAAAAAAATAGCTGCCGCCAAACATATTTTAAAAATGTCCCAAATCATTAATAAGTTGAGAAATGGGAATTAAAGTTACACCTTGCACCAATCAGATTGAGAAAAAAAAAAAAGGAGGACAAACCTCAGAAAGGCTATGGGAAAACAAGCACATTAATACATGGTTGATGGAACTGCGGTCCAGTAATTCTGGTAAACAATCTTGAACTACCCAAATGCCCACAAAGTTATTACTCTATGCATGACCTTTGACTGAGCAATAGATATGTACCCACAAAGTGTCAAAAAAGAACCTCACTGTGGCTTTCCTCCTTTCCCTATCCTAACTTACTGGCTAACAGAGCTCTCTGCATTTGTCCAACCTTAATCCTGAAATACAATATTCTTAAGGGCAGGATTGTTTTTGCTTGTATTTTTTAATTCTGGTACTTGAGAACAGTGCCAGGCACATAAAAGCTTGTTAAAGCAGGATGATTTCAGAAAAACCTGGAAAGACTTAAATGAACTGATACAAAGTGAAGGGAAGACAACCAGGAGAATGTTGTACACAGTGACAGCAATACTGTACAATGAAGTACTGTGAATGACTTAGTTATTCTCACCAATACAATGATCTAAGACAATCTTAAAGGACCCATGAGGAAACATGCTATTTGCCTCCAGAAAAAGAACTAACATCATCTGAATACAGACTGAAGCATGCTATTTTCACTTTCTTTCCTTTTTTCGTTGTTCAAGTCTTGTACAAAATGACTAAGATGGAAATGTTTTACATAACTGCACAGATAGAACCTATAACAGATTGCTTACTGTTAAGGGGACAGGAGGAAAAAGGGAGGGAGAGAAAGAAATTGGAACTCAGAACTTTTTTTTGAAGAAATATTAAAAACTGTGTTTACATGTAATGGAAGAAAAATATCATTTTTTTAAAAATGCCTGATTGACTGAAAATATTACTAAATAACGTATATAGCATCTTCCCTACTTTTAAGGTTCTAAGAAGTCACATGCACTGTCACATCTTATTTCTTATGGGGTAGGATAACACAGAAGGCAGTTAAAGGGATTTCTATCAATGTACCCTAATCCTTCTGAGTATTATAAAGTAACTGATTTGATCTATAGTTATAAATCCTGAAGTGTATTGTCAAATATTCCTTTTAAACTCAAGTAAAAGTAGCAGATTTCCTAAAATTGCATTGCAGCATACATTAACTATTATTGAGACCCAACATTTTCTAATTGTTCATTTAACAAAGTTGAAAAAGTCACATTCCTTAAAATAATATACCTGGGGAAAACCCTCATTTTGTGATTTTGGGTTTGAGGAAAGGATGACAAAAATACAGCTGATGTCATAAAATTTTAAAAGAAGAATAAGAATAAGCAAACCCATCCTAATATATTCATTATGTGTATATCCTTAAAGGGAAATATGCTCAGCCAACAGGCTTAAGACTATATCCAACTGTATACTCAGAGTTTGACGGACCTATCAAATGTATTATTAAAGAACAACAGGATTAAACAGAATGGTAGAATGGAGGTAAGCGTGGTCAACTATGTACTTTAAACATGCTGGGCTGAAAACTATCGGACATTTTTCAATGTTTCATTGATGGACACTGACCAAATAAAATAAATGTGCTGCAGGTCACTAACCTTCTACTGATGAATTTCTACAAAAATATCTAAGTTGGTCTTTAGAAAGAAGACACACAGTTTATCACAGGGTCCATACTCAAAGATCCTTTAAATATTATTTGGCATAGCAATAAAGAACCCTCTACAACAGAAGGAGTCACTTGAACAGAAAAGCAAAGGAGTATAAAAAAGTCAAAAGCAATTTAATGATCACTGTTCCAAAACTCATCCATAAAAAGTAATTTGCTCTTGGTATTCTCAACACCTGATCTACCAAAAGCAACAAAGAGTGTTGCAGGAGCTAAACAATATCCACACGAAGTACCATTTCATTTAATACTTGATCATCCTACTTCATAATACTCAAAATAAGCATAAACATACAATCAAGGAAGATAATAGTAGCTTCTGAATCTAGTTGCTAAGGATGAAGTAGAAAATTTCTAGAAAGAGCTTCATAGGATTACTACAAATTTAGAGATGGAGGGGACCACCAAGATAACTAGTCTATCCCTCTAGTTTTACAGATCAGGAAGACGATGTAACCTCCATAAGCCCACATAATCAAGTGGCTACTGACGGCATAACCAACACCCTTTCCACTATGCTCATCCAGAATCCCAACCCAAGAGGCTTTGGAAGAGCACCCAGTGCAGCCTGGTCACTGTTCCCAAAGCCACAGCTACAGAAGACCCTGAAAAATCTCTTGCCATCAAAGTCCTTGGCATTGCCAAATGGTTCTACATAAAAAAATTCACATGATTTTTATCAGTGGAAGTGACATTAAAGAATAGGCCTTGGGGGCGGAGCCAAGATGGCGGAGTAGAAAGACTCACATATGCTAGCTCCGAACCCACAGCCCATGGGTCTCCTGTAAAAAGAACTCCCAACAAATTCTGGAGAAGGGGAAGTCTCACAGAAACAGAGTGAAGGAGATTTCCGTTCCTGAGAGCCCTGAAAAACCGACCCCAAGGGTCCATCACGCACAGGAAGGGAGCAGAGCCCAGCCCTGCCCTGGCCGCGCGGCACTGAGAGGAGCAAGCAGATCCGAGCAGGCTTCAGGGACAGAATCTCCAGCAGCCAGAAGGTCCCTCCACCCACAGACGCACAGGTCAGTGAAAGAGATGTCTGGACGGGCTGAGAGGGGAGTGGGGTGTCTCCATGACTCGGGCCCCCTCGGGAGGCAGCAGCAGAGGCAGCAGCACAGGCAGCGGGAGGGCGGCCAGAGGCTCCCAGAGCAGGCAGGAGCTCTGCAGCATCTCCATTACAGAAGGTCTCTGCATAAACCCCCTAAGGGAATTGAGCCTGGGAAGCAGCCCTGCCCCCACCTGAGAACCTGATTTAATCTTACCCTGAATAGCAGCCAGGCCAGCTGCCAAAATCCCTGAGGCTGGGGAGCAGCATCTGAATCTCAGACCCCAAGCACTAGCTGGGCAGATCTAAGTGGGGGTGGACAGGAATCTCAGAAGTCAAGTAACTGGCTGGGAAAATGCCCAGAAAAAGGGAAAAAAAAAAATAAGACCATAGAAGGTTACTTTCTTGGGGAACAGATGATACCCCCCCCTTCCTCTCTGACAAGAAAGAAAACTGCTTACCATCAGGTAAAGACATAAGAGTCAAGTCCTCTGTATCCCAAACATCTGAAATAGCTATCCAATGGGCTCAGGCCATGGAAGAGCTCAAAAAGGATTTTGAAAATCAAGTTAGACAGGCGGAGGAAAAACTGGGAAGAGAAATGAGAGAGATGCAAGAAAACCATGAAAAATGGGTCAACACCTTGATAAAGGAGATCCAAAAAAATGCTGAAGAAAATAACACCTTGAAAAATAGGCTAACTCAATTGGCAAAAGAGGTTCAAAAAGCCAATGAGAAGAAGAATGCTTTCAAAAGCAGAATTAGCCAAGTGAAAAAAGAGGTGCAAAAGCTCACTGAAGAAAACAGTTCTC
>CM053770.1:51794089-51838363 GCA_028658325.1 Potorous gilbertii
GAAGGAGGGATGGGGAGAAGTTGGAACTCAAAGTTTCAGGAACAACTGTCGAGTATTGTTCTTGCTACTAGGAAATAAGAAATACAGGTAATGGGGAATAGAAAGTTATCTGGCCCTACAGGACAAGAGAGAAGATGGGGACAAGAGAAGGGAGGGATGCTAGAAGAGAGGGCAGATTGGTGATAGGGGAAATTAGAATGCTCAGTGTACTGGGGTGCAGGGAGGGGACAAATGAGGAGAAAATTGTGGAACCCAAAATTTTGTGAAAATCAATGTAAAAAGTTAAATAAATAAATTTATATTAAAAAAAAAAATAGGCCTTACCATCTGCTTTGCAACTTTACCCTGAGGATCATGGGGCCTTTCCATCTTACTTGCAACTAAAACCCTCCATATGTACTGTCTCCTCCATTAAAATATAAGCTCCTTGGGAGGAGGGACCATCTTAACTTTTATATTTGCATCTCCAGCATTTAATGTAGTGCTTTGCATAGATTAAATGCATGTAAATAGATGCTTTATTCATTCATCGGTCTCCAACATTAAAAAAAAAAAACACATACTTGAATATTCAGTATCTTTAAATGCAAAAATGAGTAAAGGGAGGACAATGAAAACTATTTTGGAAAATGTGTTGTGACATCAAGAAAAATCTCAATAGCCACACCTTGGAGGAAACAAACAATCGATAATATGAAAGGAAAAAATATAAAAGTAGGAATAAGGGAAGAATAGTATTTCCAGACTTCAAACTATGTTAGAAAGTCATACTTATAAAAATTACTAAGGGTGCTAGTTTTAAAACAAGTAAAATCAACAGACCAGGTTAAATAAGGAAAGATAAGAAATAAATGAATTCAATAAATTAATGTACAATAAATAAAAAAACATAAAATTACCCAGGATAGAACTATATGCATATTTACTAAGAATTGCTAGGAAAATTGGAAACTATTAGTTACAGTAATAACTATTTCAAAATCAACAGTCACACTGACCGTCTAGATACAACAAAGGCCAAAGTAAATTCCAAATAGGGAAAGAAAAAGAGTAAAGATAACACTATGCCATTAAAGAAACTCCAACCAGATATAATAAGTTTTTGTTCTGAAAGGTGGCTAAAGGCCCAAAAACAATGATTTTATTGCCATTTGAGAATTTAAACAGGAAACATTCAACATAAAAATACCCATAGAATACTTTAACAAGTATTGGATCTCCTAGTCAAACAAAAAGGTAGGACAATTGAGGATAACATTGGTCATTTGTAAAATATTACAGATGATAAACAGAGGGAGAAAAATATGAGTTTATTTCATTATTTCCCCAAAAGAAATTACAGAAAATGACTGAAAATAATAAGTAGAGTTGCCTCACAAAACAAGGAAAAGCAATTAAAGATAAAAACAAATATGCTAAAAACTTGGCATAAGAATTAGTTAATAAACAAGATTATCCAAAGAACATTTATAATTGAAACAGAAATCAAAATCAGAACAATGAACAATATAAAAAAGACCTGCTCACACTTTTTTAGATTCTACCTTAATCAGTAAAGCTAGCATATCTTTAGCAGTGGGTGTGGGAACACTACAATTAAAGTTCAATATGCTGATGATTAGTTTTGTTAAACTATTTTTTATCCAACTAAAATTTTTTCTACAAATTCCAAAAAGTTGATATTTGATCCTCCTCAAAAGGAGTCTGTGGACCTTAATGAATATGGAGGGCGATGTGTTTTAGGAAAAATCAATTTGGAGCTTGTAAGGAGGAGGCCCCGGAGTAGCAAGAAACTTGACGCATGAAGACCAAATAAAAAGCTATTGCAGTAGTTCAGGCAGCAGGTGAAAAGCAAATTAACTAGTGTAGGAGAGATGTCCTGGAAGAGAATTGAGTGGGGTCAAAGGAGTGGAGATCATGGTGTGGACCTCCAGAGTAATTTAAAATTTTACATATATTTTATTAGATTTATTATGTGCTTAAAATAATTATAGTGGTAACTTTTGCCCTCCAAAAAAACTGCAATAATTAAATTTTATTCAAGCTATAATTGTGAAAAATCTAAATATAAAATTATAAAAATTAATTATAAAAGTATAAATATTTTATATGGGATATTCTGTAAGAATAAACAGCAATTCAGTACGATTTCATGTACTTACTGCTATCTATAAGACTTCATATTAAATCCTTATTTTACAAATTATGTTGAATATAAATAATTGTTAATGAAGTTTCAACAGAGGATATTTAACATACTATAATAATCATATATAAACTTTTTTTCTTATTTAAACAAGGATTTGCAATATTTGACTCAATGCCAGACAAATAACAAATCTGGTTCTATATGAAACTTATTTCTATATTTTGATTTAAAATAAGAACAGAATAAAAATGCCTGCTCACACAAATGTGATGGAAATTGTAGGAGACTTTTACAAACACTCTTGCTGAGATGAAAATTCATTTTATTATTTTCAGCTACCTAAATTGATTACAAATGACAACCTTGATTGGTTGCAATCAAAGAAAATGAATGAGTTAAGATGTATTTGCTTTTCTACCAGCTAATGACAAGTGCTATATGAAATGATAAATGCTATTACTCAGTATCTGCACTAAGGAAGAGAAAAAGGTAAAAAAACAACAACTCATGCACAATACTTGTAAAAAAGTGAGAAAACCAGAGAGATATCAAGAGAGAGAGCACACAACACCTATACTATACTGGCCAGAATATATTTTAGAACCATAAAATAGACACTAACAACTTTGCAAAGAAAGTAATGCCAATATAGAAAAAATAAAATGTTTTAGTAAAACAAAAAGAATAAATTAGGAAATAATAAGACAGCAAAAAAGGATTTAGCTGACATGAGACAACATGAATTTTTAGCGGACTCAGCACAGAACAAGAGAAGATAGTATGGAACGCTGCCTCAGTATATACTAAATTCAGCACCTTGTTCATAGTAGCTGTTTAATAAAAAGACCACTGAACTGAACTAAGGGTCTGCACAACCTGAACTGTGGAATGACAAAGGAGCAAGGAGTGCAATGGGTCAGAGACGAAATGGTTAATTATGGGATCAAGACAGAAGAGGTCAGCAATAGATGGCCTGGAAAAATATGAAAGAATGAAGCAACACAAGATATCCTCCCTCCCCCCACAGAATAGGTTTAAGGGGAATGAGGCCACAGATGGAAAGAAGGCAGGAAAAGAGTTTATGATCAGAGAAGAGGAATCTCAGTATTCTATGCTACAGAAGTGGCATTGTTTAGGGGCAATGATACCAGTGTGAGAAAAACAGTAGAATGAAAATTAAAGAACCAATACTGAGTTTTATGAACTGGCAAGCCAAGGTATATAATACTGGTGCTGACATTTCCTTGAAGATAAAGATAAGAATGTGAACTGAATCTGAAAGTAAGACTGAGTGAAGTACTTGAGAAAGAAAAGGGGAATGACCTGGGGGTCAGCGGAAGTAAAAATGACTGATCTATATACAAAGTAATACAGATGAATGGAGGAAATGATAAAGGAGGAGAAGTTACTGGGAAATGGGGAAAGGGAATCCAAAGGAGGAAGTGAGGAGCAAAGAGTATACCTCTAAACTTGTGAAATGTATGAGAAAGAGCATCTCTCACTACAGAGTGTCTTCCAGAGAAGAACAAACAAAAAAACCCACCCAGAAACAGAGCAATATACAAAATGACTAAAATCATGAAAATAAAAACAAAATGCAAAGGCAGCTGAAATCTGATTAATTGCAATTACAAAGCTTGATCCTGGAACACAGGTAATGAAACATAATTCCCTTCTCTCAGAAAAGATTTCAGATTGTTAACTGTGTTTTTTAAACACTTTTTAATTATGAGGGAACACTAAGCGGGGGGAAGGGATATACTGAGAAATTATTGCAATGTTTAAAAATTTTTTAAATAAAAACTTTTAAAATCATATTTTATTTTTCCTAATTACATATAAAGAAAAACTTTAACATTCATTTTTTAACTTGGAGTTCCAAACTCTCTTCCCCTCTTCCTTTCCTCCTTCCCTCTGAATCAGTAAGCAATCTGATATAGATTGTATATGTCTGATTATGCAAAACATAAAAAAAAAATTTTAAATAAAAACTTTTCCAAAACTATCTTTATTTTCACTTACTTTTAACTGACATTCAGGGAAAAAACTTTATTCTTATTTTCACTTACTTTTAATTGACATTTAGATTTCTTTCTATTATGAATGCATATCACAATCACAGCAGATTCATAGTACCTATCTGTAACTGTCACCTATAAAAATCACACGTTTTCATATTGCACTACAGTTGGTACAGATACCTTAAAAAGCAATTATCTTGAGATTGTTCAAATAATTAGTTCCCTTTAACTTGCCTAAATTTTAAAAGTATTGTCTTAGTATTGATGCATTAATAAAAAAGTACATATATCACTCTATCCCCCTCACAAATTTTTTTTATATTTTGATAACTTTTAATATCATTTGTTTCCTCTGTAATCTTATTTTTTATTTTATTCTATTAAAAACATTCTTCTGAGAAGAAGTCCACAGGCTTCAAACTGCCACAGGGGTGATGACAGACAAAAAAGGTTAAGAACCACCCCGTCACACACACATACACACACAGGTATACATTATACAAACATATACACTAATTTTTTTCTCTCTTCGAAACATCTTTCTTTAAAAGCTTACCAAACCTACAGATACACACAAGTTAATGAGATATGCAAACATGAGAATAATTTGCAGTCAGTTCAAATAATAAGGGGAAAAGAAAATAAAAATATATGTATTATTCTGTTTGTAAATTTGGCACTAAGCAATACTTTTCAGGATCAGCAGAGGGTGCCATTGTTTTGTTAAACCACAGAAAATGTTTTTTAAAAACCAAGAAAATGAAAGATATGAAAACGTTTACACTAAGGAAAAATTACTAAATGTCTCTTTTTTCTGTTGTTTTATATTTCATTACAAGGTATGGTAGGAGAAATAGCCTAATACCCCCCCTCCCCCAATCCACCCCATGCAAAGTATGTTTGCTTTTTTTTTATAATGGCACTGAGACCATCCTCAAAAATCTTGTTTGGTTCAAGTCTTGGACTAAAGGCTCAGGCCTCTGATATCATTTCCGTATCACCTGAGTAGAAAGCAACCACAACAAGTTCCAATGCTTGGCTGGTAGATCATGTTAGGAAATTTATGTAAGAACACCTCACTCAGCAGAATCAACCTTGAGATGTCCTTAATGCCCATCCTTTTTGGATATTTTTTCTTTTACTATGGCCACATAAATCTCCTTTTGTTGACTACTGAATGATTTCCCAATGTCATATTTGTTCTGATACTGAACCTAAACTACAAGACAGGCCTGAGTTAGGCACAGTCCAGAACTTAAGGGATGGCTTTCTAAGAGGGAGATGGCGAGAAATACATTGAGAAATCTAGCTACTACTGTACCTATCATTTGCATCTACAAATGTAGATACAAAACCACTGGTTTTGTAATATACCTGAGGCTGACTATATGAGAACCCATTAAACTTTTTCAATCATAACAAGCTATAACACAAACATCAAAGTTTGTTGGTATGAAAGCCTCACTGGCTGTGCTATACAGGTTTCAAAGTAATTTTTAAAAATGCAACATAGAAATGCTAAGCAACATTTTGTTTGCCAAATATAAAATTTAAAGGTGTTTGTTTTAATTTGGAATCATAAATTTCTGTAAGATCTACTGACTTCCTATACCCCACAAAATTTCCAAGTAACCTAGATAAAGAAACCAACTGAGCAAAACATCTCCACCAAGATAAAATGAAACTCAAGATGATTTAAATGGCTTTTAACTAGGATCTATCATGGAATATATACTCTGTACTAGGGAGGAATCATATCAAAGCAGTCCAGGCACTGTAATATCGAAGTTCTTAATATTACTTCAAAGCAGATGACTGAAAGGAACATATCATAAAAGCATAAGAAACAACAGGTCTTTAGTTAATAAAGCCCTCAATAGAGTCTTGAAATGTTTAATTATATAACACAAACAACACTCAAAAAAACCACTAAATCATCATGACATTTTATTACAGTATTGCTATCCTACTACTGAAGCAACAAATGTGACAATGGATTCTTTATACCTAAAAAACAGTAAAAAAATAATAATAATAATGTATTTCTAATAACTGAAATTTATAGAGTACTTCTAAGTTTACAAAAAAACATGACATATCGTCACATTTGAGCTTCCCAGTATCATGCAAAATAGATCCTCATTTTACACAGGAGGAAACTGAGGCTTACCAAGAGAAGGAGTTTGTTCTCAGTCCAAAATTTCATTAGTGTCAGAGCTGGAATCAGACACCCAAGATCTCTGGGGCCCAAATTCAGCATTCTCTCCCACAGATTCCACCACACCACCTCTTTTTGCTAAGTGGCTCTCTGGCTCTGCACATTTCAATCTAATGCACTCACTGGAGGGGAATCAAAATTTAACAATGGAATCTCATTGCTATCACACTAAAGCTAAAAAATCTAAATGTCTATCAAGTCCCCTAGTCTTTCATGTTTTCAAAATAGTTAAATGAAATAAGCAAACAAGTCAGCAAGTGTTCATTTTCTATCTTTACCAATACATTTTTTCCTCTCTGTGATAACTCTTTTCCTACATCCAATTAAGTCTGAACAAAAAGCTTTGATATTGCTATTTGCAAAAACCTTTCCTACCAAATGTCAAATGAGAACTAAAACAGAAGGTAAGATGCATTTCCACATCTCTCAGAAAAATATCACAAGTATTTACTAAATGCCTACTATGTATTTAATAATTACTGAGTTTCCACTATTGGTGGCACTTCCACTCATTCTCTTCAGCTCAATGGTCAAGGCAATGGAGTTGGAATACTCCTTGCTCCCCAAGGTCACTTCCAGGTTCTCCCCCACCTCCATCATTCAGTAACCACTCTTCCTTTGAAGTTCATGCTATATATATATATGTATATGTATATATATATGTGTATATATATATATATATATATATATATATACACATATATATATACATATACATATATATATCTATCTACCACACAACAAAATCCTGGTATCTGTTTATAGACTCTCAAATCACTCTCTTTCCTTCCTCAATGAATTCAGTCGTTGTTCAGTTATTTTTTTCAGTCAAGTCCGACTCTTCAAGATCCCATTTGGGGTTTTTTGGCAAAGATACTGGAGTGATTTCCATTTCCTCCTCTGGTTTATTTTACAGATGAGGAAACTGAAGCAAACAAGGTAAAGTGACTTGTCCAGGGTCACATAGCTAGTAAATGTATGAGACCAAATTTGAACTCAGGAAGATGAGTTCTATCCACTGGCCACCTAGCTGCCCTAATCTTTCAGTACCTGGTTAAAAATTTCCCTTCCTCAATTCTGACCCTAGTGCTAGAGGACTTTAATACACATACTGATTCTCCCTCAAATACTCTTAACCACTCAGTCTTACAACCTACTAATTTCCTATGAGCTACTTCTCCAACTCATCTCAGTCACACAGAGATTATTCCCTTGATCTCAGCATCACCCACAAACTACCACCTCTATGCTCACAAATTCCAAAGTCTCCCTATCCAACTATAAGCTATTACTGGCTTTTCACCTCTCCCTCTGCCTTCCTTTAAAATAAAAAAATTTTTTAAAAACCCTACTCTCCATCCTCACTTTGATATTCAGTTCGTTGACCTCTCAATTCTCTCCTAGGCCATCTCATCTGTACTAGCCACACTCTTCTCCACTCTTCCCCGTGTTAACCCCCTAATGAACCAATTCAGCTGAATACTGCTGACTATATAACTAGCCCCATCATCACCGCACTGAAAATCGCTCTCCAGAGTAACCAATGATTTCCTTTTTCAATCTTTTCTTAATCTTCATTCCCTAGAGTTTAACAAAATGCCGAGTACATGAGGCACTTAAATGTTTGTTAACTGGTTATTGATACTGATTGATTCTCTTTGACCTCTCTGCAGCCTCTGACACTGTTGCTCATCCTTTCTCCTTGGTGCTCTAAGTTTTCATGACACCACTCTCTCCTCATTCTCTTCCTACCTATCTGACCCTTCTTTCTCAGTCTCCTTTGATGAGTCCTCTTACAGATCAGGTCTTATAACCACAGGTGACCTACGGGGTTCTTGTCCTGGATCCTCTTTTCTTCTAGTTCTCAACTACTTTACTTGGTGATCTCATCATTTTAATTACTATCTCACATCTTCAACTACCTTTCATGTCTCATAATGGATGTTCAGTAGATATCTTAAACTCATTATGTCCAAAACAGAGCTCATCATCTTCTCTCCTAAACCCTCCCCACTTCCTACTTTCCCTATTACTATAGAGGGGGTGTGTGGAATGTTCAGTGAGAACTAGCCTCTCTGGTATGAGGGCTTCCTGAACCCCTTTGCAGGGCTTGCTTCACAACCTTTGGTGTCCACCAACTCTCACCTGTAGCTCCAAGAAATTACAGCATACACAGCAGTAACACCCCAGTAAAACCAACTCCATTGGTGATTTAAGTGGATGTCTACGCCAAGTATGTGAAGACTTCCCCCAACAGAGTGGGCAGATGAGAACAATTTGTTCCAATGGCCATGAAGGTACCTGAAGCAGGTACTGTGGAGCAATTACAGCCTAGTCAGACATGGAAGATGCACCAATGTCACCTACAGCATCCTGAGCTCCTGACAGTGACTTCTGTCTTGCCACTAGACTTACTCTGGAAGAGAGAGTGAAGCTGACAACTTTGTGTAACTCTACAGCTCTTAAATTCATTTCATGAGTAAGTCAAGACATCACCCCATAATGTCATTGGCCCTTGTATAGTCTTTGTTTTTGGAGCATGAAGGTCAGCAGAGTAGACTATATATAACTACAAATTAGATCTCTTCTTCTAAAAATGCTTCTGTGAATATACATTTGTTGAAGTGGCTAATATGAATACATATTAAAAACAAAGAATATACAAGAACAAAGAGTAACACCATCATTCTAGTCGCTCAGGCTCAAAACCTAGGGGTCATTCTTAATTCTGTGCTATCTCTCACCCCTCATATATAACCTATTGGTAAAGCCTGTCAATTCTACCTTTGCAATGCTTCTAGAATACTCCTCCTTCAAGATATCACCTCATGACATCACTGGTCCTCAAGACAAGAAATCACCCTGTGATATTTCTAGTCTTCTTCAAAAACAAAAGCTGAACACGAGGATTTCATCACAATTGCACAAGAAATGAAGAAATAAAACAAGAAATAAAGACGAAGGCAAAATTTCTAGTAACTAAAGAGCTGATATAATCCCTCATTCCCTTGATTCTCAACAGTTAAGACCAGACCTTGAGTGACATGGACCAATGACAATCCCTTACTCTCTAAAGCATTTTTTCATCTTCTCCCTAACCATCACTTAGGCCACTGACATAGTACTGTCAATGAATTCAGGGGGTCTCTATGCACTACACTTTAAAATAGTTTCAATTAAGATTCTTTTGAAGTTTTATATGTTTAAAAGTCCCGTCCTGTCCATTCTCCCCAGGAACTTCACCTGTGATAAGGTCCACACAACCCCAAAACATCCATTTTCAGCAACATTTGTTGATTAGACTATAATCTGGACTATAAGTTACTATATCTAGCAAATTTACGGACAACAGGATATTCTCTGTATACTGGAGTATAATAAGATATCAAACATTTCCAATTAACAATCCTAAATAATGATACTGTCATACATATTATTTGAAAATATTACCTTTGAAGTACAAAATGGAACTATTGTGAACAGTGTACAATATTTTGGTCAAAGAGGCAGTCTGGGGAGATTGCCCACTTTGACCCATGAAAGCAAGCCAACACAGTTTTAAAACCCTTCCTAGTCACATGTCTGCAATCTATGAGTCAGGAAACCAACAAAATTCAGTAAAAGCTACTAAAACACAACTTTCCCAGGGCAATACTACCTATTCAAAGTAGAATATGTATTCGTATTAGCCACTTCAACAAATGTATATTCACAGAAGCATTTTTAGAAGAAGACATCTAAATTGTAGTTATACATAATCTACTTTGCTGAACTTCATGCCCTAAAATCAAAAATCAAAACAATTTTGACCATAAAGGAAGGTCAAGAACTAATTCACTATTCCTGTACAAAAGCAATCAAGGTTAAAGTTAGAGAATACAATGTCATCGATTACAAAATTATGAGTTTGAAGAGCAAACATTTCTAAAATAAGGAGTCCACATTCAGTAGCAGAAGTATAATTCTGAATTCTAAATTCAGCTCCCTTATTAACATATCCTGTATTACTATATCGTATCACTAGAAACCACTAAGTGGTATAGGAAAAAGAGAAGGCACTACCCTTCTCCTAGTCTCCTCTGCTTGCAACCTCAGTGTCATCCTCAACTCCTAACTCTTGACCACTACCAACCCCACATTCAATCAGTTGCCAAGTGTCATTTCTACCTCTGAAACATAAGACCTCACCCTTAACTCTGGCACCTGCCATCACCCTAGTACAGGCTCTCATCATCTCTTACCTATACTACTGAAATACCCTTTGCATTAGGCTCTCTGACTCAAGTTTCTCCCCACTCTAGCTGTCATATCAATTTTCCAAAAGCACAGGTTGACTATGTTAATTCCCTAATTCAGTAAATCCATTGGCTCCTTATTGCCAAGAAGATAAAATATAAAATCCTTTTTGACTTTTAAAACCCCTTCATAATAGACCCATTTCTACACTCCCAGATTTCTTGCCCCTTATTCCTTGTCTGTTTCTCCTCCCCAAAACAGTCTCAGAAACCTCATTATCTTCACTATCCCACTGTCTTCATTCAAGACCTCAGTACCTCTGTCCCTTTAAATTGGAGGACTAAAAGGAAGAGTAAAGAACTCCTCCCAAAGCCTCCATTGAAAGCACGGGTCCCAGGCCAGGCTTTTCTTCATTTCCTATCCAGCTGCATTTCCTTGGACTGGACTCCAAACTGCTCCCTTTCTGGGTATGTTTCCGCCTCCCCTACCTTTTCAGCTTCTTTTGACGTGTTGTCTTCCCCCAGTAGAATGTAAGCTCACTGAAGGTAAAGGCTGTCGTTCTTTTTTCCACCTTTGCATGTATCATCAGCATTCACAACAGTGCCTAGCACATAGAAGGGTCTTAAAAAATGTTCAGTGACAACCCTCACCCATGTATTCTTCAATCCAGTGACACTGGGTTCCTTCATATTCCTTGCACACAAGTTTTCATCTCCTACTTCCAAGCATTTTTGCTGGATGCCCCATACCTCTCATGACTATAATTCTCTCTGTCCTAATCTCTAACCTTCTAGCTTTCCTGACTTCTTTCAAGTCTCTGCTAAATTTCCAACTTCTACAAGAAGGCTTTGCCTATCCTCCTTAATCTTATTTTGCCTTCCCTCTCTGATTACCTGTAACTTATTTTGCATATATCTTCTCTGAACATAGTTGTTTATATGTTGTCTCCCTGATTAGACTATACAGCTCCTTGAGAACAGAGACGATTTTTTTTTACTTATACTGTATCCCCAGGTCTGAGCACAGTGCCTGACAAAAAGTAGGTGCCTAATATATGCCCGATGACATGAGAATATGAATTATAAATCCTTGTTAGAAAGTCTCATAAAAAACAGAATCTAACGCACAAAGAATAACGGTAGTATTCAGTGTAGATTTGGTCATTCTTATTCTTTTCAGAATCCTCTATAAAAGACAGAATCTTTTTAATTCTGTAGTAACAAGAGATTTACTTGATGGTCATATTACAATAAACTTAATCTAATATTTTTTCTTTTGGATACTATTCCTTGGAAACCAAAACACTATCAATGAGCCATAAAATTGTCAGCATGATGATCTAAATGCAAGGCAGGTAATGTCAGCCAGCATAAATGTCCTACATGGAAAAAGTACTTATCTCTTGACAAAATAAAATATAATTTTTAATTTATGAAACTACTTTTTTGTGAAGAAGTCACTATATAACTTCCATTACTTAATTCAGCTCATAAAAACGATGGTCTGTAAAGTAATGGAAAATGAAGCAGTAACAAAGTAGTTAATTATTATTTTACCATTATCCATCATGATCCTGGTCTCCACACAATTCTGCACAGTGTCCTAAGTTTTCCCTTTCTTTATACATTCTTTATGCTTCTCTTTCTTTACACTTCTTCTCACCATTCACTTATACTCAATAGCTGCTTTTAAAGTGCAATGCTCTTAAGCTAGACAGACACACATTACATTACATTTGGAAACCTGAGTGAAAACTGGCATAAAGAATGTGAGTTCAGAAACATAAGACACCAATCCAATAGTCAAGCCTTCAAATGACTGGAGACAAAAATGAGAATTCATCATATATCAATCCAAGACAGAAAATTAACTTATAGGTCAAATTTGGAACTTGTACTACCAGTATTTTACTAAGCATGTTACAAACTTTAAAAAGTAATATTCTTTCAACCAGATATACCTAGATAATTTTGTGGGCTATTTTTTTTTCCTAGAAGAACCTCCCCCTTCTTCTTATATTTTTTCTTCTACATGTGTACATTTTTCTAATTTGTTAAATATCTGGCTCAGATGTTTCAAAATTTTTCAAAAAATCAGGCACCTAGATAATTTATATTCTTAGCATTATTTCAAATATGAACAAGTTACACTGAAAGAACATGATATTTTGTAATCCACTATGTCTATTTATGTTTTCAGTTAGAACTTGACACTCAACCTGTTCAAGCTTCACGTTTTTCTTTATTATGGAAAAGTTGCTTTATATCTTTCCCATTGCAAAAACATTCCAACCCACACAAATTATCATTAAGAAAAACACATAATAAGGCAAAAATATACGTTGATTAAAATGATGATTGTTTACAAATCAATTCTAAGTCTTATAAAAGCATAAAAAGTATAAAATATAAAAATAAAAAAGCATAAAAGAATCTGACAGCCTCTATTTACTCTACATTAAGAAGGGATATTAGTATTTTTACTAGGCCATTTTAATTTCTGACTCTGAGTAATTTATAAAATGCCATAGTAATTTAAATTTGCATTTACAAGATGACAATTATCAAAATGTTTCATGCATATAATTCCAGAAAATTCTATCTTTACAACTTGTATCAAGGAATTTTCAAAACCAATTCAATTAAGAATGTCTTATAAAAATACATAAGGTAATTCTAAGATCCCACATGATCCAAAAACACTTTTAAATGAACTTTTAGCTAAAAAATACAATACTGGATTACTATTTTAGTTTTGGTAATTACAATTTAAGAATCAAATGTGAAATAAATTAGACTAAACAGAATTACTTATCTTAGGTCTGACATTCCACTGCTCAATAAATTCCAGTGGCTCCCTATGACCTCTAGAATTAGGTAGAACTCATGTTCTGACATTTAAAGCTCCTCACCACCTGGCTCCAATTTCCTTGTTTGTACTCTACAAGATTCATCTGAATTGGCCTTCTTGTCATTCCTCAATATATCGCATCTCCTGTCTCCATGTCTTTGTACTGGCTACTTCCCATAACTGGAATGCACTGCTGTAATGGTAATTTAAATGGGGACATCTTTCATATTCAGTAATAGGCCTATGTGGTCTGCCTGGGTCACATGGAGACTGTGGTGGGAGGAGTTTGCTGAATGGATAGAACAGGAAGAGGCAGGGCTACAGCAGAGCTGAAAGGAAGTGAGTCTTGAGAGCAGTCAGAACTGAAGGATGCAGGCAAGCCCGCAGCTGGCCCTGAGTGTGAGAAGGGCATTTTGTTTAAGGGAGCTGGTTTGTGGGAAGCCTAGCAGGGGGAAGGCTTGGGGCTGGTGCTGTCCTCTGCGTTGTTATTGTGTATAGATTAAGATGGACTGGGCTTCCTGGTGACTGAATAAATGTTGTGGTTCTGTCTTCCACGCGGAGAATCTGTGGCATTTTGGCACCACGACTGCCTTCCTCCACTTCCTCTCTTAAAATCCCTAGTTTCCATCAAGGTTTAACAGCAGTGGCATCTTCTTCATGAAGCCTTTACTGATTCTGCCTTTACCACTGCCTTCTTCCAAAAATTACCTTGTATTCTGCATAAATTTTGTGTGCATATCTAAATACATGCACAATATATATGCATCACTTCACTCAAAAGAATTTATGCTCGTTTAAAGCAAGGACTTTCCTTTTTGCCACTGTTATCACCAGAACCTAGCACATAGTAGAGACTTAGTGAATACTTACTGTTTGTCTAACCTGACTCAATTTTTGTTGTAACCTATTCTTATCCTAAAAAGATACAAACAGACTCTGTTTTATCATGTTTCGTTTTATTACACTTTGCAGACACTGAGTTTTTTACAACTGAAACCTACATCACCAAAGTCGATCAGTGCCACTTTTCCACAGCATGTGCTCACTGTGTCTGTGTCACATTGCGGTAATTCTCACAGTATTTCCAACTTTTTCATTATTCTGTCTGTCATAATGATCTATGTATGATCAGTGATCTTTGATGTTACTATTGCAACTGCTCTGAGGCACCATGAACTGTGACACCCCCATGATGGATGGTGAACTTAAGTGGTAATAATGTGTTCTGACTACTCCACCAACTACTCAGTCTTCCCTATCCCCTGATACAAAAGAATATTGAATTCAGGCCAATTAATAACCCTACAATGACCTTTTAGTGTGCTAAAGGCACAGCATGTTTTAGTAATAAAGCATTCTTTAAAGTTACATTCATTGTTATTTTTGACAGAATACTATTTTACACTTAATAGACTATGAAATAGTGTAAACATATTTCATATGTACTGGGAAACCACAAAATTCATGTGACACACTCATGTGACTCACTGTATTGCAGTGGCCTGGAACCAAACCCGCAATATCTCCCAAATACGCCTGTGGAGAAGACTGGTAACTTTGATTCCTAAAATATAAAAGACTGAGAAGAAAAAGAAGGAAGAGCTAGAATTATTTAGTGGCCCCTACCTGACTATCCTAGAGGTGAAAATAATGTGACAAAAATAATAAAACAGAAAAATATACAATGTTTTTGCCTTTCTTTGTATCCCTATAACTCAGCATTTGACTGACTACTGACTAACTAAATGTTCAGTATAAGATATAAATATAAAAAGAATTAGAGGGAGAAGTCAATGTGGGTCATTATCATGGAGAAAGTAAGACTTGACAAATAACTAGGGCACAAGTAGGAAAGGCAAAGGAAAACCAACTGAGCAAAGGTATGGGAAACGAAGCAAGCAAAGTATCTGGAGGAGGGGGAAGAGGGAAGAACAAAGATGTCACACTGAAGAGGTGAATTTATTGGGAAAAAAGTGGTGTTACTATTAAGACTATTGGGGTAAAATCATACAAGGTCTTTAAAGCTAAATGGAATGTAGATTTGACATAGTAAGCAAAAAGAAGTTCTCTACAGGTTTCTGAACAGGAGTAACAGTAAGATTCTATGACAATGACTTCAAAAACTAATGATGAAATATCTTTCCCACTCTGGCACAGAGATGACAGACTAGAGTGGAAGTTCTGAAAGAGTTCTTGAATGACTTTTAAGGGCAAGGAGAATTTGTGAACTTGAATGGGGAAAAAAATTACATCTTTGTTTTCACTAACTTTGAACTGAAATGTAGCACTTCCATTTTTTAAAAACCTTATTCTGAGAAAGGGCGCTTAGGTGTGCTGAGGAGATTCATCACACACAAAAAACTGATGACGCCCTGGGCTATTATTACAGAATGAGACATGAAATCTCAAGCAAGGTCAATGTGTCCATTTGCTCTACTTGTAAGTAAGGGATTTAGCAGTTATAAATGAAATAAAAAGTGGCGGTAAAAAATTTTCATGCACAGAAAAAAACAAAACATGCACCAAAAATGATTCAAACAAATTGGATAATTTTTTACTAACTCATTAAACTTATATATTTGGTTCTCTTTTTAAAAATTAGTTCAGTTTCTTATGTAATCATCTTTCCTGTTCTCTGTATAATGAAATTTATGGTTTTTGATGATTAAATTAACAATATTTTTTTTAATTTAAATATCATATTATTTAAATAGGATTGGGAAGAGATTAATCTAGCAATCTCCTACTAAAGTGGAGGCGGCTAGGGAGCACAATGGATAAATGACTAAAACTGGATTCAAGAAGACCTGAGTTCAAATCTAGTGTTAGTGTGTAATCCTGTGCAAGTCATGTAATCTCTATCTGCCTCAGTTTCCTCATCTGTGAATGGGGGTAATAATAGTACCTTACCTTCCAGAGTTGTTTTGAGAGTCAAACGGATAACTATAAAGTGCTTTGCAAACTACAAAGTGTTACATAAACGTTGTTGTTTATTCTGATGCCTCATCACAACATGCAGGTGACCCTTGGGGTCCTGAACATAAACCCTAGCAGTTTCTGCCAAGCTGAAAAATATCCAGAGGATAAGCCTGGTGACAGATGTTAAAAGACACTTCAGTCATAGAACAAATTTTAAAAGACTAAGGTATGCAATCCTATACAAGTACTCACAGTGATGAAATCAGAAGTCAAGTTGGAGACACTTTTACTAATGGAGGTGAAGACAGCCAACATTAGACTCTTAGCAAGAATAAAGAAGTGAATCAAAGATAGATTTGAGAATGAACCTGTAAACATAGAATTTTAAAGCATGAAAGAATCTTAAAGGTTTAATAGTTTAACCCTCTTATTTAAATAATGAGGAAACTAAAGATGTACACAGAGAATAAATTATTAACCTACAGTCTCAAAGCAGAGTCAGGATTAGAATCCAGATCTCCACAATCCCAATCCAATATTCTTTCTATCATATTGATTATGTTATGTAAGCATACAAAAACAAACTGAAAAGCAGAAAAGCAAAGATAACACCAACTCCCATCTATAAAACTGGAAGATAGCAATGCCTTTGAAAGAAATACTATTTTTTTCCAGTCAAGTCTAACTCATGACCCCATTTTTGAAGGGGATTTCTTGGCAGTTACTGGAGTGGTTTGCCATTTCCACCTCTGGTTCATTTTACAAATGAGCAACTAATGCAAACAGGGTTAAGTGAGTTGTCCAGGGCCAGATAGCTAGTTTAAGTGTCTGAGGTCAGATATGAACTCAAGAGTTGAGTCTCTCAGGCCCAGCCTTCTATCCACTGTGTCACCCACCCGAAGATAGGGTCCTTTGGAAAGGCAAACCAATCTAAAGAAAAATTGGACCTAAGCTCAAATTTGTCTCTAACGTGTTTTATCTATATAAGCTTAGGTAAAATACTTGTCTCTAGGCCTTAATTTCTTCATCTGTAAAATGAAGGAACTCAAATACATAGTCTCTAAGATCCCTTTTAGCTCTAGATCTATGATTCTATGAGCCCATGTTAAATCTGAGGGGGAAATGAGACATACAAGTGGAGATTAGGGCCAGGTTATGAATGTTAAAAACAAAAGTTTCACATTTATTTATATTTCTGAAACCATGAAGTACACTTATTTTAACACAGAAAAGCAGAAACTGTTAACAAAAACAACCAGACATCTCCCCTCACATTAAGTAGTTCTAAAAATACCCCTAGCAATACAATTTTAAACCTAAAGCCCCTCACCACCTACTCACATCCTTTGCACTTCAATGATTCTGTAATTAAACTAAGCCATTATTTTTTATTTCTAATGTAATATTTTCAAAACACAAAGTACTGAGTGTAAAAACTATCAATACAAGAATACAAAGCCCTACATTTCACAACTGAAAAGAAAGTTCAATTTTTAAACTTCTTCACTATTATAAAAGGAAATGCTTTTATTAACAATAGAGCAAGTAAAAAAAACTATCACATACAAATTGTGGTTCAAAAATATTCTATCAGAGGCAAACACAATGATGAATTATGGAAGAGAATAAAGAATCAAAGAGTACAAAGTGACCCTAGAAAGAATCTAGTCAAACTTTTGACTGAATGCATAATTTCCTTCTACACATCCCATAACAGATGACTGGTGCCATAGCCTCTGCTTGAGCACCTCTGGAAGAATAGGGTGCTCACTATTTCAAAAGATAGACTATACCATCTTTGCAAAGTTAAAGCTAAAATATAAAAGTAAAATAAATTCTGTGCTGCTTTTAAGAGCTCTCAATTTCCTGCTGCTACAACATGCTTCGTTGGGCTATGAATTTCTACTTTCTAGAAATTATCAGCTTAGATAAATAAATCTGTGTTTAAATGTATATAGGCTATAATATACTTGATAATACTTGACTATAGCTCAGAATATAGTTTAAGGATGAATATGGAGAGCTGGAAATCATTCATATAGAGAGGATATTTGAACTCATGGGAACCAACAAGATTGTCAAATGAGGTAATACAGAGTTGAGCTTCTGAATATTTTGTATGTGTGTCTTTGGCAACTGGATGAAACCTATGGACTCCCAAGAATAATGTTTTTAGATGCATAAAATAAAATACAAAAGATTACAAAGTAAATTAATTATACTGAAATACAGCTATCAAATAAATTTTGACACAAAGAGAGCTCCACAGAAAACCTGAGAAATTAATCAATTCTTGCTTTTTCCTCCTAAGAACTGGGAGAGGTCATACTTCAAAATAAGCAGGATTTCATCAACATAAATATTTCTTTCCATTAATGCAGATGACAGTTTCTGATGACAAGGTCAGGTCACACGATAAATCACAGAAGCAGGGATTTTAATTAAGGAAAGAAGGTGACATCTAGGTAAAAAGCAAAGTTACTAATAAAAGCAATCAGTAACCAATGCCCATGCTTTCTGCCTGACTCTGCCTTTGTAACATCTCTCATATATCACCTTTCTTCTCCCTGACATAGCCACCATCCTGGTGCAACCCCTTTTTTCATGCCTGGTTCATTTTCCTGCCTCAAGGTTCTCCCTATTCTAATTCAGCCTCGTCTCAGCTATCAAACTGATCTTTCTAAAGCGCAGGTCTTGACCTTGTTACCCTCTATCCAATGAACTCCAATGACTCCCCACTACCACCAGCATCATATACAAGAATCCTGTCTGGTTTTTAAAAGCCCTTCAAACCTAGCCTCTTCTTATCTTTCCAATTTTCAACTATTTTATTCCCTCCATCTACTATGCAATGTAGTGATATTGGCCTCAGCTTGTTTATAACATAAAACACTTCATTTCCTGACAAAGTTTTCACTGACTGTCTGACACAGCTGGCATTCTCCTCCTTCCCCCTCTCCACCTCCTGGTTTTCCTGGCTTCCTTCAAATCTCAGCTAAAATCTCACCTTTTAGAAGTCTTTCCCAGCCTTCCTTAATGTTTTTTCTTTCCTTTGAAATTGTCTCCAATTGATCCTGTACATATGTTGTTTGTACATGGTTGTTTGCATGTCATATCCCCAATTAGACCATGGGGGCTCCTTGAAACAGGGGATGTTTCTGCTTTTCTTTTTATCCTCAGCACTTAGCACAGTGCCCAGGACACAGTAAATGCTTGCTGACTTGGCCTAACAGTACACTTTAGAATTAGTTTGTGATGTCACATGAGAATCAAGTTGCCATCTAACATTACAATAAAGGGTTGTAAACTCTGCTTCAAAGGACTCACATAAAGAAGTTATTTTCAGGCTTCTTTCTGATAACAAGAAATATATCTCAGGAGAACTACAGAGCCTCTGGAAAGTGTGGAGAAGGCACTGGGCTTAAAGAAACATGTCCCACAGAAAAGGGAAAAAGAGGATGGTAGTAGGAAAATGAATCATAAACACAAGAAAGTACCATCACAGGAGTGTTCTAATGACACAAAGATTATTCTTCATATTGAAAGACAGTCAACTGTAACACTTTAAACAGGGAATTAAATTGGTGATTAAAACATATCAAAGAACATATCTCTTTCATACTAGTCTATAAACAACTGATTTCCTATGAGCAATAATTAATCAAGGTAATCTAAAAAGAATATCTAAACTATGAGAAGAATGGCCTAGGTTGTAGGCTAGCTTGGAAAGGATGGAATTGGTCAGTCAGCAATTGTAATACCTGGAAGGTTGTTGAGACTCAAAATATTAAATAATTATAATTTTGAATTTTGACATATAACAGTAAGTCTGCAAAGTCCCATAATTAATGCAAGGCTTGGGGTCCAAAGATAAGTTAAGATTCAAAGTTTTGGTGTCCATTTTGGCATGATCTTTTCCCACAAAGAACAAAAAAGTTTCTTACTTTATAACTTTGCTCAGGCACTTGAGTGAAAAACAGTATATGGAGATAAAAAGCAACTGAGAAATACCATTACATTCTATAAACAAACTTGAGCATTCCCAGCTCCAAAAGTTACTTGGCTCTCACAAATGGAACATAACTGCGCCAACTACACCAATATTTCTTGGTAAACTGCTTCCAACCAGATAAAGAATGCTATTCTTTCAAAACTAGACAGATGAACTCTTGAGAACCAGATGCACAAGACTCCTCATTTCAGTCTCAAGATCTAAAGCCAGAAATGAAATCACAATTCTGATAACCAGTAAGCTTTCCCCCTTCCAAAAAAGAGATTGTGTGGTTCAGCCCATGTTGTCCTTTTCAAATATAATGTTCACTTGTGTATGGTATTAGTAACACTGTGCAATGATCAACTATGACTGACTTACTTAGCTCTTCTCAGCAATACAATGATCCAAGACAATTCCAAAAGATTCATGATGGAAAATGCTCTCCACATCCAGAGAAAGAACTGGAGTCTAAATGGAGATCAAAGCATACTGCTTTCACTTTGTTTTTGGAGGGAGAAGGCTGTGGGTTTTTTCTTTTGTTCTGTTTCTTCTTTCACAATGTGATTAATATAGAAAAAAACAAATATAATTTTCACTAATAATAAAATACGTATTCAGTACTTAAAATAAACACTTATTCAGTTCTGACTATATATATGTCACTGCACTAGGCCCTGTGGCTCAAAAGGCCAATGAGGAAGGAATAAGCTCACATGAAATAGTCTCATGAAGCATAACTAAAGCCACATTCTAAAATATTCCATGTCATTTGTAACCTGTCTTCTTCCTTAAAAAGAGGAATCCTATTCTTCACAACAGCATTCTAAGCTGGCCAGCTATTGTTTCCCAGAAACTATTATTTCCTAGAAATCCTTTAACAGACTGTTTAAATGAATTCCTAAAGCCTTTCCTTCCTCCATGCGTATAATCACAACACTTTAAGTTCACTGGACAACAGATGACTGGACTCATTCACTCAACAAACACAACTCTCCTGGAAAGGTTATATTGTGATGTATATTACATCTCAGCATCAGTATACAATATTTCAGAGTTTTGTTACTGTTCTTGTCATACTTCATACCCATTCATAATTGATATGCTGAATGCAAAAAAAAATTGTTATTGTTCAAGATCTCATCACTTTTTTAGATAATTAGGGTACTGCCTTAAAAATCTTCCATTTGATCCAACATTATACAGTTTGGGCACTCAACTTTGCCAACTAGCTTCCCAAATGACACCACAAACTTTTTGATTCAAGTCTTTAATTCTTTGTCAACCTTGCTAACATGAAGACTCCCAGAAACAGGAGCTTCCATGGAACCAGCTGATGTATACTCGGAATCAATAACCTAGAGACTTGGACCAGGCCGAGAAGGCCTTGATTCATTTAACATGACAAGCTAGAGTCCAATATAAGTCTGAAAGAACAGAATGGAAAAATATTTAGTAGGTACTTACTATGGGCAAGGCATGGTGCTGGGGATACAAACAGAAAATCAAGACAGTCACTACTCTCAAGAAGCTCAAATTCTAATTGGGGAAGAAAATATTTGAAGGAAAGTTTGTGCTAATGTTCACAGCACAAGAAAAGGTCAGGTAGTATTTAGGCAAACAGAAGGGTCCAAGGACCTTGGGGAGTAATGTTAGGGCAAACATGATCCCCTACCAAGAGGATAATGAGACCAAGACTTAGCACAGAATAGATTATTAGAAAGAGATCCATTACCAGATGACCTAATGAGTTGAGGGAGGAAAAAAAGAGGAGCAAAAGCTATAACTATACAGTAGAAAGATACAATCATCAGCATCCAAGGAAGCAAGGAGAATCAACAGTGTTGAGGCAAAGCAAGGGTCAAAAAAAGTCAGAAATCAAGCAGATAAAAGAAATAATCTGAGCATTAAGCCATACAATGCAGTGCTACACTTTTGCCTTCACTCTTCTGAATGTATAACCGTTCATTCCAACTGCCTCCTACGCTGGTATGAATATTTTCTAATTTTTCTAAGATTATTTCTAAATCTGACTAAAACCAAGATAATTCCTGAAAATCAACAAACAACCTAGGGTATCTGCGGAGTTTTGGAAAACATGAAACTAAAATTCAATTAACATAATGTAAACTAAGTAACTGCATTCTGTCAATCATAAAGGAATGACAGAAACTTTTGGTGTCTGATGAGGAATACTGAAAGCAATTAAACTAAAAAATTTGACAGTGTCTCTCCAGCACTGGCCCAAAGAAAAGGGTCCTTTGAGCCTAATGATAACCATCCAGACCAACATATATTAACGACAGAGAAGGGCAGTTCACAAAATTAACATTGCTTTAATGAAATATAAATTTTTTTAATTCAAACAACCATGTGTTAAAATAATCAGCCTTCACATGTAACTATTTATTCACATGTAACTCGCTTTCTGAGACCCCTTTGTTCCCCTCACATTTACATCACTGAATCCCCTTTGAACTAGATTTTTCTATTTCAAAAGTTCAATTACATTAGGAACCTGAAATATGGAACTTTACTAAAATTCATAAGTAAAAGCTCATCAATATTCCCTGTCTCATTAAATATGCCTTAAACAATAAAGTCAAAAAAGTCAAGGGCACAAAAAAATGTCTGCACCAAAATCAATAAAGCACAAATAAGTGCTAAAAATCATCAACAAAAATATGATCTGGAATCACATACCCTATCTCTCTTAGTCTGGCTCAACAGAAAGAGCACTGGACTCAGAACCATGTGAGACCTGGGTTCAAACTGCACCTCTGACATACAACATCGGGGCAAATTATTTAATCATTCTAAACCACAGTTACTTATAACATCAGTCCCCATTTTACAATATTAAGCTTTACCTTAAGCTACCTTTCAATCATCATGCTATTAAAGTCTGCTGATGAACCAAACTCTCTCCCTTTCCCCCAATAATATTAATGCAAACCACACCCATACTCAATACACTACTGGAATTATTCTAAAAGGAAATAGTCAAATTGGAAATACAAAATTCAATATAAAGAAATCAGCAGTTTCTGAAAGGATAGACTGCAATTATGTTTTATTCATGGATCTTGAATAAAATACATAAAACAAAAGCATTTTATATGCTTTTCTAATAACCCATTCTATCATATTTTAACTTTAAAAATGCATAAAAATTCTTTAAGGTAATTTTCAAAATATCATAATATAAATCATAAGCCTTTAGTTTTCTCTTAAATTCAAACCCAGAAGTACTCTAAAATATTCAAAGCAAAACACACTATATTTTATGAAAATGCTAAGAACTGGATGTAGTTGCTACCATGATCCTAAGGTGTTGAAAAACAACAGTTTACTTGTCCACAAGAGGGGAATAAACTATATGACTTCTAAGTTTCTCTTCAACCCTAAATCCTATAAGCCTATGGCACATTAGTACACATTACATGGAGGTACATAAAAATACAATAGCTTAGCATTTATGGAGAGTTTTAAGGTTTGCAAAGTGCTTATTTCACTTGATCCTCACAACAATCTAGATATTATCACTGTCCCCATTTTAGAGCTGAGAGAAGTGAAGCGACTGAGGCCTTGTTTGAATTCTAAGACTTCCTGCCTCCAGATCCAACACACTACACACTGTGCCACGTAACCTAGACACTGACACAAGTCCACCAAAAATACGAGAAGCCTTCATCACTGTATTCAAGAGGCAAGAAATAGGAAAAAAGGTGAGAGGAATACTCTGATGAATTCTTCTTCCTCCTAGGAAAAAAATACAATTCCAAAACCCCACAAATGTTGGGAAGGAAAATAGAAGCATGCAATATCAAATGAACTATCCCCATGATGATTTTGAAGTTTGCCCATCAGAAGTAGGCCAGCCTTTCCTCCCGCGGCTCCAGGGATTGGCAGTATTAGCCCTTGAAGTAAGTGCTGTAGCAGACCAGGTAGAGATAGAAAGTCATCACTTCTGACTTCAATCGTCCCTGAAGCAAAAAGTGTTCATCTCAAGATAGGCTTACTCTATTTGAATAATCATTTGGGCTACAATCTACTCAGATTAGTCATATACTTACCTATAATCTAGCTGTCCAAGTATATTATTTTAAATCATTACCTAGACTCTTTAAAATATAAATTCTTTTGTAATCCCTTATGAAGGATGACCAATGATTGTAAACAGTATCATCTCATAAACAGAGGGAAGCAATGTAAGATAAAACCAATTTAAAGAAAGCTTGTCAAGATATCTAAGCAATCATCCTAAGGACATGTAAGGATGAAAATGGATGACTGTAACAGTAAGCACCCCAACATACATGGGGAGCCTGGTACCACAAGTCCTTATATCTGTCTTCATAAAAGGAAAACAACTTTCAAGGGGTTAACAATCACTTTAATCAAACATATGTATCATTCCTTTAACCAAGCACATATATCATTCACCTAGTTCAGGGGGGATAAGCACCCTGAACTTCAAAGAAAATATAGAGAAATCAAAGGTCAACCGACATGGCTTTCTCTGCCTGAATTCAACAGACAGCTGGACTCCAAGGGTCTGACCACAGTTACCAGAGAAGGAAGCAATGATATCTGGGTTTTCAGAGGGAAGGGGGAGGGGGGAGGGCAACTCCTTAAAGCAACTTCCCAGAGTCCTCCTCTGGCATGCGACCTTCTTACCAAAACTAAGCCCCAAAGTAAAACCTCACTCTCATAGTGTTTATATACTTCTTAGAGCCAGAGAGCAGAACCCTCGGACCCAGAGTCTCAACAGAAAAAAACAAAAAGTGCGTGGGACCTTCCTACAAAACAACTCTCCTGATCAAGCTTCCCTCAAGGGGCAAGCCCATCAATGGGTGGAAAAGATCCTCCTTAATCACATTATTCAATCAGAGGCACTTTTAGTAAAACAAAAACAACAAAAAGATCCTAATTTGATTGCCCTTACAACAACAAACAGAATAAAGATAGAAAAGGGCCAGTAAAGACTACTATGACAATTCATTTTCATCATGAAAGAAATCCTCTTACTTGGACCCTAACGACACAGTCTTGTATGTGCTTATACAGGACAGTGAAATAGCAATATTGAGGACAAACATGGGGAAAGGGTCAGACTGGATCAAATGAAAATTTGTGCTGGAAGAAACAATTTGGAGAATATTAGGAAATGTTAATCAAGGAGGAAAAGATACAAAAGGCACAGAGAATATGTCAGAGTTTACATATCAAAAACAAAAAAAGAGGTCCAATAAGTCAATGACTATTGACTCATATCTCAACTACACATCTTTATGCAATTCATCTATACATACACCATGGGCACCTTTATTGTGGGTATTTATAGAGAACAAGCAAGCTTCTTCAAGTAATAATAAGCAATGTACCACTTCTTTAGCATTTCATAACTGATAGAAAGATGTAGAGAACATAAGATTCCAATGTGCTTATCATTTATAGATTGTGAAAAAGCATTTGATTCAACAGAGTAAAACAAGACCTTACAGTCTCTTTGCCAGCTGTCTCCTATCCATACATAAAAACTGTTCAAGAATCTTTGAAAGACCTCAGAAAAGTAATCATGCTCAAGTACCCTGAAGGGAGTTTAAAACAGTAAGGGGAAGGGATGTGGCCTTACCAAAAGGATTCCCACTGTGATGAAAGACATTCAGCAGAGTTCCTGTTGAAGTGGGTTTTTCAGTGAACGATGACATCCTCTATATACTCCTATTGCCAGGTGATTTTGTATTGCCTGAATCAGGTCCTCAAACACTAAGAGGGCTCCTAGAAAAGATCTAGCACTCAAAAGAGTTTAGCCTAAACATACAGGAAAGACCAGGAGGAATGAAAAATATCTGTTACTCATACTGAAATGCATTTTTATGGAAATCCTACAGAGTTTGTCAATTAGTTTGTCTATCTGGGTTATACAAGTCAGACAGGTTGGGCCCAAAGATTAAAAAGGATGAGAGCAGGTTGAACTGTCTTTGAGAAACTGTAGGTTCCTTAAATGGTACCTAGTTTCCTTTTTATCAAAGTCCACCTTTTTAAATACCAACAGTCTTTGAGATTTGCCATCTGGCAGTGAGACATGGAACAAAACAATTTCTGAAGAATTGAAAATGAATGGCACTCAGAGAGCAATGGGGAGGCAAGAGGTAGGTGTGAGTAGGTTTCATCCTATAACCACAAAGGACCTTCAAAGAAGAAAAGGAGTAAAATATGACACTAAGGATTTGTTAGAAAGAGAAGATAAACTGGAACTCTGGCAAGGGAGAACACTGGAGGCCTCATTATGTCAGAACAAATCTAGCAAAGCCTGAGGCACAACAGGTAGACTTCCCTGGAAAAAACTCACGGAAGGACATGAACAAGTTGCATAGGATGGACAAACATAGCGGGGCTGCAATCTGCATGGCTAGGAGAACTCTCAAACTGATGAGATCAGAGACCCATCTGAGTATCTGAGAGAGAACTAAGACTCTTGCAGAGGTGCGATGGCCACAACTGAGCTACCCCAAATTCAAAAGCCATTTTTGCATAATTTTCTCACTGTTAAATAGTAAAGTCTCTCAAATCTAACTTTTCATTAGGAAGAGCAACTAAATCAGCTCCTAATTAAATATAAAAGTTTCCATATAGCCTATTAATATAATATTTTGGTTTTAACATTTCACCTTGTCTAGACCAAATAAGAACAAAACTAAGAGAATAAAAAAGTAAAAGTTAAGATAGTAAGAACAGCTAACATGAAAACCAAAATTGCAAAATTCCTTCTATTTAATTTTTAATTGCCTGGAAATGGAGACATGTAGGGTAAAAGTTACCAGCAGGTCATCTACAAACCTAGATAATTCATATTTGACTACTGTTATCAGGATGCATTTTTCATACTTCTTTAGTACTCACTCATTTAGGAATTGTTCTAGTATAATAATATTCAATATTTACTACACAGTTTAGTTCTTACAGTAAATGGGTCTTAGCAAAAGACTACCTAGAAAATCTAAAAAGCAATTTTTAAAAATGTCTAAGCTTACCAGAGAAAATTTTTTTCACCTAAAAAACTTATCATTATATATTAATGTTAAACTCTATTAGCCTTGAATTACTACATTTTTATTAGCATTCTAATTTCTAGATAAAGATATAGCCACAACAAACAATGAGACCAACTTTTCCATACTCATTCACAATGTGTAAATTTGATCTGTATTGTATGTTGTACAAGTATTTTTCCATAGCTGTGGTTAACAGTAAGGCAGAAGAATGGCACTCTAACTCACTGGTGTTAAATTTTAGACTTGGAGTTACTTAATTATTTATACCCTTTGACCCAGACATTCCAATACTGTTTATATAGCCCAAGAAGATTAATGATAGCAATACAAGAGCCACAGGTACAAAAAGTGATAGCAGTATTTGTTTAAAAAAAAAATCTGATAACAAATTATGTGATTATGGAATTATCTCGTTTTTATAATAATGAAATGCTTATTTTTGTTGGTGATTGTTAAGTTCATACTAAAAAAGAAAAAAATTAAATTACCAAATTGTGTCCATTCATTACAGATGGAACAATGTGTAGTACATGAATGTAATGGAATAATATTACAGCATAATAACAATATGAAGATTTTATAGAAATGAGAAAATCTGTGCAAAGAAAAACAATGAAGAAAGCAGACCCCAAAAAACAGTATCCATGAGTATTCAAATAATGATGCTAAAGGACAAAAAAAACCAGATACCAACACAAGTATTAGATGATTGAAGAACAATTCTTAGTTTCTATTAACAACCAATTTTTAAAAAGTGGAAAGTGGTATACACAATTGTTTTGGAAAAAGGTACACTGTGGGAGGTTTAAGTATTTACTGGAGGGAGTCTACAATAAAGCAAAATGTTACCAATAAAGTCATTGTAAAACAAAGTTTTAAAGCTTTAAGTTTTGAAAACTCCTGAGAACACAAAATGCTACATTAAATCAACTTAGCTGATTAAAATACTGTAGTGAATATTCATTATTAGCATGGGATCAGAACTTCCTAACCAAATTAAGTCAATACAATATCTAGTACTTATTTTCTCAGCTGCCTAATGAGCCAGTGAGGTTAGGCTGCAAGGACATAATAATTGCATTAGTTAGCCTTTCCAGAACTTTACTAAGTGGACTATATTTCATTTCTTAGAGTTCTACAACAGCTCACAGCTGGAAAAAAAAAAAAAAGCCAAGTACCAAAGTAAAACACAGAAAAACAAAGAGATTCCTACCAAGCATTCCTAAATCTTATCCAAAGGGATTAATCTCATTAAAGAAATCTTAACAAGAGTAAGGAATTAGCAAGAACTACAACATTCAGTGAAATTTTAACATATGGGAAATGTTTTCACAACCCAACAGCACTTTAAAATTTAAAAACTACAGTTTGGGGTTTTTTGCTGTTACCTGTGCCCCTGGATGCCTTTTGATGTTTTGGACCCATGAAGATGATTCACAAAGATAAAGACCCAAGGAAAATTCCAGGAACCTCCCCTCCATAACCCCTCAGATTATTGGATCTTGTTTGGAACTGGGCAGAAGGTCACAGGATAAAACACAGGGAATTAGTCTGTTCACCAAAAAGAATCCCACTGTTCTGGCTAATTCAGGATCCTGAAAGTAAAGAGAAGGGAGAGGCCAAGATCCTAGACTAGAGATAGGGACCAAAAGGTATTAGGATAAAAGATCCAGAGTCACTCATACTGCCTGCTACTGTGACTGAAAAGGGAAACTCTAATCTTCCCAGTTTCCCCATATTTCTAGTCCTTAATCCAGAGGTGAGAATGAAGGTTCCTCCTCCCATTTCATTTCCCTGAGCCAAAGGTACCTGAAGTGGGAATCCAGTCACACCCAATGATCTAGAAGGGCAACAATTGAATGAGAACATCTCCATATAAGAGCATTCAATCTAATTTCCTTTTTGCTTTATTATATATACAACAATCTATGTTTGCTAAGTTTCTGAATGCAATGGTAAGTAAACATAAGGAAGAATCTATGGACAGGTTGGAGGCTCAGACAGATTTTAATATTTGATATTTTGAACAATATCCCACTGCATCTCCTAGATTAATTCAAACTGTTAAATTAATCCATTAACTAATGACTGCATCAAAACTACTTTGGTTAGCTTGCAGACTTGGAATCCAGGTAGGGATGGCAGGGGGCAGCTTAGGAGTTTTGCAGCTGAGAGTATTCTGGTGGCTAACAAGGATACTGCAGCCTCACCAGCCAGGACTACTTTGTGTAGGTCCCCAGAAAGACTGGTGAAGCATTGCCTAATAGGCACTTCAGTTTCCACCATCAGACAATGTTATATTTTCTTTCTTGTGGGCTTGAGGAAAGCAACCCCAAAACCAAAAGGAGTCACACGAGGGCTAATGTTACATTATGTAATTTAGGCCAGCATTGTTAAATCTTTCCCTTATCTTTGGGATAATTTCTCCCATTTTATATTTCTAATATTTATACATGTGGTACGAAAAGGTCTAGTGCCATTTTAATCTGCTAAAGTTTATCTATCATCTGTTGTTTTTGACATCATGCTGATTAAGTTGTTAAGCTGATCACACTGTAATTATATGTTAAAGCTTAAAGCTGCACTAAGACTTCTGGGACACTTTGTATTTAGAACATTATATACCAATTCACTTCTCAGTGACTAGACTCTTGTCTGGGAGAAACCTCTGACCCCAGAGAAAATGACACAGAAGGTTCCAGTTCCCATTCTTTATGCTTCAAAGTACTGTGGGTCAAAGTAGAAGAAATGGAGGTGATGGTGGTGATGCTACTAATAACGATAATATAGTAATACCAGCTAGAGTTAAATGGCAACCTTGTGATTTCACTGGAAACTTAACAGCCTTTGAGACCTGAAAACTGACTGGGGAACTACAAAGTCCCAAAGTTTGTATCCTAGAACTAAGACTGGAACCTAGGTCTTCCTGGCTCAAAAGTCAGCTCTCTATCCACCAAGCTTCTTGCTAATGATTAATATTTACAGAGCACTTTCAGGTTTGCAAAGTACTTCAAAAATATGACTTATCTGATCCTCACAACTCTATGAAAGTGTATTCTATCATCATCATCCCTATTTTATAGATAAAGAAACTGAGGCTGCCACACTTGCCTAGCATCACACAGCTAGTTAAATATTTGACAAAGGTCTTCCAAAATCCAAGTCCAGCTCTCTATTTACTCCCCCAGGTAGCCTTGGAGTATACTGGAAGACGTCAGTTCAAGACCTACCATTGACACACACTAACTCTAGGACTATGGTCTAATGACTTTATTTCTCAATGCCTCTAAGACTAAGTTAGGCAGATGATTGCCTATGTACATGTCGAAAGGGAATTTAAGTTACCTACATTGATCTCATACACATACACACGCATGCACGTACGCACGCACACACACCCCTCTTCCTATAATGGAAGCTCTTTGAAGGCAAAGATCATTTCTTTTTTTTTTTCAATCCTGAGTGACTTATCACAATAGCTGTTTGCTAAACTGAACTGTAAATATTTTTACTTGTTTTGGAAATGGAAAAAAAAATCAAAGAACTAGTAAGTTGCTTGCTGCATACTGCCAAGAATTATTTGCATGACATAAAAGACATTAAGAGAAACATGTCAGACTAGTGTCTGTCAAGTAGCAAGAATGAAGAATAATACTGTGGTGTCTGGGAAAGCATACAAGATAGAGTCAGGAGACCTGGATTCAAATCCTGACATCAACAATTATTTACTATATGACACTGAGCAAAAACTCTCTAAGCCTGAGTTTCCTCATCTGTAAAAAAGAAATGATAATATTTGCACCCCTTACTTCACAAGGCTGTTACAAAGAAAATGCTTCATAAAGCTGAACACATATATTACAATGATATAATACTTTATTATGATAATAGATGACTAGCCAAGCACTTGAAGTGGTAACAAAACAAAGTTAAAGAACTCAAAAACTGCTGTCAGTGCTCTGGGAGGTTCCTCTACGTCAGATTTACAGAAGAAAGACATATAAAAGAATTGCACAAATAGATAGCAAGTAGGCTGCAATCTTTGCCAGCTGACATAGATGAAGTCATGGATCCAGCAGAATTTTTTTTTAATCTGATTTAAGTAATCCAATATAATTGTGTTTTGACATTACAAGTTTTACATGACTAGCGTAGAAATACTGCATGAGTATAACCTACATCAGATTGCCTTGCCATCTTGGGGAGGAGAAAGGAGGGAAAAAAATTTGGAATTCAAAATCCTTCAAAAAATGAATGCTGAAAATTGTCTTTACATTAATTGGAAAAAATAAAATACTATAAAATTTTTTTGAGTTTTAGTTGCTTGAAATCAATTAAGGAATCAGTAGACAAATACATAGCATAAAAAAACTAAGAAATGTGTTCAAATGCCTCAATTTACATGCCAAGCACTTTACAGATGATATGAAGCCCATCTCCATGAGTACCAGTCATATAATTAATGTCACTGGCATTACATTACAAATGGCAAAATTAGAATTATCATTAATGCAGGTTTCCTCTATAGAACAGAAGAGATGAAAATTGGCATAGAGACTAAGCCTGTGTTTCACTAATGAAACAAACTTCCCACATGAGAAATTCCATCAGTGTAGGTCACCCCCTGCTCTGAAACTTATACCCCTTGACAGATGCCTGGAATACTGGCATTAAGGATCACATAGCTAGCATCAAAGGTGGGACCTGAACCATTCCTCATCTTCCTGGTTTTGAAGCCAGCTATCTACATTACCACTCTGTCTCTCAACATAAAAGAATGAAAAACTAAATTAGTGAATCACCTTACCACCTTTGCGGGCATGATACATATCTAAATGGATCTACCATATCTTCAATTTGGATAGCCTCCAACAACACAAATTACAACTCATTCCCTATGCCTTTTGTCCATGACCTCACCTGAGTTTACCACAGTTCACCAGACATGGTAAAGGCCTTCCTTATGTTTTCTCCACAATTTAAAGGTAATAGTCTGGGCACTATTCACAATCCACAAGTCATCCCTCATTCTTGCCACATAACCAGCCTTTCTTTTCTGCCTATCATACAACAACTTGGTGACTTCTTTTTCTCCTCTTTTCATCTTCTACTCATCTTCTTCGTAAAAATCTCGTATTACTTAAGCAGTCAACTCACAACTACAATAGGCTTGTCCAATGACTGTCCTCCACTCATCTTTATTTCTTCAGAGAAAGTTACATTTCATGACTCACTGACACAAAGCAACACAAATATAATGTTACCACTCAAAAGGTCTTTGCTTTTCTTGGAAGCCTGGAGTCAGTGAAGGAACTTTGTAACTTCCTGAAAGCTATCTAGGTTGCTCTATTCTCCTATTCAACTCTAGGCCCAATTCACTGTCCATCTTTACTGTCTGTCTCAGATACACCAACTAAGGGATAAATTTTACAAGTTGTCCATGCAAATATATGTCAGCTAGAGACAGTCTTCACCTATATGGACTTCCCTGTGTGGACACATATCAAACTCTTTTGATTACAGCTCTCTTCCAGAAGGCTCTGCAGTGTGTTGATGCTTAATACAATTGGGATGTTACCCACAAATATTTGGAAGGCCCTCACCATTTCACTGAAAGTCTGTCTTTGACTTGGACTTTGAGCTAAATCATCTCCATCAGAGTGAAGAGGACTTTTCTAAAGCATACTTGTTCTCTTATTCCAGGGCAGCTAGATGATGCAGTGGATAGAGCACTCAGCTTAGGATCAGGGAGACTCATCTTTATGAGTTCAACTCTGGCCTCAGACACTTACCAGCTGTGTAACCTTGGACAAATCATTTGACCCTACTTGCCTCAGTTTCCTCATCTGTAAAATAAGCTGAAGGAAATGGCAAACCAACAACCCAAAATAGGGTCACACAGTCAGATAGTACTTTACCTGATATTTATTATTAGGTAGTCATTGACCCAAGTTATTTCTGTTATATTTTTCAAGGAATGATACTGATACATGGAAGGAAGATAATTTGTTGGAAAAAAAGAATTATAAGGCAATATTTTGTTCTATCCAATTCATTTGAATTGGATAGAACAATAAATGAAACAAGAATATTGCCAACATCTTTATGCAAGTCACTGATAAAATATTAACACAAGGGTAAGCACAGATCTTTGATATATTCCACTTTAGACCTCTTGCTTGGTGTCCTAGTAGATAGAGGGCTGAACATAAAATCAAAAAGACAGGAGTTCAAATTTGGTCTCAGATACTCACTAGCTGGGTGACCCCAGGGCAAATCACTTAACCCTGTTTGCTTCAGTTTCCTCAACAGTAAATGAGGACAACAGCAGTACCAATCTCCCAGGGTTGTGATGAGGATCAAATGAGATAATATTTGTAAAGTGATCAGCACAGTACCTGGCAGAGTAGATGCTACATAAATACTTATTCCCTTCCCACCCCACACCTCCTGCCACACTGACACACAACTTGGCCATCCAGCTAGTTCTGAATTTGCTTCCCACTTTGTTAACATCTAAGCCATTTCTGTCTTTTCCACAAGAACAGTGTATGCTGTAAAAAGCCTTGCTAAAATATCAGTAAACTGTATAAATGGCATTTCCCTCATTTACTAGTTTAGTAATGTGATCAAAAAAGGAAATCGGTACAGTCTGACATGACCTTTTTCTGAGAAAAATCATGCTTTTTTGATAAAAATCATGCTTTCTTTTCTAGATGTTTACTAACCATTCCTTAATGATCAATTCTAGATTCTTCCCAGGAATCAGTTAAGCTCACTTGCCAATAGTTGCCAGATCCTGCTCTATTCACTTTTTGAAGGTAATGTATGCTTCTCGAAATTTGTGGCTCTTCTCGACTATCATTCCATTAGCTCAGCAACACTTCCGTCACTTCCTTCACCTGGGCCAGGTGACTTGGCTTCCTCAAGGACAGCAAGGTGCTCTCCTGAGTGTCTCCTTCCTGATCTTAGGTATCAGCTCCCTAGGGGCTGATACCACTTTTGTTCCATCCTGTCCAGTGTAAGGGTCATTCTCCTTGGCAGAGAAGAGAAACAAAAAGAACTCAGCAGCTATACCTTCTCTACCTGTACTGAGCAAAGTGGACACTCTTTGGCCCAAGAGGGCTTTGAAGAAATGTTTGAAGTCCTAAGCAATCTTTGACAGATTTAGACCATTCTGAACTTTAGTATTCCTGATACTACTTTTACAAGGCCATGCCACATTTTTATTTTCATTCTCTATTACTTGTCCTTTTGTACAATTTGTTTATAAATATAAATTAGCTAATAAGTTCCTAAACATACACCTAAGTTGCTTCAGACAAATGCCATTTTCCTCCTCGCTGGAATTGTCCCCTTCGGTGTCTTCAGGATTTCCTTAGAACTTCAGCATCTTCCATCCCTCCTGGGCTCCCTCTTCCTATGAAGCATTTTAATCCATGGGATCCCACCTATTTTTCCTGTTTTGAAATATGCCCTTCAGAAATCTACAGTGTATGCCAGATGTCCAGATTTCCTTTCAGTTTCTATCACAAACTCTAGAACGTAGTAGTAGTCACTTCCCCCAAGTTTCCCATTATTTCTACCACATCCATCAGATGAAACTTCCCTCACAGTAAGAATCAGACCCAGAAGAGAATTTCCCCTAATTGGTTCCTGTACCTTTTGAAGGATGGAATTATCACTAAAACAAATTATAAGCTTAGATGTTCTTGGCAAAGAGAGACCTTCAGTATGTGTCTGGGTAAATGAAATAACTCTAAAAATTTCTTCTTAATCTTAATTTAAAATGACCTTGAAGAAGTTAGTTTCATAGAGCAGAATCATAGAATGTTAGGGCTGGAAGAGATCATAGAGATCCATCAATCTAACCCTCTTATTTTACTGAGTAACTTGCCCCAAGTTACATAACAACTTAGTGTAACACCAACTTCACAGGGTTTTAAGGATCAAAGGAAAACGTATGTTGACGGTGCTGTAAACCTTCAATCCCTTATGAATGTTAGCTGCTGTTATAATTACTGGCCAAACGAGAACTAGAACCCTTATTTCTGGTTCTCTCCACTGCGTTCTTTCCACTTCACTTTATTGCCTCTTAATTTTAACTCACTCAAATTATTGTTCCAAGTGTGACAATGACCTCCTAAAGCAGACGCTAACAAATATGTGTAATCTATTTTCTGCCTAGATAAGATACTATCATAAAAACATGGACTTAAATTGAAATTACAGTTAAGCCCTCAACAGTTAATTCAGAAGTTAATTCAAGTTAGGAAAATGTATTTTAAGAAATTAGTATTTAAATTCTGAAAAATCTTGAACTTTAGCTACACAACTGGTTTTAGTTTATGTTCAGTCACAGACTTTTGCATTATCACATCAACTTTAAAACCCAAAAAGTAGATATTTTTCCAATCTTGGAAAATATTTTATCTTATTTAAAATGCTAAGAATAAATGTAAAGGATATTTGGTTTTCTTCCTTGGGACATGTCATTCCTTCATGGATAATTTTGAACCATTCAAAAAGATAAAACTAAGTATACAGTTATATACCAATATATTGTATGTAGGCAACAAGGTAGTGCTAGGCCTGGAAGCAGGAATGAGTTCAAATCCTACCTCAGTTACTTCTGGCTATCCTAGCCTGGGCAAATCACTTAACCTCCTACTAGGATATAGTAAGAACTTTAAAAATGCTGTTGCCAGAGTAAGTGCTGGACTTGAAGTAAAGGAAATAAGTTCAAATCTTGCCTTGAGTGTTAGTCATATGACTTAACTCAAGACACTGAACCTCTTAATGTTTCCCATCTGTGAGGTGGGAATAATAATACAACTGCTTCTGCTGTAGGTGATATTAATAAGATGATCTATAAAAAAGCATTTTGTGAACCTTAAAGGTATTATATAAATGCTATTATTACACCACGGCTTAAGTTTGAAGCTAGAGAAAGTGTATTTGTATAAAAGTATATAAAAGAATTCTACTTACAAATTTTGAAATATAATTCATATTAAAAATAGGTGCATTTTCAAGAGTTTAAAAGGCATTAACCACTATAAAATTCAGATAGTATAATATGGAAAGTCTTCATGTGTTATTATGATTTTCCCTTTTATTTAAAATACTATTTCATTTAACTGAAATGGTCAGCTCTATCTCTTCCTATCAGTGAAAAAATAAAGCACCAATGAGACACACTTTCTCTCTCTCTCTCTCTCTCTCTCTCTCAAGTCTCAATAATTTAAAAAGCACTGCACCATCTAGTGGAAATAGTGTGACCAAAAAGAGTAAAATTCTCCCAACTGTGAAAAGATCCCTATGGGGATTAAAAATACGTATAGCATACACATACTCATGTCTTCCCACTCTTCAATACTGCAGGGGACTGATTTATTTTTGCAATTAGCCAAGGTTAGAGGGTCCCTTTCTGAAATTTTTCCCTTGGCGCTCATAATTTGCCAATAAATTACAATACATTGAAAGTAAAAAGCAAGAGCATAAGCAAAAAAAGAAAGGCAGAGCTGTTCAACCAGAGTTTGAGAAACACTGAAATTATATCCTTTACAAACTAGCTAAATAATTCTGTCAAGACCTACATGTGTTATGTACGGGAGGTATGTTTGCCAAGAAAACAAGGGATCACTTCATGGTTAGGATGTATCAATTCAGCAATTCATAAAATAGACTGGGTTACTAAAGAGCAGTAAATTAAATTACCTTAATCGTCTCAAAAGTTTCTATAGTCTGATGTGACTTTAAGAATCCATTTACATCTGCCTATCAGAATAGATACTTGCATAAACCAAGATTAAATTCACTTATTTTTTGAAGATTAAAATGCATAGTCAATCTAAGGAAAAAACATTTGGGGTTATTTTCCCCCCATCATCCTAAATTTTTACAGGCATTCTCAAAAGCAAGGTTGCATATTGTCTTCCCCCAGCGGCCTGTGAGCTCCATGAGAGCAGGGACTGCTCAGAACTCAGCACAGTGCCTAACCCATAACTGAAAATACTTGCTGAGTAAATCAAAGCCATGCTACAGAACATTTTCATTCCTACTTACAAAATACACATTAAACAACACCAAATATGTCAAATTTAAAGCTAGGTTTTTCATTTGAAGCAATTAGCCTATTATTTAATGCAACATTAACCTTTATTCTAAAGCAAAGTCACATTCCTGCGAACCTGCTCAAAAACCTAAGAAAGCTGATAAAGTTCACTGCCCAACCCCTTTTCTTTGCTAGATGGCATAAATCCATAACCTCCACACCACTAAGTAGTACATCTGCCTCTACCTGATGTCTACCATAAATGAGTACTTATTTCAGTCAGTCAAAGAGCATTTCTGAAGCATCCACTATGTGCCAGGGACTCTTCTAAGGGTTCATAATAAGCATGAGGAGAAGTTGGGAACAGTTATGGAAACCTAGCCTGTCATTGTTCAGACTTTTTAAAGTCATATTCAACTCTTTCTGAAACTTTTTTTGGGGGGAGGGGGCAGGGGGGTATTTCTTGGCAAAGATATTTGAGTGATTTGCCATTTCTTTCTCCAGTTCATTTACAGATGAGGAAACTGAGGCAAACAGGGTTAAGTGAGTTGACCAGGGTCACACTGCTAGTAAATATCTTAGGTTGGATTTAAACTCAGGAAGACGAGACTTCCAGACTGCAGGTCTGGCACTCTACTGACTTTGCACCTAGCTGCCCCAAACCTAACCAAATTCATGGACTAAATCCATTCCAGGCCCCAGATAGGAAATCAAGTTAGTCAAAGTAAAATCATTCATGGTTTTCAGTTTTTCTACCTACAAAGTGAGTATAATATGTAATGGACTGTCCTTGTTCAGTCATGTTCAACTTTTCCTGACCCCATTTGGAATTTTCTTGGCAAAGATATTGGAGTGGTTTGCAATTTTCTTCTTCAGTTCATTATACAAATGAGGAAACTGAGGCAAACAGAAGTTAAGGGGCTTGTCCTGGATCAGGCTAGCAAGTATCTGAGACCAGATAGGAACCCAGGACTTCCTGTCTGGTCCCAGAGCTTTAGCTACAGGACCACCAGCTGCCCCATGTAACGACAGTAACTGACATTTATAGAGTTTTGGGGAATTGAGAAGCATTTTACATGTATTATTTTTACGTGAACTTCACAAGAACCCTGGGACGGAAGTTCTACAAGTATTAACATCCCCATTTTACAGGTGAGGACTCTGAAGCAGGAGGTGTCTTCAGTGGGACTTGACGAGGACGACAAAAACAAGAATAAATTCAGCACAGCATTAACCACTCCATTCAAGTTACTAAATGCAACATTGAGCAATCAGACGTCAGAGCTTCAGCAATCAGGAAAACATTCTCGGACCCAGCAGCATCGGCACACACTCTCCTCCTCAGAGCTCCCACCCCTCCACGTGTAAGTGCGCCGGGAGAGGTGCTGCCCTTACAGACACAGCTCACCCTGAGGACCCCGGCCCGTCACCGCCCCGGGCACCTGGTCTCCATGCAGGCTCCTCGCCGGGCTCCAGCCCCATCCGGAGCCTGCTTGGAAAAGTCACCCCTCCAGCCGGTTTGGCTTGGGGACCCGGCCCGCTGAGGCCTAAAGGCACGAAATAAAATGCCTAGGAAGGCAAAGGAGCCACTTATACAGAGTTGGAATATTTTAAATTTTAAAAATAGTTTAGAATTTTTTAATAACTTTATTTCCAAAATGACTGAAATAATTTTCTCTAAAAAACAGTTTACACAAATTCACAGACTCCGGCGTGAGAAGCGGGGTGGGACCCCCTGCTGTGAGCGCCACCCCCCCCCGAGGGCTTCCTCTTTCTCAGACACTTCGGGGCTGGCCGCGGGGTCCCCCCCCCCCCCCCGCTGTTCCCGCGCCTCCTCAAGGGCCCCACCTCGGCCTGGCCGCGGGGTCCCTGGGTCAGCGGGACCGGGGGAGGCAAGGGGAAGAAAAGCGAACAAAAGGCAAAGGGACAGAAAACAAGTTACCCTCGGGGGAGTCGAGGGCAGCCCCCGGCCCAGCTCCGCCCCGCCGCCCCTCCCTCCTCGCGCTGTCAGGCTCCGGGAGCGAGCACTCATTAGGCGCCTGCTGTGTGTGCGGCCGAGCGCAGGGGCTACAAAGGAAGTGAAGGTCGCCGCCGGCCGCCGCGGGGGTCCGACTCGTGCGCCCCCTTCGGCCCCGCCTCCCGCTCCCCCCAGGCCCCGCCTCCCGCCAGGTGTCGCGGCCGGAACCGGAGCCCGAGCCCCGACCGAGGGCGGCCGCCGAGGCGGCCGGTGTGCGGGACCTCCTTTACCTGCGGGGGCGACGCGGCGGAGGCCTCGGGAGGCGCCGCCCGCTCCTCCGACCCCTGCGCCTCCGGGCTCGGGGCGGGAGCGAGAGCGAGGCGCCGACGGCTGCTGCCGGGGCGCCGGGGGCCGCGGGTTTGCGGGCTCACATCGCCGAGCGCACGCTCGCTCACTCACACTCGCAGACACACACACGCGCTCGCGCGCGAGTCCACGGGGAGTCCGGCCCCCACCCCCGCTCCCCGGAGTCACCGCCTGAGCCCCCTCCCCTGGGGGCGGGGCCACGGCGGGGAGGAGCCGCCTCGCCCCGCCCCGGCCGCCCGCCGGCGTGGGAAGGGCTCTCCCATTGGCCCAGGCGGAGCGACGAGCTCCCTGCTTCGCGTTCGTTGGCCGGCGGGAGGAAGCTGACCGCTACCCTAATTGGTCCTGCTCGCGCCGATGGTTTCCGCCCACCGCCCGTCCATCAAGCATCGCCCCGCCCCCTCTCCGCTCCACTCCTCTCCCTACCCTGGCACTGAGCCGCGCACACACCCCCTGCCTCCAGTCTGGGCTGGTCGCAGGTGGTGGCTCTGGCGTCCAAGAGAAACCGGCTTGGGGAAGATCCTCTCTTACCTGGAGACTCCTGATGCGGACTCATTATGCCTTGGCTCATTTTACACCTGCTCACCTCCATGGGAGCCTTGGTGACCCTGGAAAATAACCTCCATGCCAACCCAAATCCCTTGAGTCGGGAGGAGAGGCAAAGTGCCGGCGTGAGGGACGGATGCGCGTGAGGCGCAGGGATAAATGCCGACCTCGTGGGGGGAGGAGAAAAACGAAGGATCCTTACGGGGAAGAGAGTGTGCGGCATCAGTGTTCTCCGAGTCCCGTGTAAGAGTGTGCCAGGAGACCGGCTCCACTCGTCTTACAGAGCAGTATAAATGCCAGCGAGCTGCCCTACCCTCTCCAGGTGGGCGGCTCTTCCCCGAGTCGTTAAGTGGAGACATCGCAGTCAAATAAACCAAACTGGGAGGCCGCTCCCTGATAAGAAGTACCTGTGATTCAGGGTCCAAGACAAAGCCAGGAGAGGGGCGGGACTGAGAACAGTACAGGAAAACGTGTGTGTGGATGTTTTCTGTGCTGCTCTCAGTACTCACTCCTTTATATATGTAAGTATATACATTGGATATATTATATATACAGACACACGTATACGTGTACGTACATATATACACATTTATGTGTGTGTATATATATATATATGTATATTTATACATATCTAAGAAAAGAGCTCAGAAAGCTCAAATGCCCTTTATTGTACAAATAGGGAAAGTGAGGCCCGAGGGTCCCTGATTGTCACTCAAACATTAACTATCAACACTTAGCGGAGTAATAATGACTGAATTTGAGGGATTTAGGAAGGGGGGGGGAGATGGTAAGCTGGAGCCCCCTTGCCGCCTCTTCCTCTTTGTGTGATTTTTCTTAAACAAATAGCAATCATGAGAGATGGACTTTTGGGGGAGTGGCTACCCCAGGAGTTCCTGTATTCTTTTGAAGCCAGCTGCTCTGCAGAAAATGTCCCTTTCCCCTACCGTAACACTTCTCTAAGGAGATGGTAACTGCCCATAATCATCTGAAGGTAGAGGAAGTCAAACCCTGGCCTGGCTTGCCAGAAGACCAACTTTGACTGACATCCTCAGATTGAGCAGAGCAGAGGTGGTAGTTGAGAGTCTACTGATAAATTCCACCAAGCGTCTCATGATTGAATGTCTTAAGTCATCAGTCCGCTAACGAGACTGTAATAGGATCTCTGTGTTACTATTTGGTAATCTTTGTAGAGGGCACTTAGGAGTCTTTTGTGTTTTAAGAATTTCTTTTATATAGAAGAAATAAATAGCTATTGCAGGGGTGGGGAACGTCGGGCTTCAAGGCTACATGTGGTCCTCTAGATCCTCAAGTGAGGCCCTGTGAAGTTTGGATTCAGTCAAAGGGTGTCACTTGAGGATCTGGAGGGCCACATGTAGCTTTAAGGTAGAAGGTTCCCCACCCCTGAACTATCCAAACCTACCTAGTGATCTAAATCATATACTGAGCACCTTTTTACTACCAGGAGTCAAACCTGAGGTTTAAGTGGTTTTTACTAGGTTTTATCTCTAGTGTGGGGAGGTAAAAGAACTGGAGAATGAGTGGGAAAAAAAACTGACTCCTCTCCTTGGAGGAGAGGCTCTCCAAGAGCAGAGTCCGGCCCACACAGAAGCCCAGAATGAGGAGTCCTGAAGTGGGAGAGAATGAGCACTCCTGCCCCACTGCAGTTTAGCAGGTCTGTGCTATGCTGTTGTTTCTCAAGAATAAGTTAAACACACTTGGGTGTAAAGGCATAAAGTTCATTAAAATGTCAGGACTCCTAAGAAATTACTGCCCTAAATGGTCACATAAATTTAAAATATCTAAAAGTGGTTCTGGCAAGCAAATTGCAGTTAAGATCTGGCCAGTTTTGCTTAAGTTGAAACAGAGGGATAGAGAAAACAATGTAGGGAGAAGAGAAAGGAGCTTACTGAGATGCCTGAAATTCTCCCATTAGCATTTAGTTACTTTAGGCTGATTCCCTCTCAGAGTTTGCTCTTTTGGTGTGAAAATCTTTCTGGTGAGGGTAACATATTAAATCCCTAATGCCTTTACAAAGAACAAATCTATTAGATCTTTTCTCTCTAGGAAACTTTGGGAGCCCTTGATTCCTAGGGAAGATTGGAGCATGGAAAATCAGTATATTATTTCCTCTCATTTATCAACAGCCCTAAATTCTCAAGCAAGTCAGATAAAAATCTGAACACTAATCTCATTCATTCCCTTAACATAAGGATCAAGAAGCAGTTCATACAACCAGCAGTGGGTGGTCATTAAATGTTAACTGATGATGGTGATGAGGATGATGATGAGCATGCTTCCAATAGTTGAAAATGGGCTGTATTATACCAGTTTGACCAAGGTTACTAAACAGTTGAAGGAAACCCTGCACTCAGACTCTGAGTCCTGAATTGGTTTGTCTAAGATCATAGACTGTAGCATTGTTATTAGGTTCTGTGAACTTTCACAGTTTTTATTTATAGAACATTAAGTACCTACATATGCATGGCTATGGATGGCTATTTTCTGGCTCCATTACACTACAATTACAATTATGATGGAAAATAACCAGAAGGTGATTGAGAGCAACCATTATTAGTAAGCCATCAAGTTGAATGAACATGTTTTTGGACATGTGAATTACTCGTTTTAAGGTTTGTCAAGTCTCTGCTTTAAATACACACACACACACACACACACACACACACACACACACACACACACACACCACACACCCCCTACCCAGCTTTCCTGGATTTCTCTTTTTTTTTTTTTTTTTTTTTGGAGAGGGGACATCAACGCATTTGGGGTTAAGTGACTTGTCCAAGGGTCACACAGCTAGTAAGTATGTCAAGTGTCTGAGGCTAGATCTGAATTCAAGTCCTCCTGACTTCAGGGCTGGTGCTGTACCCACTGTGCTACCTAGTTGCCCCTCTCTTTCATTTTTTTAAAACATTAAAAAGAAAATACTTGCAGCAACTATGAATTAAATTAAATTCAATAAAAATCTATTAGATGCCTCCTATGTATGAATCCAGTTCTCAGTGTGGGGAGATCCCACTTCTGAGTCAAGAGAACCTAGCTTCAGATCCCATCTATGATTCATGAGGACTAAGTCAGTCACTTAAGCTATTAGTGCCCCGGGCAATTCTTCAAGCCTAGCTGTTACAGAGAAGGTGCCAGGCCATGTTGGTTTTTTAAAAAGGGGGATTTTTGTCCCTGACAATTCCCTATACAGTTGATACATGTCCAGTTAGGGGGCAGAGCCAAGATGGCGGAGTAGAAAGACTCACATATGCTAGCTCCAAACCCACAGCCCATGGATTTCCTCTAAAAAGAACTCCCAACAAATTCTGGAACAGTAGAAGCCACGCAGCAACACAGTGAAGGAGATTTCCGTTCCAGAGAGCCCTGAAAAACCGACTCCAAAGGTCCATCGCACAACAGACGGGAGGGGAGCCCTGCCCTGCCCTGGCCACGCAGCACTGAGAGGAGTGAGCAGATCCGAGCAGCCTTCAGGGACAGAATCTCCAGCAGCCTCGAAGGTCCCTCCACCCACAGATGCACAGGTCAGTGAAAGAGACATCTGGACGGGCTGAGAGGGGAGCGGGGTGTCTCCATGACTCAGGCCCCCTCTGGAGGCAGCAGCTGAGGCAGCGAGCTCCCAGAACAGGCAGGAGCTCCATTACAGAAGGTCTCTGCATAAACCCCCTGAGGGAACTGAGCCTGGGAAGCAGCCCTGAGAACATGATTTAATCTTACCCTGAATAGCAGCCTGCCAGCCACTGAAAGCCCTGAGGCTGGGGAGCAGCATCTGAATCTCAGACCCCAAGCACTAGCTGGGCAGATCTAGGTGGGGGTGGACAGGAATCTCAAAAGTCAAGTAACTGGCTGGGAAAATGCCCAGAAAAGGGAAAAAAAAATAAGACC
>CM053770.1:51838863-51887045 GCA_028658325.1 Potorous gilbertii
AGGGATGATAGAAGAGAGGGCAGATTGGTGATATGGGTAATTAGAATGCTCAGTGTACTAGGGTGGGGGAGGGGACAAATGGGGAGAAAATCTGGAACCCAAAATCTTGTGAAAATGAATGTAAAAAGTTAAATAAATAAATTTATATTAAATAAATAAAACTTTAAAAAAAGAGAAAAAGATATATGTCCAGTTAAAAAAATACATAAATCAAAGTTCTAGATAAAGCATAATACAATGGAAAGTCTATTGGTCTGAGTGTCAGAGGTTGAGTTTAAATCCTGACTCTGCTAATAACTTGGTTATGGGAAATCATTTAACTTCTCTGCACCTCGGTTTCCTCATATTAAATGTAGGGATTGGACTGTATAAATTTTAATGTCCTTTTAACTTTAAATCATATGAAAAGCATTGGGAATACAAAAATGAAATAAGACGCAAAGATAAAGATGAACTATCTCTGTCTGGAAAGAGTTGATAAGAGTCTTGGAATGTCAGAACTGAAAGGGATCTGCAAGGTTATCTATCTTGACCCTTACCCAGTTCTCCAAACAAGTTGTCATCCAGCCCCTTCCATGTCAGGAAATTCACTATGTAGATGGTTCATTATTTAGCAGCGATCAGTGCACTAATCTGATCTTTTCAAAAAAAAAAAAAAAAAAAAAGATTGGTCCTACTAAAAACTGATGGTTAATCTCCCAATCTGGCCTAACCTGCCTAAACCTGTTAAGTGATGCCTTAGGGCACATGGCCAATGCCCAGACTTCCCAGCTCTTGAAATACTCTTAAGCAATCTGACTAAATGGAAATTTCTCTGCCTGTTGGGAGGAGGTGATTTGGCTTTAAAAGTAGATCATGCTCATGGAAACTAGCCCCAGATCCTCTGTGCTCATGGGAGAGCTGTTGCTATGCTTTTAGCTTGCTTCTGAGGTCCTTTGCAGCTGTCACTCAGCTCAAGCAACAAAGAGAAATCTGCCATCCACTGCCCTTCTGCTCCCTTTTTCAGCCCCTCCCAGTCTGTCGGCACCACCCTCTCCCAAGCCTAAGAGCTTCAAGGACAAGAAAAGGGGGCACCCCCATTCTAGGAATCAGTGAGTCAGATGGAACTGATGAGGCAAAGGGAGGCAATCCACAGGAGATGATGCTACCAGATAAATCAAGTAGCCTGCCCTTAGCAACTTTAATCACTAAGTTAAACAGGACCAATTTTTTTCTTGTACAAATGAATTCATCATTTCAGATCAGTGTGCATAGCTAAGGAGGGATCTCAGCAGTTCTACAACTCAGCCTACTCCCCCATAATCACTAGGACTGCATGCACCAACCCTCCAGCTGTTTCAGAGAATGTGTTTCCACTCCTGCTCTGGGAGTACGTTCGGAGATATCCTCTTCCATAAACGAATAAACTCAGGTGAAATCAGTTTACCATTCACACTTACACTAAATTCTTAACCTCATCAGTTTACCTGTGAGTTTAACTCCTCAGCTTGGCATTTAAAATCCTCCACAGCCTCTCTCTAGTCAAACTTTCTGAATATTTCACATCACATACTCACGCTGCATTTTAGTCAAACCAGCCTCTTTGCTCATCCTCCAACTCAGTATTGCCCAAGGTTTCTCTCATGTCTGTGTATTCCATATTATGACTCTGGGATTCCTTATCCCAAGTCTCACTCACACTTAAGAGCTGGATCTGAAAGATCAGGGCTACTACTTTCCCTCAGGGTTCTAGGGGTACCTCTATAGGGCTGAAGGTGGTTTTCCAATACTCTCAGTTCAAGACTCCATTCCAATATGTTCTCTCAATTATTAATTGCCAGGGTCAGTTAATATTTCCTCAGTATCATAGATTATATCATTGATTACTCTGTCATTTAATCACTTAACATCAATTAGCTTATGAAGGAATCTTTACTGAGGAGATACCACAAGAACAGAAGTATGAGCACATCTGTCCTTCTCCTGGTTCTAATCTGTAGGCATAATCTCCCTTCTACTACTTCAGTCCCTATGGAGAATGGACTCCAACTGAGTGTGGATGCTACAAAGCATTCACCCCCAACATGTTCACTTCTAAAGTACAGTCAATGGAAGAAGTCCATGTCTTGCTTGCAGAACTCTATGTCTCAGCGTCTATCTACTACATATTTAGGTCAGATAGGTATGAGCACATCCGTCCTTCTCCTGGTTCTAATCTGTAGGCATAATCTCCCTTCTACTACTTCAGTCCCTATGGAGAATGGACTCCAACTGAGTGTGGATGCTACAAAGCATTCACCCCCAACATGTTCACTTCTAAAGTACAGTCAATGGAAGAAGTACAGAACTCTATGTCTCAGCATCTATCTACTACATATTTAGGTCAGATAGGTTCTGGGTCTTTGCTCCTCACTGGACTTGGGTACCCAAAAACTCTGGTATTGACTCCAGTATCTGGATCTGTAGTTCACTTTTGAAGCCCAAAAGATCACCAGTTCTAATATTCCTTCATTCAAGGTAGGAAAAAATAGCTACCATTTATATATTGCCTTCAGGTTTGCAAAGTGCTTAACAAATAGTATCTCATTTGATCCTGAAAGAACCCTAGGAGGTGGGTGCTATTATCACCATCTGCATTGTACAAATGAAGAAATTGAGTCAGGGAGAAGTTAAATGACTTGAACGGAATCACATACCTCCTAAGCAGCTAAGGCTGGATTTGAAATGAAGGTTTCCTGTTGGCAGGTCCAGTATTCTAAACTACTATAACACCTGTAACACAGTAGGGAGAAAAGCAAAAGCATGTGCTCATGTTTCCGTGATGAGGAGAGGGGAAGAGAGCAGACCACTCCATTCTCCATATCAGGAAGCTTGGAGCATTTATTGCCTCCTCTCAAATGCACCTAGGCAGATAAGAGAATAAAGTTGTCATCAAAAAAGGGCCTTCTGTATGTATATTCAGGTATGGAAATTATATTAAACTAATTCAAAAAACTTTCCTCCACCTTGGGGTAAGTGGATAAGAAACAGTCATAGAATATTCTGAAGTCAAGAACAGGGCCCTCCATTGTATATACACAGGTAGCTCCCAGGACTGGGTCCTCATTGGTGAGTTCCACCTTTGATATACTCCCTCATGACCTCCACTTCTCAGAATCCTTAGTTTTCTTCATGGTTCTGCTCAGATACCCACCCACCTCTTACAGAAAATCTTTCCTGATCTTTCCAGTTACTACTGTTTCTCTCTCTCTCTTTTCTCTCTTTTTCTCTCTCTCTCCCAAATATCTAGCATTTCCTTTCCTTTCCTATATTCATGTTGTATCCTCCACATAATATAAATTCCCTGAGGGCAAACACTTTTTCCTTTTTTTTCCTTGTATAAACAGTAATTGTCAAGTATTTTGTACATGATGGTAGCAGTGGATATTTAATAAGTCGTTGTTGAAATGAATTGAGTCCCCTTCTCTTTATCTGTCAGATTTTCCTGGATTCAAAGCAAAGCAAATGTCTGCCAAGGGACCTGGCTACCAGAAGCCACACCGATCTTTCATCTTTCTTGATGGAAGTTTGAGAAATTTTTTTCTTCCCTAAACAAGGTTGGAAATCTTCAAAAGGAAGTTTTACTTCTAGGAAAGTATGGGGAAAACAAAATAAACAAAAAGCAGGTTTATAGATTTCAGATTTCTCCTCCTAACATAATTAAAGTCTAACTCTAGGTTGACTTGGATAGCATAGCTCATGAGGTGGCCAACAGTCCCTCAGACATTTATTATGTCTGTGAGACCCTAGGCAAGTCACTTAACCTCTCTTTGCCTCAATTTCCTCAGCTATAAAAGAGACAATAACAGCATCTACCTTGCAGGGTTGCTGGGAGAACTGACTGAAATAATAATTGTACAAGTACTTAACACAATGCCTGGCACATAGTAGGTATTATATAAATAACTCTTCCCTTCCCTCCTGTAGTCCCTTCCATAATCTGATTCCAGGTCTAAAGGGATATTCAATCCCTCCCAGAATAAGCTTCCAGTCTTTGGTATGAACCCTAAGAGGTCTCCACTGGCCCTGGACCATATTCCATAGCTCATCTCTGTGCCTTTCCTCTGGCTGCCCCCCATGCCTGAAATAACTAATAATAATGTAATTTATATAATACTTTACATATATGCCCTCATTTGATCCATTTATTTTCCTTCTACGTGGAAACATATGCATAAATGTATAATATGTAGATATAAATACATGTGTGTATAGATACATGTATGTATACATGTATATGTGTGTATATGTATATTTCATAGACTAGAACCTCTTTGAGGGCACTGACTTTTTTGCTTTTGTCCTTGTTACCACTGTTCCTGTTCAGTCACGTCCAGCTCTTCATGGCCCCCTTTGGAGTTTTCTTGGTAAGGATACTGGAGTGGTTCGACATTTCCTTTTCTAGCTCATTTTACAGATGAGGAAATTAAGGCAAACAAGGTTAAATGATTTGCTCAGGGTCACACAGCTGGTAAGTGTCTAAGGCCAGATTTGACCCTGACTCCAGCCCCAGTACTCTATCCCCTCTGCCACCTAGCACTTTCTTACAGTAAGGGATTCATAAATGCATATTGCACTTCCTTTTCCAGTCTTAAAGACTGTTATTCCCCTGCCCTCTTCACTTCAGGCCCACACTCTGTGGGCCTCTACAGCATTTGTCTTACAGGCCCCAGGCCCCTGGAAATCTTACTCTCTCCCTTGACCTATTACTTCCTACCCTACTAAATACAACCAAAACATATACACTAGTAGGTTGTTAAGAATGGTTCTTCGCTTTGGGGAAGCTCTGCTTTCCTTACTTTTCTTCTAAGTTGCCACCTGGACCTGATTTCATTATCAGTCAACTCTCCCCAGGGTAGATAGCTTCTCTCCTGGCAGCCTCCCTACATTAATTCTTCCCAAGACCACAGACAGATTCCCCTCTACCTGTTTCAAAGCTCAGTTGCTACTTTGACCTCCCACTAGCTTCTGCTTCTTCTCTGGGATTAGCTCTCAGCTCTCCGCTCCTTTACAAAACAGAAAAGACAAACCACAGGGCCTGAGTTTAATGAGTCATCAGTTTTCTTTCCCATTCTCATGACTCAAAATATTAGCTCCACTCATCCCCATCCCTCCCCTCCCATTCCCCATGATGACATCTTCTCCATCCTTCCACTCAGTGCACTGTCATTAGAAAGGTCTCCCTAAATCTATTTATAGTTCTACAGTACTGTCAAATAGCTGGAACAATAAGACATTATTGTCACAAAGAGAAGAAGACCTTCACACCTTGATCTCCTGTTCCATTATCAGAATTATTAGTGGATGACTTTTGTTTGTTAACTTATTTTATTTTTCTCCTCAACTAAGAATACTAGATTAGTCTTAGCTCTTGTAGCACCTGCCAATTCAATGCCCACAACAGCTACTATGGATATGTGGGTGTAAATTTCTAGGGTAAATTCACAAAATATAAACTCTCTTCCTCAAAGACAGAACCAAGGTTTTTATTCAGATACCAAAGCCAATTCCACCATAGTAACAAGGAAGTTCATACCCAGTACCAAGAAAGGGAAGACCACCATCCCCAGGCCTTCCCTCTATCTGGCCTCCCCACAAACAAGTTCCCTTAGACAAAATGCCGGTCTGCTCTGCTCTACCTGCTCTCTCAGCAATACCTCACTCTCTCTTACTGCTGCACCTGTTTGGCAAGCTCCTCCCACCATGGGCTTCATGTGACTCATGCTATGGCTTGGACCAAAGCTCAAAGCAGGTAACATGGGCCTATTAAGGAGCAGGAAAGATCTTCAAATTCTCTTAACATTATTTCTCTTTAGGTGAGGAAGAAAATTGACTTCTTTGGAAAAAGGAAAGACAGCAACTAGGTATTGTGGACAGCTCCTGGGACTGGAATTAAAGCTGAGTTCAAATCTAACCTCAGATACTTACTAAGTGTAAGAGTAAGTTGAATCAGTTTATTAACTCTGTGAACCTGGATACATCACTTAACCTCTCTCTGTCTTGGTTCCTCACCTGTAAAAAGGGGTTAATAATAGCACCTAGTCCCCAGGGTTGTTGTGAGACAGTAATTGTGAAGTACTTAGCCCAGCGTGACACATAGTAGATACAATATAAGTTTTAATTACTATTAGTGTTATTGCTGATGGCTGTCCTGGAACGGATAATTATATAGAAATGAAAAGGAACTCATTCAGTTTGAGATACATGCACCTGGGGTGGATGTGTCTATGTGTTTGATGCTCTGAGTGAGGGTGTGTTGTATTGTTCATACCTCTATGCTTCTGTGTGTTTGTGGGTGAGTTTCTTTACCTGTTGTGTTATGCACTTCTGTGTATTACTGCTTGTTACTACAAAATATCTAAAAACTTTCTGGTAAAAGCAGTATGAAAAGAAAAAGATTGAAGGCGTACAGTAAAGATGCTAGTAGCTACACAACTAATATGTGCTCTAGACTGGTGCCAGGTAAAATCTTGGGTATTTTCTTTATATTTTCCCTGCACTCTGGACATTCACATTGGCCAGACTGTAAATAGATCATGTTTGAGCAAGAAAGGCTCTCAAGTTTGCTCTTCTGTGGGACTGAGGCAAAGAGTTTTGGTAAGTCCTTTAGTTTAAACAGAGTAAAGTAGATGTCAGAGACTTAACCCATATTTGACCCATATTAACCTTGGTGACTATCAGATCCACTTTTAGAAGGTATAAATTTGAAAATATTCTTCACCTTGAATGTTTAAGTAGTTTTTAAAAACTTTGTAGTTTGTTTTCTCGACCAAACTGTCAGCTCTTATGTAGGAAGGTGAGGATACAGAATTAATTTTCAATCTGAATTCAGTACAGGGGAAGAGAATGAAGGAGTTTAACTATAAAGTAAAAAAAAAACATGCACAAAAAAACTGATTCCCCATAAAGTTCATACAAGTCTGAGAGTCAATGTTCCCCTATAGCTAGAGAACAAGACTACGAGTAAGGAAGACCCTGATTTCAATTCTGCTAAATTGCCTTTGCTGTGTACTAGCTAATTGACACAGAGAACTCAACTCTACTCAGTCTTCTTGTCATCTGGAAAATGATTACCATCACGCTTTTAGTATTTGTCTCAAAATTCAAATGCATTTGAGATAGTGTTTATAAAGTGCTTCACAAATGCTCAGTCCATCAGGAGACATTTATCAGTAGACAGTAGACCTCTGTATCGGACACTGTGCTAAGCATTGGTGATACAGACAAAGATCAGAGGAGTTCCTGCCCTCCAGAAGGGAGAGAGCATGGAGATACTTAGGCACATATAAGAGCTATTTAGATTATATGAAAGGTAATCTTAGAATTATTGGGTCAACAAGGTCGCATAGTGGACAGAGAGTACCGTACCTGAAGTCAGAAAGACTCATCTTCCAGAGTTGAAATTTGGCTTTACCAGGGATGGGGAGCCTGCAACCTCAAAGCCCTCTAGGTCCTCATGTGCAGGCAGCTCTTTGACTGACTCCAACTCGAGGGCAGGGATATGCTTGTCAATATTTAGTAACCAGTTCTCTGAAAAAAAAAAAAGGAACAGTTAAATTTTAAAATAAAATAAATTTTAAAATAAAAATTTTAATATAATTTAATAAAATTTAATTTAAACTTAATCTACATTATTAACATTTTCAAGAAGCATTCAATTAAACATTTTTAAGTGCCTACTGTGTGCCAGGCACTCTGCTAGGCACCAGGGATACAGATAAAAAAGACAACACTCCCCACCCCCGCTCTGAAGGAACTTACAATCTAACTGGGGAAAACAACAATAAAAACAATCTAGAAAGCAGGGGGCCCAATGGGGAGCCCAGGGTTATCTTGCTCCATGGAACTGAAACTCAGCAGAGTTGTAGGTAGAAAGAGGAGTGAGCTACAAAACTCAGGTTCTGCCCTCTATAAAGGAGGGCTTTGGGTGGAGTTGAGGGCTCTAGCCTCTAGTGCTCCAATCAGAGGTGAGAAAAGCCTGAGCAATGTGGCTGGGTATGGGAAGCTGAGTTAGCAAAACAGTGATGAGATCTGTAGTGATGAGCTCAGCCTGGGTGGGATACCTTGTTCCTTTCTTAAGTCAGACCAACAGGGGAAGATAAAAAAACAAGACAAGAGAGTGTCAGGGAGAAGGAGATCAGCACAGTAGTAAAAATAATGCATAAAGGAAAGTCCATTAGATTGGGCAAGTAAAAGATCGTTGATAATTTGAGAGAGCAGTTTAGTTAAATAATGTCAGATTCCACATGACTGACGGTTTAGAAGGGGGCTGGATGAAAGTGGAGGCATTCAGTGTAGACAGCTCTCTCAAGGAGTTGAGCCACGAAGTGTAGAAATCTAGGCTGGATACACTTATAGACAGCAGAGACGGTATGATAGCATGAGCACCTTTTAAGGGTACCAAGATGGTATGTATTTGTAGACAACAGGGACCTTAAAGATAGGGATTGAACGTAAGTGAGAATGTCAGAAGAATAGTGAGGGAAATCTACTGAACAGCATGGGAGGGAACAGGACGGAGGATGAACGTTAAAGGGTTTGGGCTTTGGCAAAGACAAGGGCCAGTGAAGTAGGAGATTGTAGGGGGAGGCATCTGAGTGATATGAAGTGAGGAGAGAGAAAGGGGAGCTCTCCATAGATGGTCTCTGGAAACTAGTCGTTTCTCCTTCACGGTCCTATGAAACAAACAGTAAGCATTTTATTTCTCCAACAGAACTGGAGAATTTATAAGGAAGAAGATTCTAATCCATTCTGTATATATCTTAGAAATGAGACATCAGAAAAACTTGGTGCAAAGATCTTTCTCCCAATTAACTTTCTCTTCTAATCTTAACCATGTTGGATTTGTTTGTGCAAAAACATCTTATGTAAAAGTCATCCATTTTATTTCCTAAGATCTTCTTTATCCCTTATTTGGTACCCTATTCATAGATACAAAAGATGTTTGGGGTTTTTTTACTTATTTCTCTAATTTGTTCATGATATGATCTTTTAGATCCAAATAGATAAATAAAAGCTGTTTACCCCAAGTAATAAATGGTCTAAGGATATGAACAGGCAGTTTTCAAGGGAAGAAACCTAGGCTTCCTATAGCTCTATGAAAAAAATGCTTCAAAACACTAATAATTAGAGAAATTCAGATTGAAACAGTTTTAAGGTTCTAGCTCATACCCATCATGAGTGTGATAACAAAAATGACCAAAAAAGAAAACAACAAATGTTGTAGGGTCTGGGAGAAAACAGTCATATTAATACACTGTTGCGGTTCTGTTAATGGGTCTAACCATTCTGGAAAGAAAATTGGAATTATACACAAAAAGTCATTAAACTAGGCATGCCTATCCCCAAAGAAATCAAAGAAAGTAAAAGATCCTATATACGCACAAAAAGTGACAAAAAACTGGAAACAAAGTGGGTATCCATCAGTTGGGGAATGGTTGAACAAACTATGGCTTATGAATATAAGGGAAAGTTATTGTTCAGTGATTTTGGTCCTATCCAACTCTTTGTAACTTCATTTGGGATTTCTCGGCAGGGTGATTTCCCATTTCCTTCTTCAGTTCATTTTATAGGTGAGGAAACTAAGGGAAGCAGGGTTAAGTGACTTACCCAGAGTCACTCAGCTAGTAAGTGTCTGAGACCAGATTTGAAATTGGGAAGATGAGTCATCCTGACTCCAGCCTAGGTGCTCTATGCACTATGGCACCACCTCACTGCCAATGGAACACTGTTGTGCCGTTCCTTCATTTGTCTGTTATTTGTCCTTCCTTCCTGAGAAGGACCATGTCATCAGTAAGGTGATGCCATGACTTGCAAGTGAATTGCGTTTGAGTGAGGGAGGGCTGTGCAGGGTCACCAGTCTCACTTTCTCCTCCTGAGCTATCTAGACCTAGTGATAAGATATAGATCAGGATGACTGGAGATGCCCCTGGATGCAATGGGAGACCTTGGCCTTTTTAAGCTAAAGTCTTTCCCTGGTCCTTCTACCTTTTGTAATTTCTTTTTCCCCCCTGCATCCTTCCTTTCTTCTTCCTGTTTTTCAGTTAGAGATAGGAGATAGGAGAAAGAAAAATGAAGTTTAAAAAATGATAAAAACTTTTTCAAAGAAGTTGGGGAACAGCTATACTATATTAGAAGAAGGAGTTTTTAGAACAGATAGAACAGAAGCGTGAGATTTATGTTCTCCTATTCATTTTTAGAGAAATAGTAATCATAGCTTAAGACTCAACAATGCACAATGACTAGAAGACTGGCCTTGGGGCCAGTCAATCTGAGTTCAAGTGCACCTACTGATATGAATTGCTGTGTGACCTTGAAGAATTTACTTAATCTTTCAGTATGACAGGTAAGATTCTCTAAATTGATAAATTACAGATGAATTGCAGATGGTCTGCCCGGTGGCAGAAGTTTCTAAACAGATAAAATTACAGGTTCTGACAAATAATAATACCCTCCATTTATAGCCAACTTTATGGAATTATAAATGCTTTTAAATTTCATTTGGTCTTCAAGGAACCCCATCATCAACTGTGTGATCTCAGGCAAGTCACTTAACCTCTTAGGTCCTCAGTTTCCTTATGTGTAAAATGAGGAGACTGGATTTGCTGGCTTCTAAAGTACCTTCCTGTGATACATTTATGATCCTTTGATCCTTTGAGGAATGTAGGTAGGCAAAGAGAGAGTTTACATCTGCACTTTATAGATGAAAAGCTTGGAGGTTCAGGGAGGATGCATGACTTGTCCAGCATTTTTACTAGAGGCTTAGGCCATAACCCAGGTCTTCTGTCCTCTGGTCTAGTGCTTTTTTTCCATTGTATTACACCATTGACAACACACTTTCTGGAAAGCCAGAGAAAAAGAGACAGAGAAGAGAGAGAAAGAGGAGAGAAAAAGAAGGAGGGAGGAGAGACAGAGAGAAAGGAGAGGAAAGAAAGCCTATCTTGAACCCTGCAGTCCATGTTATCCCTTCATTCACCCTTAAAAATAACCCAATGTAAGAATAGGAAGGTGGTTACCAGGCAACTTGCAGAAACAAAGACTGACAGTTTTTGGTGATAGAAAATATTCACAGAATACAAAATGTATTCCATTATTCAACAGCCAGATCCATTTATTAATTGAAAATAGACAAGAGTTTAGGTAAGAACAGTAACACAAGCCAGCCAGCCAGATTTAAAATGAAGTGAGAAAGTATTATAGAACAAAACATAGAACAATAGTCTTGACACTGATGACCCTAAGATAGATTCAGATTCAGGGCTGTTAAAATGCACATCAGGAACTAGCACAAGTGTGCCTTCTGAGGAGCCTAGCATACTTAAGTGAGTCTAATACCATAAGAAGGAGGAAGACTTCAGAAATTCCATTTCGATGTGTAATGCCCTGCAATTTAAAGGTAGAGATCTTCCTCCTACAAGTCTACCAGGCAGCTCCAGTCCCATGAGAAGCTGCCAGAGGGGAAGTTTAAATATTTCAAAGTTTTTCTAAACAAGAGGCAGAGATTTACTCATCCCAAGCCAATGCTAATTCCAGCTGGTCTTGGTGCTTGAGGTCAGCTTAACATGTCAGTTATCGTGAGCAGTAGCAAGAAGAGGATTCTTTTCTTGTGGTACGTTATTACCCAGAAAATTCTGGCTGTCTGGAATCCTTAATTTATTGAGGGCTTATTTCTTCCCCTTCTGTTTCCCTTGCTTGTGTGGATGTCCCAGAACCCTGGGCTGCAAGCAGCTTCTAACTTTGTCTCCTAGTCTCCTTCTGCTCCCAGTATTTTCTCAAGACTCAGAGAAGCTCCCATGAAATTCGTATGGTGTGGTTCAGCGGCTTCAGAGGAAGAACCCGAAAAGAAAAGACAAGTAGAGTATGGAGAAAAGCATCTCTGAGTGTCAAGAGTGCTATGAGCAAGTAGGAAGCCCCCTAGGTAGGGGCCAGAATACAGGGAAGCACATGAGAAATTTTACCCTAATTCATTCAAAGGTAGAAAATGGAGACTCTTTTGAGTAGGGTAAGAAGAAGGCAGTTCCCAAAGTACATACAGGGACCTTTGTAGGGTAGGGTTGTAGAAACATTAAATAGCCGTTTGGCCCCTGAGTACAACAAGCTATAACACCATAACCCCTTTTCCTCATTCAAGTACTGGGAAGTGTGTGCCATCTCCTTTAAAGAAGGAATAACTGCTTGAAAATTTTGGTAGTAGAGACTCAATAACCTGGAGCCATACTGGGTCCTGGGGGTGAAAAAAGCTATAATACCTTCAAATCTCTCCTGGGTCCAGCGGCTGAGAAATTTGCATCATCTCCTGAGAGAAAGAACAACTACATCTATTGAAGGAGATGTAAATAACAGTGAGAAAGAGGAAGAAAGAACCATAGCTGACAGGTATGTTACTCATGGCCTCGATTTCTTTGAGAGACAAGAAATCCTTCCATGAAGTGGGGAAGGGTTTGCTTGACTTTATTTGGACTCAGGCTTGAGTCCTTGTTGTATTCTTTTCTGTGTGAATAAAATGCATTCTGTATTTGTTGCTTTGCTAACTTTGGTGCTTCAAAAGGGAGCTGATGGGCACTGTTGGCCATGTACTTTCAGGTACTACCTGATTAGGGGCTGGTGGACCAGGCAATGAAAAGTCCCCAGTATGACCTGGGTCCTTTGTGTCAAGAGCAACCCTCTACCACAAGAGTTACCTTATTAATAATACCAATTCCCTCAGAAACATTTCAAAATACCACAACTTTCACAAGGAACAAAATCCATATAAAGATGCAAAACTTTTGGCTTTCATTTCCATTTTTCAGATCCTGAATCTTTCTCAAGTCTATTACTTTAATGAAAAAGCACACTTTTAATTTGTATGATGTTCACTGGAAAAATAAGTGTAAACATACTCTGACATGTAGAAGTTTTAATTAAGACAGATTGGCCTTGAGGGCAGGCAGGTGAGAGATGTACTTGGCATCCCAAGTTGAAACTCTGGACCTGTTTTATGCAACAATAGTAGAAAATGATAATACTAACTAGGACAGGTATGCATGAGTTAGATAATTTCTGTAAGGTACCAGAGATTATAACCACAATGTGCATGATTGGGGCAGGTAGATGGTATAGTGGATAGAGCACTGTCCTGAGGAGTGAAATCAGGAGAACCTGAGTTCAAACCTGGCTTCAGACACTTGACACTTTCGAGCTGCGTGACTCTAAGCAAGTCATTTAACCCCAACTGCCTCTCACAAAAAAAAAAAAAAACAAACCTCAACAATTTCCATGATTGTTTCTATTGCAAAATATATTATGAGTTCCCAACAACTGAGTTTTATATTATCTAATTCTTGGAATGCAACCCATTTTACTACTAAAATGAGGGCGGGTCCTACTTATATAGCTATAGTAAATATATGCTAATTTCTTGTCATCTTTTCCTAAAAACCCTTCTACAGATTCCGATGAAAATAAAATAAAATTAAACAAATATTAATTAAATGCCCTACTATGTGCAATTAGCTGGGTACACAAATCCAAAATGAGATGTGGTCGCTGCCCTCACGAAGTTCATAATCTACCAAAAGGATCAGATAAGTATATAACTGTATGACAAGTTATAATAGATAAGAAATGTATAGAAGAAATCCAAATACAAATTTAAGGAAGTAGAATTCACTTGTAGTTGGAGAAAAAAGGAAGGCTTTATGGACCAGGTAGCAACAACGGAGAGTGGAGAGAGGTGTGGAACTTGAAGGAAGGGAAGTATTTCAACCCCTGGCGTTCTGGAGGGAATCTTTTCCTGGCATTTGGAATGATTGGTGTAAATGCCAGAAGCATGGAAGGGCAGGGCAAGACCAGAATGTTAGATACCACCTGGACCAAACCTCTCCATTCTGCAGATGAGAAAACAGGCTCAGGCTACCAGTTTTTGGCCACACAGCTAGGTCCACTATGTGCTCTATCCACTATGCCTGCCTCTGATAATCCATAGTCAAGTCTGGTTAGAAGATAAAATGTGTTGAAGTCAGGAGTAACATGATAACCCTGGAAATGTACATGGAGCAAGGCCCAGACTGCTGAATTATGGAGCAAAACCAAATAAAATGAGACTAGAAAGAAGATTCAGAGCAGAATGAGTTTATTTCAGGACGATCAAGTTCATTTAATTTGTACCCGTGTCTTTTAGAGCCTAGACATGTGACCTAGTACTTATTTTCATAATTATGTGTCATTCACTGGTATGACAGGCTGTCAGCACCTAGCACAGAGTCTAATTCTACATGGTAGAAATGTTCTACATTTGTTGATTTGCTGGCTGACTGCCAGAAAGGCATGACACAGTTAATATAGATCTTCGTCTTACTTCTCGGTTACTATGAACGGAGGAATTCACTCCTGGATTGGCCAGGACAACAAGGTTATCTGGTTACCAGGTCAAATGAGGATACTTTAACTGAAAGACCATAGGAGGATTGACCTGTGAAAACATTCTTGGACTGATAGCACCCAATTCAGGCATGCAGCAAGAATGGAAAAGTGGAGAGAGATGTTTTCCCATATGCTTCACTACAAAGAAACACGATACCAGATAAAACTTGGCAACTGTAGACTAAAAAAATACATAACCTGTTGACAAATATATTTCAGGTTCAAGTCTTGCAAAGGAATTTACTTCTGAACATGAGACATTAATATTAAGGAAAAAGTTTTATTCAACATTTTTTTTCTTGAAAAAGATGAGTTTGTTCTACCTAATAAGGAAGATTAGTTTTTTTCTGCCAGCCAAGTGTATCCTTGTTAGCTATGCAATATGCAAAATTAGGTTCAAGAATCAACAATGAAATTCATTACAAACCAAAATTCAGAAAGTAAGTGTAAGATGAAGACTGTGTTTTGGCTGGCACATTACTCTCCTTACATTACAAATATGAAAGATTTTATATTTATAAAAATCCTTTATTTATAAAAACCTTTAGCCACAGACATCCTGATTTTTTCTTTGACTGATTCAGAGGCACACAAAAAAAGAATTGTCCCAATGAAAGTTTCCTTAAATCTATATTTGGATTTCTTCTATACATTTCTTACCTATTATATCCCACCTGGACTTCAGGGCTTTTCTTCTGGTTTACACAAATTCTAGACTCTTAGAATCAGAAATACTTTCTGATCTTAAGTCTTAACTCCAGTTTCCCTAGACTTTTGGGAAGAATCATTCTCATTTTCTTTGTGAGGCATTAGGCCAAATCATCTGTGTTGATGAAGGCATGCACCCGAATGGACAAGAAAATACATATCTAGTTGTTGTTGTTCAGTCATGTCCAATTCTTTATGACCCTATTTGGAATTTTCTTGGCAAAGAAACTGGAATGCTTTGTTCTTTCCTTCTCTAGCTCATTTTCCAGATGAGGAAACTGAGGCAAACAGGGTTACATGACTTTCCCAGGGTCATACGGATCTTCCTGACTCCAGGCCCAGTACTCTATCCACTGCACCAGCTAGATGACCTATTATATCTAGACATGAAGGCATATATAGACATGAATTTGAAAACGGTGGCTTATATTTTTTAAATACCATGTATTGAAAAATTCTTTCATACATTTACTTCTTCACTGACATTTTTTCATTCATTTATTCATTAAACAAGTAATTATTAAGCACCTGTTATGTAGCTGATATCCTAAAGAATTTTTTTTTAAATTGCTAGCTTAAAAAATTTACAGTCTCGTTAGAGAGATCAGCTGTGCGCATGAAAATTAAGTATCAATACGTGACACTTACATTATTATCTATCGTTCATTTTGGTCTAATCTACCAGGATCCTGCAACTGATGTCCTAGACAAACCAGAGAAAAGAGGTCACAGTTCCGAAGTTGTTAGGAAGTTTGCAATTTTCACCGAGCTTGTAACACAAGCTCTTCTCAATCTAGTCTCTTGGGAGGTTTGGGAGGAGGAGAGATCATCAGAGACCAGAACAACTGAGGTCCATCCACTTGAGTAAGTTAAAGGATGTTGGCTGGACATTTAGTGGCCCATTTGAAGTTTGTAAGTGCATTAGATTTCAAATACCGCATTTGTTCATGGGCTAGTAAGTTGGTGCAGTGGATAGAGTGCTGGGCCCAAAGTCAGGAAGACTCATTCTCCTGAGCTCAAATGTGGCCTCAGATACTTACTAGTTGGGCAAGTCACTTAAGTGGATTAATCCTGTTTGCCTGAGTCTCCTCTTTTGTAAGGTGAGACACAGAAAGGAGTGGCAAACCACTTCTTTGCCATGAAGAGTCAGGCAAGACTTAAATGAATGACAACAGAAAACAAAGTTTAGGGTTAACAGAGACAATGGACATGCTCCTGGGCATGGATTATCTTGGTGCTTTTCTTAGCTACTCATTGATGATGGAGTTGAACAGGTGAGACTGAAAATTTAAAAACAGGGAAATCACTGTGGTTGAGGTACTCAAGAAGAGACTCAGCTCTCTCATCCCTTGAGAACTTACCCTTGTGTCCCTTGAAGAATGCAGCAACAGAGATTTCTTTCTCCCTTCCCCTTTTCCTTGCCCTCCACAATGTCATTGCCATCTGGCAGCAGAAGCATATGGCTGTAAAATATGTGCTTACTACATGCAACTCAAGAAGAGAGTTCCAGGACATGCCTTCCTGAACCACAAGCTTCTGTGAAGAACTCGGAAAAGAGAGCTGGAACCTGGAAAAGGGATCCTGCTATCTCAGAACTGAGATTCTGAGGAAATAGAATTGGAGAGTCTTCCTACCAGTTCAAGGTAAGTGTTCCTCCTTTTTTCCAGACAAAGGTTTCAGTTTAGCCAGAAGTTGGAGATAGTGGAGATTATGGCCAACACTCCTAGTTGCAAGCAGGTCCAGTGAACCCGTCAAAATATCTACCCATTGAAGGATGTAAGAGACATCACAAGAGGACCGTACAGTATCAGAGGTATGAGTTGTCCATCCACTTGTTTTTCACTGTTGAGATCCTCATATGCAATCTCTGTACTTGCCTATTCTCCCCACTAATTGCGTGCATGTTTGTGGAAGAGTATGCCACAAGTTTGTGGGTGGAGGGGATGCGAAATGTTCTATTATAAATCTTACTATGCTATGCGTAATTCCTTCTCCAACTGACTACGGAAAGGTATATTCATTAATGGCAGCTTGTGAGCTATAATTTTAGGTGTGCAGACCCACAGAATACCTTAAACTTGAGGTAGCTATCCCCTAGAGAACTCATCATATGAGTGGGAGCTTAGAGAAGAGGAAGGACCCCAGGTGTTTCCTAAGACCTCAATCAAATAGCCACCAAGCCCAATGCACAGACTCTTTCCAGGAGAATGCAGAGAAACACAATCACAGACCCATGGAGATCCACCAAGGGAACCAGATCCCTCACAATTGCACTCTTCTGTTCCACACAGGTCTCACCTGGTTCTCTTTCCTTTCTGAAATACACAGGTTAACCACTATTACTAAGCTAGATCAGCCTGCACAGGAGTCCAAAGGGCTGGGCTCTCCCTCCTTTTATCTACCACCCACAGGCAAACTCCAGAATAGAGGTCAAAGGCAACAGCTGCTGTCTTCCTGCCCTGATCAACCACCCCGACTTCCTAATCACAATAACATAATCACAGTCACGGAATCACTTCTCAGGTCAGTGCAGCCTCTCATGGCTATAACAGGGAAAGCTTCAGTATAATATATCTTCAGCTCATTCTACTCCACAGACCCTAGAGAATTCATTTCCAACCCTTATTACCTCTGTCACTTGTTCAGTAGTATCCATTGTGACCCCATGAACTATACCTTCCAGGGGGTTTTCTTGGCTGTGACACTGGAGTGGTTGACCATTTCCTTCTCCAGTGGATTAAGGCATACAAAAGTTGAGTGACTTGTCCAGAGTCACACTGCTAGTAAGTGTCTGAGGCCAGATTTTAAATCAGGTCTCCCTGACTCCAGGCTTAGCACTATATCCACAGAACCATCCAGCCTATGTCACCTAAGGTTTAAACTTATCCCATCTTCCTCCCTCAACTCATAGATAAAGGAGAGAAAAAGGGATACCACCCCCTAGTCCATTTCCCGCAACGTTATCTAAACTTTGCTGATGAGGCTGAATTTGTTGGGGCCTGATAAACCTTGGCTAAATTCAGTTGAGGCTTGGTGAATTTTGGGTAGGAATTTACTAGCAGGTCACAGGGGTGGAGGTGGGGGTGGGGAGTCAGGGAATACAAGTAGCTGGCAAAAGAAGAAAGCTTTGAGAAGAAACACTGAGTTAGACTTATGGTCAGCTCCTTCACTTTTCTCCCCATATTGCCACCTTTTCCAATATTCATCTCCAGGCCTGAACTTCTCCTACTTCCATCCTCCCCAGTGGTTCAGCATGTGGGATTTGTCCCTCCAAAGAAATCCTGGCACTGACTTGCTCTGGTTTCAAGGTTTACTCTTGGGTAGAGCCTAACTTGGACCCCGACCCTTGCCCCACAAGGGAATCTTTTCTTCCTTGTCCTGCCTATCCGTCCTAAGCCCCTTCCAACAATGCATTTTCCCCATATTTTCCCATTTTCTTCAAATTTCATACATGTGATTTAATACCTTTCTCTCGCTTTAATTATATTTCCTTAGTTAATGATTTTGAAGAATTTTTTACATTGCCTTTATTTGTATTTCTTTTTTTTTAGAAACTCTTTTTACTATTCCTTGACCACTTAAAACATATACTCTATTTCATACACTATAACAACAAAAGACAGGATTTATACATACAATGAAAACAATTATTAAATAAATAAAAGATGGGAAATATGCAATGTTGAATGTCTAGATTATAACAATAGAATAAAACTAATTTTACTATACATCAAGGCAAATTTGCTGCTATACCAACCAAATTACTCAAGAGAAGCTTTTCAGAATTATCCAAAGTAATAAAAAAATTCACTTGGAGAAACAGACTATAAGAGACATAATGACAAAAATATTAGGAAGGAGGTGACCTAAATGCTGATAGATAGTAAACAATATTAAAAAACAGTAATTGTTAAAACTTTTTGTAGGGGAATTGTGGGGAAATGGTGGCATGTTAGCACCTAAAGGAGACAAGATCGCCCACAAACACCCCAATAAAGCTCTAAAAATACACAAGAAGAGACAATGACAAAAAAAAATCAAAATCACTTAGGACTTGGTTAAAAAAAATTTTTAAGCTTATTAGTGAAATAGACTCAATATGCAAGGTGCAGAAACAAATATGAAGAGTCTAATAATAAACATAGGAACACAAACTTATTTTATCTGAATTGCTGTAAAAACTGTTAAAGAGACCAGCCCCCTGAAAAATATTTAGTCCATACACACACACACACACATATACATACATATACATACATGTGTGTGTGTATATATATATATATGAAAAAGAGGAGGAGGAGAGAGAGAGAGGAAGAGAGAGGGAGGAGAGAGACAGAGAGAGAGAGAGAGAGCCTAAAAACTGAGGGCACAGCATAAGAGGTAGCAAGCTGTACACTGAAGAAAACTAGGAACTCTATAGTTCAGGGATGAGGAGAGAAAGCATCTCTTACATAAAGGCAACGAGACAAGGCCATGGACTAGCAGGCCCAGGGGACAGTTGGCAGCCTAGTTTGTTTGGAGTGGAAAGTAAATGAAGAGGAATATTATGAAATCAGACTGGAAAGGTACAGTAGTTGGAAGCCAGATTGTGGAGAGTTTTCCATACCTGGCTGATGGATTTGTATTTTAATCTCAGGGCAAGGAAGGAGTCATTGCATATTTCTGAGTAGAAAGGGTGATATGGTTCCATCTCTGTTTTAGGAAGATATTTTAGCAGCTGTATGGAGAATGAAAGGGGGAGAAAGTGCATTCTGAGACAGCAGTTTGAATGCTATTGCAATTGTCCAGTTGCAAAATGATGAGGCCCTGAAGTAGAGCAGAGGCTATATGAGTGGAAAGGGGTTTGGATGTGAGAGATATTGGTCAATGAATTCAGGTCACCATCTCTGGCTGAACTACTTCCTGAGGTACTAAAAGAACCAACACGTAGTTGCTAAACTGCTGGTGGCAATGTTGGAAAAGGAGAAGCGCCCTCGGACTGGAGAAAGCAGATGTTGAACCAATTTTCCAAAAAGGGAGTAGTCTTTAAAAGCTGGGTAGGGGAGTTTGCCTGACTTCTAAAACATACCATTAAAGGAATGATTTGTCAGCATTTAGAAAGGGGAAGTGGTGATCACCATAAGCCTGCAGGGATTAATCAGAAACTGGTCATATCAGACTAACCTTATTTCCTTTTATGACAAAGCCACTAGACCGGTAGATCAAGAGAACGCTGTAAGGCCAGTTTGCGGTACCTGCCTAGATTTCAGTACAGCGTTTGACAAAATCACTGGGCTGCCTCAGAAGGGAATTGAGTTTCCCTTTACTCAGGTCATGGGTACTGTTCTGGGTGAAGACCCCATCAGATTCCTCACTGATGAGCCTCTCCACAGGGAGGATAGCGAGGAGCTTGCTTCTGAGAACAGTGTAACAATGTATGAAAGGTTGCTTGGAGCCTGAGTGAACATTCTTTAACAGTTTCAACTCAGCTAACCACCTAGAAAACAGGAAGTTCCCTGACATCAGAGGCATTCAAAAAGACCTTTCAGTTTTGGCTACTTCCTCTGCCTCGTTCACTCATTTCACTTCATTTGGTAATTCTTTTGCTCATAGGATCTGGTGAGAACCCATGTTATGGGAAAAAAAAAAACCCTAGGGAGTACTCTTTTCTATGGCCATCTGACTATGTGCCAGCTAAACACTTTACAGATTTTATCTCATTTGAACTTCACAGCCACTCTGAGAGGTAGGTGCTATTTATACCTCCCTTTTACAGCTGAAGAAACAGAAGCAAACAGAGATTAAGTGACTTATCCAATGTCACACGGCTAGTAAGTGTTTGAGGCCAGATTCAAAAGAGGTCTTCCTGATCCCGGGTCTGGTATTCTATCTATTGTGCCATGTACTTGGCTCAGTCTTTGGCTTTTTAATTTATTGTTTTCCCTTTTAAGTGAAGAGAAAGGGCCTCACAACCTAATGAGTTCAAATCCACAATCTCAGTGACCCAGAATCTGGGTTTCAGAGTCAGTGTGGCATTGAAACCCCAAGAAGCAAGGGGTGATTTTCAGGCATGAACTTCAGGACTCCAGCCCAGCAGAAAGACTCCTCTGGCAATGACGCCAACTTTGGATGTGAATCCAGTGGAACCAATGCTATGTAAGAACTGAACTAGGTTTTGAGCCTATTTCCCCAGACACTCAGTTATCTCCTGGAGAATAAACCCTGGAGATACTGGGGAAAATGTTTGTATATTTCTCCTTGCCATATCTCTGAAGTAAATTGTTATTGTTCATTTGTTTCAGTTGTGTCCAACTCTTCATGACCCCATTTGGGGTTTTCTTGGCGAAGCTATTTCCTTCTCCAGATTATCTTACAGATGAGGAATTGAAGCAAACAGGAGTAAGTGACTTCCCCAAGGTCACACAGCTTGTAAGTATCTGAGGCCAGACTTGAACTCAGTACTTCCTGATTTCAAATGTGGTACTCTATCCACTGTACCACCATTATGAATGTTTCTTAATGTTAAGGGGTTGAATGGAACTGGGATGTGTCACAAATCCATAACAAACAGCTGATGGGGGCTCAAATCAATAGCAGCAGATAAAAAAACTGCCCTAAACCCCACTCAAGATATCCTGGAATTCTGAGGGACAAGTATAGCTGCAGGTTCTGAGAGAGGGAGCCAGAATTTTAGTCACATTACATTGGAGGTCTTAAGCAAAACCTGAATGACCATTTGTGTTACGGAATATAATTTCATTCAGGCACAGGGTAGGTAAGAGAAGGTTTATAAGGAATGAGGGATAGGGAGTGTTAACTGCCAGAAATGACTAAGATATAAAAAACAAAAGGAAAAGGAATCAATAAAACCCCTCTCCAAATAATCATTTATTATAGATCCAAGTTATATGAACTCAAGGACCATTAAAAAATTTAAGACTTAATTTTACCTCAGATAAAGGGAGTATCCCAAAGGTCCTTTGTCCCTTCCCTCTTCCAAGGTATTCAAAAGAACTGATAGTTACTTACTTTCATCTGAAATAGTGAATGACCCAAGTGACCAAGTCCCTCGTAAATGAGAAAATATTTAGCCTTAATATGATTTGTTCTCCCTATATCCCAGCGTTATTAGGAATTGTTTGTCCAGCTTGTCCAGTCAACCATGAAAAGGCATTTAGGAAAGATTCCCTTAAAAAAACTTCATGACCCATCCAGTCAGAATCACCAAACACAATCTCCCTAGCCAATGTTTCTTCCCTAATACCAAAGACTATCAGGCATGTTGGAGGGGAGTTATTCCTTTGTACTACCAGTGCCTCTGTGATCCTCAGTTTTCTAGTCTGTAAAATCCTTGTAGGACCTATAGTTTCAAATGAGATAATGTGTGTGATATGCTTGGTAAACTATAAGGCACTATATGTCACATGATTATTGTGGTGTTGTCTTTGTTGCTTTGGAAGTTTCTTTGTTGACGAAACTGGAAAGAGTCACCTTATGGGAACTCATTGAACAAAACCAAAAGAATGGCTTTATCCATTTCTATCCCACTGCCTATGCTGGATCCTCAAACTGTTAAAAAATTAAAGGCAGGAAATGCCCATTTTGTCTCAACTATAGCACACTGAGGGCCATCACCAGCTGGGACAAATATGATCTAGCTGTTAAAATCAACCTCCTGACAAAAACAATGAAATTCACTAACATGGAACTTGGTGGGGTAGGGTGGGATGGGGTAGTACAATGGTACCTGGATCTAAAAGGGGATGTCTGGGAGATAGCTTTCCACAACTGATATGGTCTACATAGCTACTCGTTCTCTTTAGAATGTGCAGTGCTCCCAAAGTATTTTCAGTGTCCATGAATCCAGTGTATTAAGATCTGAACCAGAAGATGATGTTTTATCTCTACATAAATAATCTGTTCCTAGGCTATTGTCCAGCATTCTAAATTGGTTAAGCTGCCCTCCTATGTCTATGCCAGCACAGTGATTTGCCAAATTGGAGATTTTCTAATTTGGGAATGAAGAGATGAGTTCCTGGAATACCAACAGGCCAATAGGGCATCTCTGCAAATTCATTCATTCATTTAGCATGCTGAGGATACAAAAACAAACAAACAAAATAGTCAGCGTCCTAAAGGACTCTTTACTAAAGGACATTGTATTGTACAAGTTTACATGTATATAGATATATCAGTACTAGGGAAACAACCTTTGTTCTGAAATCAGAGAACCCTGGTTCAAATTCTACCTTGGACCCTGTCTAGCTGTGTGACCCCAGGTAAGTCATTTAAACTCTCTGTGCCTCGGCTCCCTCATCCATGAAAGGAAAGGATTATATCTGATGTCGTCCACAGTGTGCCTCTATGATCCCAAGTCAATACAAAATAAATGCAAAGTAATCAGGTAAGAGAAACTGAAGATCAAGACAGACCTTTTGTAGGTGGAGTTAGAGCTGAGTCTTGAAAGGAGCTGGAGAACGAGAAGCCAAGGTGAAGGGAAAGTATTTTCCAGGCACTGGGGACAGCATGTACAAAAACGGAGATGGATTGTTATGTACAGAGAAACAAGTTGGGCTGGAATGCAGAAGGGCATGAGAGGGGCAGAGTGTTCTGTGCTGGCAGCTTCCTGTATGAGCAGCAGCCCCACAGTGGTTCCTTGATCTCTCTGGGTACTATCATTTCTCTTTGCCCAAGTTTTTCATCCCTCACTGATTGTTGGGCTTACCAGGCATCACCAGAGACATGAAGAACTAGTTCATCTCAGATACCAAATTGATATACCTGGATTCACAGTGACAGGTCACCATGGAGACTAAAGTGCCCCGGATTGCTGTGGGGCATATCTTTTCACAGGCTACCCTGTTTTCCTCCATATGTCAGTGATCCTACCTGTGTTATTCCCACAAACTAACAGAGGCAAAGGAGAACCACACACTTTGGAAGAAGGAGCTTTTCAAAAAGTTGCATTTGTCATATTGAAAGCACCATGCAGAGAGAGACCTTTCACTGCCCACACTGACTGTAAGGACCTAGAACACCTTCCCCAATGCTCTATCGATGCCAGAATAGCTGGGGATTATTTTTCAGTAAGTTCAGCTTTGGTATCACCCATGTTCCTAAAATGTCACCATCTATCTGTCGCACCCAACCTTATTGCTCTCATTGGATCCTGCTCATCTCTCAAAATCCAACTCAATTCCCAAGTTCTCTAAGAAGCCTCTAGATTGCTCCAGTCTTTATTTATGGAGTCTTCTGATAAACTATAAAAGCCCTTCTGTGGGCAGCTGAGAGAGGTAAGCTATAGCAGACCAACCTGGAGGCTGATACTTCAGGAAGAAAGGAGGAGGAATTCTTACCCAAGTGAATATAAGACTCAGGGCACAGAAGGTATAGGAATCCCGTTCCCATGTAACCACAGAAGAAAAGGAGCAATCATTTTAAAAGAAACTAAGAAGGTAGAGTTGATAGGAGAGTCTATACAAGACAAGCAATCATTTGTTTTCTCTGCTGAGCATAATGAAAAGAGGAATTCTTCTTGATGTCAGTCAGTACGCAGGTAACAGAGTTGGTATACCCCTTCTAGGGTCAGAAATACCCCAAGAGGCAAACTGCCAAGGTGCAGGCATAGCAGCAACCCTCCAACCACCTTCCAATTGCTATCTGGCAATACCCACTACAAGTGGAGTTATTTTTGGCAGCATCCGAGTAAGGACTAATGCTGGTGATCATTAGGCCAGCCCATTTAGTTCTAGGCCAGCCAGATAAATTATAACACACAGAGGTAGATTTATGCTCCAGCACAGTGTCTGACACATAGTAAGCACTCAATAAATGCTTTTTGAATTGAACTGGATTTATGGCTTAAGAGAGGAGTGTAGGGCTATAGGTGCCAGGGAGCTCCTTCACTGGCTATGGCCTTGGATTTCTCCATCCTCATGGATAAGTTGTTGTAACTCCATCAGATTTTCTATCTCCCAGCCCTTGGAGTTCAGGGAATATGTTCTGTTTTGTGTTCTACATAGCCCATCTGGGGAAGGGTTGTCATGTGCCAATCAGTGGTTAGGTAAACATCATGGCAGGAAAAGGGCAAACATTAAGGTTGGCAAACAAAGGCTTGCCACAAAGCTCCTGCCTTCCCAGGGGTACAACAGTTAGGGGCATCCATACACAATGTCCCTGAAAGAGACAGGAACAGAAAAGCCAGACCACCCTATCAAGCCAAAGAAAGCTCAGAATCTTTCCTGTATGTTCTCTTCCCTATTCTCTCCCGCACTGTAATGTGAGACTCAAAAAAGACATGCCAGTCTGGCAGTGGTACCCCAGCACTGAAGTAGAACAAAGATATCAGAAAGAAATACCCTAAATGAGTTTTGAGTGGAGTCCTTGACAATTACCTGTGGCATATGGCCTCAGATATATTCTTCTGTTCCCAAGCCTATTACTAACAATAACAAATACTAAGAACTTAATTTCATTTTGAAATTATATATTCACACAGACGTGAGTCTAATGAAATAAACAAATAAGGACCATAAATTTTAAAACCTAGCTCATCTAGCTCATGGGAAAATATAAGCGGCTTGAATTTAGACCATATTTGTGAATTATTTTAATTGACATTGAACTAACGAGATTTTTCTAGTCAAATATTTATTATCCACTTGAGGGTGAGGGGAAGCAATTACACAAGAATGGTGTGTGTGTGTGTGTGTGTGTGTGTGTGTGTGTGTGTGTGTGCGCGCGTGCACGCGTGCGTGTGTGTGTGTGCATGTGTGCATGTGTGTGTGTGTGTGTGCATGTGTGCATGTGTGTGTGTGTATGTGTGTTTGGAGGTGGGATGGTTAGCAAAGCAGAACACAGAATTGGTATCAAGTTACAGATCTCCATTACCCTGCTGCTCATCTCTTTTATGATGATGATAGTGATGATAGCACACTTTTTAAGAGTTTACTGTGTACCAGTTAGGGTTAGGAATACAAATCCAGGAAAGCAAGACAGTTCCTGCCTTTAAAGAAGTTCTATGCCAGTGGGGAAAATGCCACATCAAGGGAGGCTAATAACGGGCGTGGTGTGGAAGTAATGGAGAATGATTTGAAAGCCTGGCTTTGAGGACGTTAAGTGGAAAGCTGACCTATTAAAGTCCAGTTTGGTCTAAGAGTCAGGTCAAGGTTCCAATGACAGGGAAATGAGGAAGTTGAAGGTTAAGACTGGAATGTGGGTAGCATGGTTTAGAAATGACTAGAAGACTTCTCACCATCCTAATTTTGCCATTCTATCTTTCTTTGGAAACCCTCTGACAGGGAGAGAATCTACAAGAGACATATCAGTGCATTTGGGTGGGGTGGACAAAACACCTCTCCTAAGCCCAGGTTTCAACTTCATGCCAGCAGGAGCACCATAGTCAAGATTTGACCAGAATTATAAATGACCTGATATTAGCCAGGTCTTACGTATCTGAAGAGCTCCAGACTATTTCTTCCTAAAATTTTCACCCCACTTAATTCTTAGGAAAAGACAAGACACTAATTCAAGACACTAATTTCTATGCTGTAAGGTACACTTTATATCCTTGTTAAAACAGATCACTGAGGTCACCTTTAAAGGAAACTGCATATCCTGTCCCTCCCCAGGCTCCTATCCACAGGACTAACTGGCAGTTTTCTATGTGTGATTATACAATCTGGAGCAGAGCAGCAGAGATGTTTCAGAATGTGAAATGCAGAAGAAATACGCTTGGGTCTACAAAAGTCTCTTGTTTTCATTGTACAGACCCAGGCTAATTATTGAGACTTTCGGCATCTCCCCAGTGGCATCCTTCCTCTAATTCCCTTGGGATATAAACCTGGGCATGAAGCAGAATGAAAAGAAGTCTAGTTCCCTCTTATGAAGCCTGAATTGTTCAAAATGAGTGCTGCATTAATAAACAAGACCATTCGGATAATAAGATACCATTCTTCCCTAGCACAATGTGTAAATTTAACAAGTCAGAGGTGATAGTTCCTGGTATACCCTGTAGACACACAATAAATATTAATTGAATTGAAAGGTGCTAATAAGTCAAGAAAAATCCACATGCTTCCAAACTGTGACAGCCTCCATTTCAGTAGGAAATTTATTTAAGTGAGAAAAAGGAAAAAAAGGAGTCATGGTAATTAGAAAGTGTTCTCTTGGGAGGAAGAAATGGCGGTGCTCAGTGGCAGCCATCACCACTTTCAATCATATTTATTTCCCAAGAGTAATGAGATTGAGCCCTGACTGAGGCATCATAAGATGATTTACTCCTTTCTGGAAACTAATCCTATAAATGATGTTTTTCTTTTTAATTTTGAGTTGCTAGCTCAGTTTATTTTTTAAAACTAGCTCCTTCTCTGATGAGGTATCTTTCACTGTTCACTTGTATGTACCAAGTGGTCAGTGAGTAGAGCTATTAGCATCCATCTGAGTTCATCCCCTTTAAGGACATCATGATGACCATAGTCTCAGTTCCACTCCAAGATACTAGGAGATGCATCAAAAGTGAAGCAATTCTGCAAAACTGAAGGTGCCAAGTAACAGCAATATTGTGTGATGATCAACTGTGAATAACTTAGTTCTTCTCAGCAATGCAATGACCCAAGATGATTCTGAAGGACTTAGGATGAAAAACACTATCCACCTCCAGGGGAAGAATTTATGGAGTCTGAAGGAAGATCAAAGAATACTTATTTTGAGTTTATTTTTCTTGTTGCTTATTTTTTTTCTGTGTTTTCTTTCACAACATGATGGATATGGAAATACGTTTTGCATGACTGCACATGTATAACCAACTTCAAATTGCTTACCTTCTCCAGTGCAGGAAGAGGAAGAAGGAAGGGAGAGAATTTGCAACTCAAAATTTTTTTTAAATGTAAAAATATTGTTTTTACATGTAATTGAGGAAAAATTAAAATAGCAAATAAATATTTTTTAAAAAGAAAACAGGACACTAGAATCAAAGAGTGAGTATTAGCTAGGACAATATCAAACTCAAGTAGAAATGGGAACACTTAACCTTATCAAGGATCCCTGCTTGCTTCGGTTGACTTAGAAAATCACACATTATCTATATTCTATTTTATTTTTATTTATTAAATATTTCCCAATTACATTATAATCAAGGTTGGGGCTGGCTCAGGAAGGTTGTGGCTACAAAATGGCCCACAAGCCTTTGTTGATATTTCTGAACTAGGATACCTACAAGACGCTAGGACCATGAGGCCAGGACCATGGCTGTATTGTGACTGAAAGAGTTTAGAAACATTCTACTCCAGGACTTGCAGGTCACAAGCCTTCATCTGTGAAAAGAGTATATGTAATCAGCCCCACTGAAAAATACCAACATAAACCTTTTCAGGGAAACCAGGTGTCTCAGAGCCAAGAGTAAAAATAGTTCATCAGAATCCAGCTTAAGCTAGGTTCAAGGCAGAGTCCCAGGACCCAACTGCTAATGATTTCAGCTTTCCAGAAGGATAAACAAAAATGTGTTAACTAAATTATAGGAAGTTGGTTTATGGGAAACAGATTAAAACACAGTGGTCCTGCGTTCACCTGGGTATTTTCAAATTCACCTAAATGTCATATAAGTAGAAATGAGAAAAATACTTACATACAAAAGAAACTTTTCTTCCCTCTTATTAGAACATAGACAAGGAAAAATAAATTTGGCAGATCTGCATAGCAGCTTGGGCAATGACTTAGATATGTAGCCTAAGAGATAAAAGAAAAATTTCCTATGTGTCTAGCAAAAGCAGAATGGCAGCACCATCTTTTTTAAAAAATTAATTAATTTTTAGTTGTCAACATTCACTTTCATAATATTTTGATTTCCAAATTTTCCTGCCTACCTCTCCTTCTCCCTTCCCAAGACAGTAGTAATCTGACATAGGTGATACCTATATAATCATATTAAACGTATTTCCACCTTACTCATGTTAAGTAAGGGGAATCAGAACAAAAGCTAAAAACTATGAGAAAGAAAAGAGAGAAAATAGTATGCTTTGATCTGCATTCAAAATCCATAGTTCTTTCTCTGGATGAGGACAGTATTTTCCATCGTGAGTCTTTTGAAACTGTCTTATATTGTTGCATTGCTGCAAAGAGACAAGTCTATCATAGTTGGTCATTGTACAATGTTGGGTAGCCCAGTCTGTAATTTGTGATAAAGGAGGAAAAGCATAATTCACATATACATTTCTCTAAGGAGTGATGATATAAAAAATTTTTTAACAAACTGTTTAATTCAGATGTACAGCATTTCAATGAATAGTTCATTTCTATCCTTATGAATGTAGAAAAAAATCTTTGTTGAACTAAGTTGAATGGGAAGTCATCTTCAGATAATTTAGAAACATGCTCAGGACACATGTATTCAAGTCAAGATCCAAAACTAGTTTGGATTCCAAGTCCAGGAAGTTACAGTGCAGTACACTAGCAGTCATTGTGTATTGACATTTTGTTCTTATGTGTATGTTTATTGTGTTACATAGAATTGGAGGTGATTGGAAAAGGTCCATGAAACAGAAAAGAGCTCAGATAATAACCCTTTAGAAGATAAGAGGAAGCAAATGGCATTTGACTGGAGTTTCCTCAGTCCCCTGACCTGGTGAACAAGAAAATCCTTTTGAATCCTTCAGTTGTTGAAACTGATGCAGTTCCCTGTCCAGATCCAAACAGCAAAAGGTCTTTTGTACTCATGTACAGTGTTGTTTTGTTCTGTGAACCATGAATGCCTTTCTTATTTGATTCAGACTACTAGTGCTTCATTACTATCATACAGTCTTAATGACTGTTTAATAAAGCCTGTTGGACTTGATTTCGAATGCCTTGATTTAACAAAAATGGGACAAAATGTTATGAAATCTAGTTGAAAATAATCATTGACTATCTTCTAACAGGTTTGGGCAAGTACCCTGAAAGCTATTTCAAATGAAAGGGATATCAATACAAAACTGTAGCTCATAAACCCCCAATGATGGCAATTTTCCACACTAACCAGAGAGTATATTAGTTGAAAGTAAAAAGTACATAATTAAATACTATAGTAAGATTTTTTAAAAAGCACCAAGAAAAAGCCTTCCATACATACATAATCTCCTTCACAAATTCCCATACCACCTATAGAAGAGAAAATATTCTAGGAACACACATAACTTGAGACCCTTGATGTTGGAAGTATGCACCCCTGGGGAGTACTCATAAGAGAGGGCACAAAAATAGGGATCTTGAATTCTTCAGGCAACTCATGCTTACAGGACTCTATTCAGCTGGAATCCCTTTATGACATGGTTACTTAGTTATTTTCCACACTGAACTGCGCTCTGGTGAAACTGATTTGCTTTCTACTATTGTATTCTACTGATCTTCCACTGTGGTGATCTCCGTTGACCTTCTGTGGCTTATCATTGCTATCATATACTGGTTATCCTTCTAATCGCAGCCTCTCACTTTCCCCTCCCCACCATGACTTTTAGCTCTTAAGTCCATAGTTCCTGGTACATTTTCAGTTCTTTTGTGAATCATATCCCTTTCCCTTAGGATCCAGCCAGTAGGTATGAGCAAATTAGGTAAATTTTATCTTTGAATTCCTGTGCTTCATCCTGTGTTACTACTTGGGAGGAGTTAACATTTCTTTTAACTCCCATCATACTCCTGGTGATTTCAATTTCTAGCCAGGGTCCATGTAAATCATTCCAGACACTTTGTTTAGCAAGAGCAGATGATGATCTTTTGTCTTTTCTTCTTGTAGGTACCAAAATCACTACTTTGCTTATGTAAAAACCATTGTGTTAGTGTGTGTGTGTGTGTGTGTGTGTGTGTATACATAGATATACATTTTTTCTTTAAGCATTATTTTAAATTTTTCAAGTAGGTTCTCTAGTGAATTGGCAGTGAGAATGGTATACTTTATTTTCCCATAGAACAGTCCCACACATCCTACTAATCCTTAAATGAAGTCCATTTTATCACATGATATCTCTTAACATACAAATCCAACTTACTGTTCCCATCACCTCATTATCTCTAGCGCAGACTATTATAATAAACTCCCAACTTTCCTCCCCACTTCCAGTCATTCTCCTTTCATAACCATCCTTCATGATAAATGCTAATCAATCTTTCTAATGCTCTGTCTTGATCTTGCTCAAAGTCTTTCACTGATTCCTTCTTTCTTGCCAAATAAAGTCCATACTCCTTAACCTGGATTTCAAAGTCCTCTACTATCTTGTTCCAGTCTACCTCATCCCACTTTCTGCTGTCCCATATAATCTAGGATCCATTCAAGGACTGCTCACCATCTCTTAAACAAGTCCATATATGTCCACTGAAATTTGCTCATACAATTCCTTAGGCTTGGAATTCTCTCACCACTACTCCTGTTTCTACCTATTGATATCCTATCAGTCTTTTAAGACCTGACTCAAATTTTGCCTCCTCCATTGTCTCTCCTGATTCTCTCTCTATTCTTGTAAGCTGCTAGTGGTTTCTTTCTCATATTGTCTCTTAGAAACATTTACACTTCTTACATATTTCTCTTCTACTACATTTACTTTTACATATTTATACATGTGAAGAGACAGTGTGGTATAGTGGATAAAGACCAAACTTCTGAGTCAAGAAGATCCATATTCAGTTCCTATCTTGGATCCATAGTAGTTATGAGACTCTAGGCAAATCACTTATGCTCTTAGTACCCAAGGCAGTTGTTGGTCTGCATTGATAGAAGGAGTTTTCTCACAAGAATTTCATAATACCATTGAAATCACAGGGTTTTTTTTAACTGAAAACCTAAAAATTATTTTAAATAATAATAATTAATTGCAAATTAAGAAAACATAAAACTGAAGCTCTGTATTTCATCAGTGAGACATGCAACCTCAAATACTGATTGCATTCAATTGTACCTTAACAAACTTGTGCCCCAATGCATGGTCAATTTTCATAAAGATACTACATACAACTGAAACATGTAGATTCTTTTTTAATCCCATTCAGTAATCACCAGAGATCTATCATCTCTATCTTTTCTAAAAATCTATTTGGGCACTTAACTTTTTGTTTATGTTATGGTTAGATTTATTTAGGTCTGAAAGGAATACCTGAAGGTCCCATTATTATTTTTTATTATCTATTTCTCACTCCAATTAAATTAACTTTTCTTTTAAGTATTTAGATTTTTATTATTATGTATATATATGTTAAGTATCACTATTGATTCATTACCTATGATGCCTTTAAGTATCATGCATCCCACATCATCACCATTGACTTTTATCTCAACACAGGACTTCAGTAACTGGAGGAGAGAGTGAAACTGATAACTTTACACAACTCTACTTCACTTAAATCCAAGTCATGCACAAGTTAAGATATCACCCTCATGATGTCCTCTTCAAGAAATTTAGAATGAACAAAACAAAAAAGTAAAGATTGAATAAGCAAAACATAAAATTGAAACTCTTACACTGGATTTCATTCATCTTATACGTTACTACATTGCTTCCTCCTAATTTTTTCTTACCCCTACTTCACATCAATGTGTAAAGAATCTGTAATTTCTTCCACGGAGACAAATTGAGAGTTGTCTATGACATGGTAAATAAGCTTCAGAGAGTTGTGTAAGGTTCAAAGATATTAAATATCTTTTTAAAAAATATTTGTTTATTTGGAGATACTGGATGCGGAAACCTTGACGTCCTCTGACAGTATACATTGTTCTTCTTCATCTGAAAGGATGAAAGGAAATACCTGTTCACTAAGAAAGTAACCTTCTATGGTCTTATTTTTTCCTTTTTTAGGCATTTTCCCAGCCAGTTACTTGACTTCTGAATCCATTGTCAAGAGGAGGATCCTAGTGCTCCTCCTCACCTCAGGACCATGCTCAGGGCTGAGATTCAGATCAGCTGCTCAATTCCCCCAGGGATTTTAGGCTGAGTGCTTCATAAATGGACACTATAGCTGCCGCTACCACTGCTGCCACCAGAGGCCAATTCTGGGGGGAACCCTGTTCCCCTTTCACCCGGTTGGGAAAGCCCTCTCACTGACCTTTGATGCTTTCTTTGGAGCTTGTGGGTTGAGGGATCTGAGACCCTCCCTGCTGGGGATTCTGCCCCAGAGGTCTGTTCTGGTCCTGTTTACCCCACTGTCACACGGTCAGGACTAAGCTCTGCTCCACTCAGTGTCCTGTAGGATAGACCTTTCCTGTTGTCCTTCCAAGTTACTTGTGGCTGGAAATCTCTTTCACTCTGTCATTCTGTGGCTTTGGCTGCTCTAGAATTTGTTGAGAGTCATTTTTTTATAGGCATTTTATGGGCTGTGGGGGAAGAACTAGAGTGAGTGTATCTTTCTACTCCACCATCTTGGCTCCACCTCCCTTACTGCCTATACTAAATATCTTGTCCATTAAATTAAATAGCTTGTCCATAGTGAGCATTAAATGCAAGTCATCCTAACTCAGGGTCCAATACTCTATCCACTATGATACACGCTTTTTCCTATTCTTGTACAATGTGAAAATAACTTCCAGTCTAATGGAGAAAGACAATACATAAAACTGAGCTGAAAAGTTGGAGGCAGAGGAGATAGAAGGTATCTATTTGGGGGTATGGTGGCAAAATATGGAAAGGGGATCATAACCTGGAGAAAAGTGAAGGATAATTAGCTCCAGCATTTCCTCAAAATGTAGGTTCCAGGAGGAACTCACCATTTGGAGAAAAGGTCCGAAGGGGTAAAGGGATCTCCCAGGGCAACAAGGTAGCTGAGTCTTGGTAAAAAAGTCCAGAGAGTCAAATGTGGAGCCTAGAGGGGAGTACAGAACGAGTGGCTTGGGCACATCCTCAAAATAGAGGTTCTGGGTAGGACTCACCAAAAGAAGATACAAACATCTTTCCTTCTGAGCTTATCTTCCATCTATTCTTGTATGCACCTACTTATTTTCATGTCTGTCTGCCTTATTTGAATGTGAGCTCCCTAAGAGAGCTGTTTTCACCTTCTTTTGGATCCCCAACATAGACCTTAATAAATGCCTACTGAATGTCAAAGTTAGTTCTTATGTTGGAAATTTTGAAATGGAATTAAGCAATTCTTAAGGGCTCAGGTTTCATAAAACATTCACTTCTTAGCAAACAATAGATTTGCTCCCTTTTCATTCTATCAAAAGTTAGTTAAGAACCAAATCTTAAGACTTCGTGCTTAAACCCCAAACTCTGGACTTTCTTTGATTGGTCAACAATAGGTCCCACGCCAAGGCCTACTTGGTTATTGTTTAGGTTCTAATTGGCTCAAAGTGAATGTAAATAGCAATTGTTTCTGCTTTTTTCCAGAAACCCTGAGATTCTTTCCCTCCCAGGTTGATTTTTTTTCCCAACTAGGTAAAGAGGTCATTCTCTTACCTAGCCTTAATCAACTAATAGATACCTCAGTCAAACTGAGACTTGTTAAAAGCCTTAACTTAAAAAAGGCCAAGAATTCCCCCTCCACACCCACCCTCCCACTGCATCCTGGGCATCTCCAGTTGTCCTGATCTATATCTTGACACTGGAACTAGATGGCTTAGGAGGAAAAAGTGAGGCTGTTGACTCTCTACAGCCCTCCCTCATTTAAATCCAATTCACTTGCAGGTCCTGGTATCACCTCCCTGATGTCATGATCCTCTTCAAGAATGAAGGACAAACAACCACAATCTAACCTTTTGATGGTTATTTACATTGGAAGTGGAACAGATAGAAACATTTCATCAATATAAGGTGTTCCTAGGATGAGAACTACTTTTATCCATGTAGATTAGATCATAACTCCTCTATAAGTTTTACTCATAAAATTATATGAGCATATAATTTTATACTCTTAAATGTTTTATGGATACTTAATAAATGCTCGTTGATTGCTAGATGAAGGTTTGGTTAATTGGATGTTTAAATTATACAGCATTTATGCTGGATAACCATCACCCTTCCTCCCCAGCCCAACTACTGAGTTCTTAAATTGTGCAGTCCTACTTGTAAACATACATTTCAAACCAAACTAAATAGCTCAGTAGAAACAGGAAAAAATACACGCACTTCCATGGTGTCAAATATACAACATTATACATTTGTGAAATTATAGTAATATAGAAAATAGTATAACTGAGACATGGTCACACTCATAGTGGAAACATTATTAATGGCTTAGAATTTAATTCTTTTTCCTATCAGTTTATAAAGTAACTTTCTGTTTGAAGAAGGGGCACATACAAAGGAGAGTATTTAGTAAATGGAAAGACTAACATCTTTTTTAAAGTCTATCATAAAAGCATACCAAACAGGAGTTTGCTTCCAAATTTTCAACCCCACATCTGTCTAGAAAATAAGGGCTGAGATCAAACATGGGAGAGAAGGAAAGTGAAAAAATTTCTAAAGTAAAGTTTTGAAGTAGCTGAGAAAGTGCAAGACTGGAAGCTGGACAGTAAAGCTAGGAGCTACAGGAAAACCTTCCTCTAGACTCAGGTGGAGAGAGAGGGTGACAGATTTTAACAGCCCTCAGCAATCCACCCAACAATTCAAGCCAGGATGTGATGACGATTCTTTCTTTTGTCTTTTCCTGTGGTTGCCTAGCAACATGCTCACCTTAACCTTTCTTCCTATCAGTTTTATTCATTATATTCACTTTTACAAGCTTAACATATTTGATCTTGTTACAATCCATTGTGGCCAAGAGCACTGTAACAATTATTAAATTTCACAAATCCCAAGTTACTGGGTATAGAATCATTTTTATAATTAATTTCTGCCCTTTGGGACCATCATTGTTTCATCCAAATGTAGGGGAGGCAAATAATAGGAAAGTTTTTGTTTTAAAGAAAGCAGAAGCAGCGCTAGGTATAGAATACTAGGTATTCTAGCATCTAAATATCATTAATCATTGATTTAGAAATGGAAAGGACCTTGAGGATCATTTTACAGAAAGGGAAACAGGTTCAGAGAGGTTAAGCTATTTGCCCAAGGTTGCACAGGTAAGCATCAGAGGGTTGACTTGAAGCTAGGTCTTCCTGAGTCCAAGTCCAGCACTCTATAAACTATGCATGTGTAACCATGGATGAGTCACTTAACCTCTCTCTGTCTCAGGTTCCTCATCTATAAAACGAGGATTACAATACCTATATTCCAGCGTTATTGTGAGGATCACATGAGATTATATTTGTAAAGTACTTTGCAAACTGTAAAATGCTATATGTGTTGTTGTTGTTACATTATGTAATATATTCTTATATCTGAATTGTACATAGCTAGATTAATAAATTTTGAAGACAATTCACTATAATAAATTTCTTAAGCTGGAATAATAAAATCTTAATTATCTCATTGTTATTTCTCATATGTTGTTTTGAGGGTATGGCTGCTCTATGTTTTACCAGGATTATATCTTTTTTATGCGAGATTGAATGTTATTAACTTTGTTGATTGATCAATTACACACCTCACTTAAAGCAAGTGATAAGATCCTGTTCTCTAACCTTAACCATATGAGAACATATTGTAAACAATCAAAAACTTTAGACTACATGAGAAAAGTCCTTAAAAGCCATCGATGAAATGGAGTGAGATTGCACAGGAAGTGTTTTTTGGATGAGTTGAGTAAACCTATTCATACCCCATTGGTCATCAATAAAATAGACAGCGAGTTCCAGAACTGTGAGCACCTGAAAGCTTACAGTGGAAACTTTCTAGTCAAGCCCTGAAGAAGAAAGCATTTGAGGGTGGGGAGATGAGCACTTCCACCACAGACTCCAACCTATCCCTTGACCAGTGGAGGACCTTTCCAACTTCAAAGGGTCCTTGGAAAGGCAGACTCAACAAGCTCCATAGAGAAGTAACACCAGTGCTGAAGGATAACTTCATGAGCACCCCAAGGAGAGCAAAGGACTTACAATAACCAAGAGCTATGAATTACCCTCACTCTTTTTTTTTTAACCCTATATAACTATATTCTCCAAGTTGAGCTCACTTCCCCCTGGACTCTATATGTACTTAAGGGAGTTTATTTCACACTTCTTTTGTGTGTGGGTGTTGGTGAGGGGGTAGGAAGGAGATTTTTTGTACCAAGTTTATGATGCAATTTTAGTAAATATCCTCTTTGTAAAAACTAATGGTAGTAATTGATAGTAAAATATTGATTAATATCAATGATAATGAGGAACTATTAACTGGAAATTGAGGAGAACCCACTACAATGGAGATTTGAGTAGAGAACAAAAGAAAGACAGTAGTAAATATTCAGAGTTACCACCTAGAAACTCTTTAGGAAGAGATGCAATGACACTTTGGGGACTCAGTTTGCCAGTGGGAGTGGGAGTCAGAATAAGGATTCACAGAACTTTTAAAGTCTCCATGTATATGTACACCACCTCATCTCTGAGACCTACATCTTCTCTTAGATGTTCTTACAATAGGCAACTACTGAGCACCCTCATTTCCAGACTGAGCTGTGAGATTGCCTGCGTCACCAATACCTAGTGCCACTGTAGCCAGCAACATCCTTCTCCAACAAGGGGAAACAAGAGTAAGTCCAGCTTGAACAACTTATATCTCTAGTGCTCAATTTGGTTTGCCAAATGCATCATCGTTGCTTCCTGTTGCTACTGATATAGGCTAAGGGCGCAAGCAGGAGGGAGACAGATAGGTCAATAGCAACCCCAAGCAGGAACTGGGCTGAGACAAATAGTTGTGAATGCCCACAATTATCACAATATTTACATAAGGGGAGGAAATGCAAATATAGCCTGCCTCAACCTTCTGGACTCTTGGTCCCTTCCCATCATCCATCACTTCTCATTTAATTCTGACCGTAGTCTCTTTATATCAAATAACACAAACTCTCCACTGTAAAACCATCCACCCACTTCCACCCTCGATGAGTTAATAGTTCTTTGTCTTTACCAAACCATTTGGAGAATAGGAGCGATCCTACTTTCTGGCATTCCTGAATATGCTTGGTGGCAATCCCAGTGACTGACTGCTGCACGGACAACTCATCACTTCAGAAGACTGAGAACGATCAAGCCTCTGTCCTCTCAGTAGAAAGGTGGTGGACCCTTGGTGCAGAATGAGGCCTGTATTGTCAGACACAGATATTTGTTTTTTTCCTTTTTTTGGTTTTTTTTTTGTTACAAATGAGGATTGTTCTGAAAGGAGACGATAGTGGGAAATGATAGTGATTTTTTTTTTAAAAGACCATCATAAAAACCACCACAAATGGTGGTACATTCAACGATCTCAGCTCATCTCACAAGGAGGGCAGCCTGGCAACAGTAGCTTCAGTGCACATTCTCTGTTGCTCAATGTTGCCATTTTTTCCCACTCTAATTCCTCAAATTTCAACTTTCTAGGTTGCACTGTACATTTTACCTCCTGTCATTAATATTCAGCTCTCTGCTTTTCAACCAATAGGATTTTTAACTGGAAATGACCTTAAAGATTATTTACCTAACCCCCTCATTTTACAGCTGAGAAAACTGAGGCCTGGAGAGATAAAGTGATTTCTCCCTTATCACACAAGGTAGTTCAGTGGCAGAGTCATTCTTCTGACTTCAAGTCTAGGACTTTCCCCTCTACTTTACATTGCCTCTTTACTACACTGTCTGGGTATCAAAAGACCTAGGTCAAGGGTCCAAATACATGTGTTAGCTCTTTTAGCCAATATAAACAAATAAATCTGCAATTCTGCATCGATGAATTTTGTTGATGGATATGAGAATCCCTGACAATGAGCAATGTTGAGCCACTGGCCTTGGCCTTCCCCTTGCTGGAGAAGGGTGTTGCTGGCTACAGTGGCAACTCACGAAACAGGCTGTCATAGTCCTCAGTCTCCCAATTCCCCAACAAAACACAAAGCTCACTGAGATTCCACCCCAAGTCCCACAAAGGTCTCCCCTTCTCAGGTGTTGGCCCCATCCAGCAGCCTCTATCCACAGACACTTAAATTTAAGTTTAAATCAGCAGTCTGTCCAAATCAGGGTGTGAATTATTGTTTTGTTGATTGTCTAGACTTAAGAAAGTGTTAATAATGCAAATTAAACTAAAAGTTCAATACATTTTTTTTCCTGAAGAGTTAGGTTGTTAAACATTTACCAAAATATCTCTGTGGTTTTATATAAATATTGCTTAAACCCAGCAGTGGTACAGTGGAAGACAGGAGGTCTGGTGACTACAGGCTAATAACAATATATTTTTATAGTCCTTTAAGGGTAGCAAAGTATTTTACATTCATAATCTTATTGGAACCTGGCAATACCCTAACAGAGAGGCAGCTTGCTGGTGCAGCACGTAGAGCACTGGGCCCAGAGTCAGGAAGAGCCAAGTTCAAATCCAGCTTCCAAAACTTCCTAGCCATGTAACCCTGGTAAATCACTTGACTTCTGTCTGCTGCCTCAGTTTCCTCAACTGTAAGGCGGGGATAACAACAATGCCTACCTCCCAGAGTTGTTGTAAGAATCAAATGAGAAAAATGAGACCGTAATTGTAAAGTTTTGGTGCCTGGTACATTATGTACTAAATAAATGCCTGTTACCATCCTTCCTGTATGAAGGCATTCTCATATGGGCCTTTGAGAAACCTAGCCTCCTTCCAAAGTCTGATCCTTCAAAATTTTAAGTGGGAAAGCTTTAACTTTAGCTTTCAGATTAAATTTAATTTGATGCTTTGATGGATCTGTGATCTCATCAACGTGGGCAGATCACAACTCGGTCATGTCTCCTCCTCGGTGATTCTCATGCATATCCTATAAGCACACTACAGAGTATCTCCTCCATCCCCTGTACACCTTCCTATACACACTGTGCTGGGAGTGTTCCTATGGATCTCCTGATACTAACTAGGGACCAGCAGAGCACACAGGGCACCCAAGTATCCCTTGATCTTACTACATGACTAGCCCTTTTTTTTTCCAGCCATAGATTTTTTTTTTTGCTGATATCCATCTCACCGTTTCTCATCTATATTGAGTTTCAGCCTCCTTCTGCCAACCATACCCAACATCCATTGCCCTTTGTGTGACCCTCAACTTTACTTCTTTGGAGGGAGTATGCCCTGACTTGCAGTCAGTCTTACAACATCACCAGAATAATATTTATATTTAATAATATTTTTTAAATGGGTCTCCATTTTATGAAAGCACTTTGAACCATTAAACTAATGGCCTGGTTTCCCAAAGGCAATCCAGCCCTCTCTCTTCCTCCTGGTCAATTCTAGAAGATGGGCTGATCATGATTAGAATGAGGGATGGACAGTCCTCATGCTATGTTGGTATCCAGGAAATGTTCAGAGATCTGGAGGAAATTGCTCTGTATGTTGGGTGGATCCCCTGGGGTAAAATTTATTGGAGGAAATAGATGAGAGTCACACAGGATGGGTAGGAATGGGTGGAATCTGCATCCTTGGAGAAAACAACCACTCCAATGAGATCACCCTTCCAACAGAGTATCAGAACATTTTTTTCTTTCCACTATTTGTATATAAATTTCAACTCTATTATGAATTAAGTAAACTGGAGATATTCTGGGAACTTAGTATAGTGCATGGTATGTAGTAGGTGATTAAAAAATGTTGATTGACATTGATTAAACCTAACCACAATTATAATCTGGCCAAAATTTTCTATGGGAAAACGCATTTACTCTCCAAACAGTCTCCTTACAAAAAAATTTGGAACTGACGTGTTTGTAAGTAGGAGGTTGCCTGTACTTTTCTTTGTCCCAGTCAACACCCAGCTGCAGAACTTTTTTAAAACTGGAGTTATCCTTCTGCCAAGTGCAGTGAGTTGCACACAGTGGACAGCACGTCCATGGCCTGACCTCCTTTTTACTATGCACCATGCCTCACCATTTCCTGTTGTTTCATCTCTTGTTTGCTCTTCGGCATGACTGAGAGGGAATATCACGCAATTCTCCCATTTGCTCAGCCCTACAGATGTTTTTTAAAAAGTCTTAAATTTACCTGTAACCTCAGCCAAATGGCTTTCACCAGAAACTGTCTGAAGAGTACTTCAGCACTCATTTCACAGGTGAAGAGTCTATATTGATGGTTTCTAGGATTTTCATGAATCCACTCAACAAATACTTAATGTGCTGCCATTATTGCTAACACACAGTACAAGGCTCTGGGGTGCCAAGGAACACGAAGATGAGGAAGAGGTAAGATCGTAGGTTGAGAGCCAGTTGTTGATCTCAGTGGTCATTAAGTGTAACCCTTTAACTTTTGGTTTCTGACTTCAAACAATTTACTCTGCATCTAACAAGGAAAATAAAACACATACATACATGATTAAGAGGGGGATAAATAATGTCCTAAGGGAGAAGAGATGGAGGTAGATTAGGGAAGGCTTCATGAAAAAAGATGCCTTTTGAGGGGGCCTTGGCAAGTAAACCTTTCAAGAGATGGAGCTAAGGAAGAGCCTTATAGGTAGAAGAAAATATATGGTCCCTGTTCCCAAGGAACTTAAAATCAAATGGGGGAAAACACGCACATATGTGTGTGTATGTATGTGTGTGTGTGTGTGTGTGTAGATAATATTTCTTTGAACCCCGCCTAGTATTCTTTAGGGAATATGGATGCTCTCTGTCAGGGCCAGGCTGAAACATCTCCCTCAGGGTTCTATGATACCCTGACAGGGATCTCTTTACTCTGTTATTGACTCAAGACCCCCACCACTTATCTTCTTCCCATTTATAGGGCCCGGTGGTATGGGTACCTCAGTTCTATTTGACAACTTCAAACTAGGTAGCTTTTACAAAGGGATATTTACTCACTGATATAGCAAGAACAAATGTACAAACATTTCCCCCAAAACCTCAGAGGCATAATCCCCCCTTTGCCACCCCAGTCTTGGTCAGGGGGAGGTTAGACTTAAACTGATCTCAGTCCCTTCAAAGCAATAATTTCACCCATTTTACATGAAGATTTGGCATCGCTTCTAGACAAGTCCTTCCATTGGTCTAGATCCTGAAGATTACTGCCAAAAATTACTTCTTGACCCTCGTTTCTCATTCCTTGGGGCATCAATGGTATGTTGGCTATAAAATCCAACATGGATTCCGACTCCCAGATTCCTATGGCTCACTCTGTTGGACTCTGAAATTTTCAAAAAGGAGTTCTCATTACATGGAGTGAGTGGAGAAGCCACCCTTGTCCCTCAGATGTAAATGCAGCAAAGAGAGGACCAGAGGTGATTTAAGGCATTTTGAAAACTCCCACGGTTGCACTCATATATCAATGGAAAACAGCTCCTCTTAACAAGATGGTGGGCCAAGTGGAACCAGTTAAACAATAGTTATACTTTCTCTATGGGGTTTTCTCTCCAATGCCATCACAATTCACCCAGAATTAGCTTCCTAGAGTCCTTCATATGGAAATACCATTTTAGCAAGCTAATGGGGGCTGCACATTCACCAGACTCCTATTCCATTTAAAACACCTCCTTATTTTTCCCTTTTATACCTTCTACACTCCCTTTGTTTTCTTTTCCTATCCCATTAACTCAAAACTGTTTTCCCTCCTGACATCTGTAATTAGACTAGCCATCTCGCCTGGGAAGATTCTTTGGAATTGGCCTCTTCTCTATACCCAGTGCACATGCATGTGAAATCAGAGCTGTGGCATGACCAGGACTTTGCCCCAGGGCACTGATATCTGATGTGCTGCTTCCTCTTGTCTCTGGACTGCTATCTCTGGCCTCACTGTCCTCTGCTAACCCCATTTCATGTGGTACAACATCTCCTGATCCCTTGGCCAGCCCAGGTCATCCCTGTCGCCAGGGTCTCATGACTGTTTTACCTTTGCCCTCCTTTTGCCCACCTATGGTGCCCTCTATCAGCCAGCAGCCTTCCCACACCTCATTCTGGTGGGTGGAGAATTCAAAATCCATGATCCTCTGGTCCAAAGTGAACTAAGCTGAGTGATGGACGATCCCTGGCCTGTTGTAACTGCTTCTGACTGGTGAGGATTGGTCAATGTTATTGTATTTCCTGCCCTGTCACATGGGATCAGGGGCAATGTATGCCAATTGAGATGGAATCCCAGGCTCTCCTGTACCCAGGCTGAGCCCCTCCCTGGGGTGACTTCACCCTGTTCAATCTCTGGCAGCCTTCTCAAAAGTAAACCTTGGATCCTGAAATCCAAAGTCTCTCCCTGAGACTTTATTCAATTAATTCATTCTTCATTCCAATTGAATTCATACTAAGGACCAGAATTGGTCCTTACAGCTCTGGAGCAAATGTTCCTGAAATGGGTGGCAGAGTGGATAGTGCATTGCATTTGGAGTTGGAAAAACCTAATCTGGAATACTTCCTCAGACAACTGATACCCGTGTGACTTTGGATGAGTTACACAGTTTCCTCATCTATAAAATGGAGCTAATAACATCACCTACCTCCTAGGTTTGTTGTGAGGATCCAATGAGATAATATTTATAAAATGCTTTATAAACCTTAAAGAACCACATTAATGTTGGGTAACAGTATAATAGTAGTAATAGCTATATGGTTCAAAGGATAGAGTTCCAAGCATGGAGTCTGGAAGATTCGAATTCATATCCAGCTTCAGACACTTACTAGTTATGTGAATCTGAGAAAGTTGCTTTAAGAAAACAAACAACAACAACAACAACAAACAAAAAAAAAAACAAACGCTGCTTGCCTCAGTTTCCCCATTTGTAAAATGACCTACCTCACAAGTTGTATTGATGATCAGATGAGATAATATTCATAAAGAGCTTAGCATGGTGCATGGCATACAGTAGGTGTTACATAAATGTTAACTATTAGCTAAATTATTGTTGTTATTTAAATAATAGTAATAAATAACACTGTAATCTTCATTGCAGTTATCCAGGATATCTGCAGCAACTGCCTCGTTCCAGGGAAAGGTCTCTGCCCCTCCGGCTCTGCCTAGCGGCCACTTGCCACAATGGTTTCACACAGATATCTCCTCCTTCCACACTCTAAGTGCGCTCATCATCTCATTTGGCTGCCATAACCTCACAATGTCTCTGAACAATACGACTACGTAATCTCTAGCAACCATTTCATTTCTAAATCATAAGAAAACAGACTTTCTCCTTGGCCCACTTAATGACATAGCTGTAAAGTTCAGCCAACAGTCTTTTCTCCTTTCTTTTTGTTTTAGAGCTTTCTTTATAAATCCATCATAAATTGCCCAGTCCTAAAGCTCACATCCTTCTCATTCATGCCTGGCATATTAATCCCTAGAAAAATGTCTCTTGGAGTCATTCCCACAGACTGTGATCAAGATTCCTACAACTGACTTCTCTGAATCTTGGGATGATAACAAACTGCCCTCTGTGTGACTCTGATCCGTCCTCCTTCCATCAGAGAGTCTGTCTTGCTCTTCTTCTGGCTCTTCTGACTTCTTTTTTATTCATCTGGTACCTTAGTGGGATCATCAGGCACATCAGAATCACTTCCTTTTCTGGTTCCTCACTATCCCATCATTATTTCCTTATTATTGGTTCCCTCTCCCCCTTCTTTTCCTACTCGCTTCAAGGGCTGGGCCTATTTTCTCCATTCTCCCTGGATCCCACGATTCTTCATGATCCTTCTCCTTCTTTGTCTTTCTCCACATCCATTTCCAAGTCCTGGGTCACTTTATTCCATCTTGTATTCTGGAATGATTCATCCAACCACTTCTTATAATTGCCGCAAGGTCTCTCTCAAGCCACTTTTCCTTTCTGACCCTTACAGATGGCAGAATTTTTTCTTTTACCCATGGGTAGACTCAGAATTTTATTTAGGAAAAGATTAAATGGCGTCAGATAGATGTAATTTTTTTCTCCTATTACAACGTATTTATTGGGTATTCCTATTTAACATTTTTATATTCCAACCCTTCCTCCTTCTAAGCCTTCCCTTTCATCCCATTAAGACCACTGGACTAACCCCCACATGGTCTCACAAGACACAGCGAGTTCAGAAAATAAGCAAACCTTATTGCATTCTAATTATGAATTCTAATATATTGGTAGATTTGGGGAAAATTCCATAGCGTATAAGGAGCTAGACTTGATACCAGGAAGACCTGAGTTCTAATTTCACCTCTGACACATGTTAGCTGTATGATACTGGGGAAGTCATTAACATTGCAGGGTTCTAGACAATATTTTAATAGATGACCAATTGCAGAGAAGACCCTAATCTGTATTAGTAGGGAGTTTTCGAGATCATTAAGATCACAGGCCCAGTCCCTACCCTTTATGTAACAATAGCCTATACAAAAGTCTTACTTATGCTGTGGAGCTGATCTAGAGCACAAACTGTTATACATTCTTCTGTGCTGGAAACAAAGTGGTGGGTATGTTCCAAGTGATAACCTGTGTCTTCTGTTCAAGAACCAGTTTGGTAACAGGGACAGACTCTTAAGTAGGTAATTCTGTAGATGATAAATTCTTTGACAATGACAACCAATGAAATAGAAAGAGGTGCAGAAAGGCTGCTTCAGAAGAAATAGCAGAGAGACAGCACAGTACAGTGGTGCTGAATTTGGAGTCCTGAGTTCTAATCCTACCTATGACACTGACTAGTGTAACTCTGGTCGGGTCACAAACTTCTTGAACCTTAATTCCTTTTTATATAAAAATTGGGAGATGGATTTGATAATCTCTAAGGTCTCTTGCAGCTCTAAATCTATGATCTTACAAATGACAATGGTGAAGGGATGGAAAGGGAGTGCTAAGAATTTAGACTGTGAACAAATATTAACTGCTGTCCTCTAAATAGGTCAATAATCAACAAGCTGAGACATTGCTAGAGGTGCTGAGTCACATCCTGAGTGACATCCTCACTACATATTAAACCAGGAGGTGCAAGAGATTGGAAGTATCATTGGCTCTCCCCAGAGAGGAGATGGTACAGTTGACTCCATTGTACACCCAAGAACAAGGGACATCATTTCATGGGATACTTGATGATCTTGCTGGCAATTTTAATGCTCAAGATAGACAAAAAGACCACTATGGAAAGAAGTTACAACTTATAAAGCCAATCTCTATTAGAGGATGAAAAAATAGAACTCAGTTACTAAAGTCAGAGAAGTACAGGGAAACATCTGGAGATCACTGTCATGGATGTCCTTGGCATATAGTGGCACTATATAAATGCTCATTTTCTTCCCCCTTTCCATGTAGAAACAAAGCAGGTAGCTCTAATTAAGTGAATAAACTTCTTTTCCTTGTTCTTTGGCTTTTGTTTGCTTCTGTCTGTCCCAAGGCATGGCCCAGAAAATCTTCAGTCTCAAATAAAAACAGTGGAGATATTGGGTCTTCCTATTACTAGAAAAATGTGAGAAGCCTGCCAGAAGTGCAGTAAACCTTGTTCTGGGGCCTCCACTGAATAAGCTCTCTATGCTTATGGTGGTTGTTCACTGCCCTGGTACAGACAGAGGTAAACAAAAGGAAAAACACCTCAGCAGCCTTGGAGCATCACGTGCATGCATTTTCCTTCCATGCAGGTGTCTTGGCTGGCCACATATGATTCCTATACATTTGTTCCATCACATATATGCTCTGGCTACTCCTTTTTCTTATGTATGTGTCTCTGTACACAAGCATTTATTAAGCACCTAAGATATGCCACACACTATCTGTGTACCTGGGTACATGTGTTCCCTTTCTTTATATATGTTTTTCCATATGTTTCTTATGTGTGTTTTCCATATGTGTTCCCTAGGTGTGTTTTTCCATATGTATTCCCTAGGTATGTTTTTCCATGTGTTCCCTGGTTATATGTTTTTTCATATGTGTTCCCTGTGTGTCAACTTTTCCAACTGATGACAGGCATTTGTGGGGGAGTATGTCCAAGATCTGTGAGGGATATATATAGTTACTTTTCTTATTATGCCCTTTTATTAAATGCCTTTACTTTGAACTTAATGTATCCTTTGACTGATTATTTAAAGGAAAACGCACCAGACAAGGTTTATGGGTTGTGCTTTTGAGTCTACATAGACCACAGAGCAATTTAAATCTGGAATAACAAATATCTGGGGAACTTGTTCTGTGAATTGGTGCGATCTCAGGCAGTCTACTTGTGCTCCAAGCAATAATGTTGCAGTATCTGTGGATGCCATGAGTTGAGATAACAACTAGTAACAGTCAAAGGAAGAAAAGGTGTGTAGTGGTGGTTGGTGCCCACTGCTGAGTGATAGATAGTCAGTTGTTTGATGATTTGACAGAAATAATGCATGTATAGAGGACATCACAAATGGCAGCCTGAGGTATGTCAGACTTAAAGGACCAATGCCCATATCTAACAATTAATAATAAATAAATAGGGGGAGGAGCCAAGATGGCAGAGTAGAAAGATTCACATATGCTACCTCCGAACCCACAGCCCATGGATTTCCAGTAAAAAGAGCTCCCAACAAATTCTGGAGCAGTGGAAGCACACAGCAACAGAGTGAAGGAGATTTCCATTCCAGAGAGCCCTGAAAAACCTATCCCAAAGGTCTGTCGCCCACCCGATGGGAGCGGAGCCCTACCCTGCCCTGGCCGCGCAGCACTGAGAGGAGCAGATTCAAGCAGGCTTCAGGGACAGAATCTCCAGCAGCCGGGAAGGTCCCTCCACTCACAGATGAACAGGTCAGTGAAAGAGACTTCTGGGCTGGCCGAGAGGAGAGTGGGGTGTCTCCATAACTCAGGCCCCCTTGGGAGGCAGCAGTAGAGGCAGCGGGCGGGCAGCCAGAGGCTCCCAGAGGAGGCAGGAGCTCGGCAGGAGCTCCATTACTGAAGGTCTCCACATAAACCCCCTGAGGGAACTGAGTCTTGGAGGTGGTCCTGCCCCCACCTGAGCACCAGAACTTAAGCTCACATTGAATAGCAGCCAGGCCTGCTGCCAAAATCCCTGAGGCTGGGGAGCAGTATTTGAATCTCAGACCCCAAGCACTAGCTGGGCAGATCTAAATGGGGGTGGACAGGAATCTCAGAAGTCAAGTAACTGGCTGGGAAAATGCCCAGAAAAGGGGAAAAAAATAAGACCATAGAAGGTTACTTTCTTGGTGAACAGATGTTTCCCCCTT
>CM053770.1:51887545-51915229 GCA_028658325.1 Potorous gilbertii
ACAAATGGGGAGAAAATCTGGAACCCAAAATTTTGTGAAAATGAATGTAAAAAGTTAAATAAATAAATTTATATTAAATAAATAAATAAATTATAAATGGTAATATGGGAAAGAACCTAGAAAGCATTGTGAAAAATGAAAAATTCTGAACACAAAAACTGAAGACCTCCGGAGAATAGGGACATAATTCCATCATTATTGCCTGCTGAGAGTAGGAGTTGCAGAAGAGAAATCAACCAATCAAATAACAAGCATTTATTAAGCACTTAAGAATATATTTTAGACAAAAATTAAACAATCTCTGCTTACATTCTACTGGGAAAGACAACATGTACTTATGGAAGTATGAAAAAAATAAATACAAAGAAGGCACATTTAGCATATGAACAGCTGGTTTAAAATAGGATATGAGAATGGAAATTGAATTTTTGAACCAGAGCTTAACATAAGGGTTCTTTGCAAATAGTAGTCAATAAAACACATTTACGTGGAGTCTTATAAATCTGATTGAGAGATCTTTAAACTGAAGAGTGAAAAAGCTGCCAAGCTAGATCAGCCAAATATTTGCAGGAAAAAACAAGAAAAGAGTCCAGTCATTCACAGGAGGCACTATCTATGAAAAGAGTCAACGTCAGACACTTACTAGCTATGTGAACCTGGATATCTATGATGTAGATGTCTGTACACATTATACAGACATACTTATATATGCACACATTAGAGGCAGGTAGGTAGGTGGCACAGAGGATAGAGTGCTGAGTTCAAGTTCTGCCTCAGATATTTATTTATTGTGTGACCTTGCACAAGTCACTTAACCTCTCTCTGCTTCAGTTTTCTCAACTGTAAAATGGGCATAATGATAGTACATACTTCCGTATATGCATAATGTATTTACTATGAATAATAAATAGAGCAAACTAAGGTTCTTAACACATTAATTTACATTTGACTTCATAGGTGTCACTGATATTTGGTGTTCTTAGATTAATGACTGAAATATGTCACAGGAAGGATTTTCCAAATATATTCAAAAGAAGAGTCAATAAAAATGGTGGAGTGGTAGGAGTGGCATGGCATATTCAGAAGGAATGATCATGGGAGGAAATCAAGGAACTGGAGGAAGAGAAAAATGCTGGACATTATTAGGGTCAAATGAAGGATGAGTAGAATCTTGGTAGCAGATATCTAGATAGAACAGTGAGAAGAGTGCTGGACTTGGAATCCGGAAGGTCTGGGTTAGAATCCTGCCCCAGATACTTTCTATCTGGGTGACAATAGCAAGTCATTTCATCTTCCTCAGCCTCATTTTCCTCATCTGTAAAATGAGGATAAAAATAGTATGTACCTTATAGGGTAGTTCTGAGGATTAAATGAGACAGCATGTGTATAGTGCTTTGGAAATCTCGAAATACTATATACATATACATACACACACACACACACACACACACACACACACACACACACACACACACTGGCTATTGGTACTAGCTAGTACTAATCTGGTATGGAGAGGTGATATAATAGCAATAGGGGGATTTTGATTTTCTAGACATCTGCTGAATTCTCTCTTTCTACCAAAAGAAATAGAGCTGCTAATATAATCTTGACTTGCCTTAATGATAATTTCGTCCTACAAAAATTTAAGAAGCAATAAGGGAAATGATTTTTTGGATGTGATTTTTACTAACAAGGAGGAACGCATTGCTAAAATAGATTTCACAGCCACCTTGGGAGCAAGAGGCTACTCCATCATAGAATTCATGAGAGAGGAACACAAGAGAGAAAGAGAGGCAGTTAGATGATACAGTGGATAGAGCACTGGGTGGGGAGTGAGGAAGATTTGAGTTCAAATATGGCCTCAGACATTTACTACCTATATGAACCCAGGCAAACTATTTGACCTCTGTTTGCTTCATTTTCCTCAACTATAAAATGGAGATAAGAGCAGCTACCTTACTGAGTTGTTGTGGGGATCAAATAAAATAATATTTATAAAATGCTTAACATAGTGCCTGGCACATGGTAGGCACCCTATAAATGGTGGTAGTAGTAGTAGCAGCAGCAGCAGCAGCAGTAGGCGTAGTAGTAGTAGTAGTAGTAGTATTTAGGGATGGCAAGTTTCAAAGTGTTCAGAGAAAAAATAGTAGGAACCAATCACTGAATATTTTTCAAGATCAGATAGTCAGATAGATGGGAAGTTCTTGAGACCAAAACGGGAAGTGGGAAAGAAGCTGTGCAGTAAGATTAGCTAGATCATTGTAGCTGCAGAGGGGACACATCATCCATCTCTCATTTTCAAGGCACTTATAGAAAGGCAGGTAACTGAGGATGATTACAAAAGACTGATAGAATCTGCCAAGAATTGAGTCTCAGAAAAGACTCAAAGGAGAACTAAGACTGCTGTCCAGGATGATGGACTATGAAGCTCAGCTATTCCATCCTCATTTCTCTTCTATTTTCTCTCCCAAGGAGAATGGCCATGGACCTGGGAGGAATACAATAGAAACGTTTATCAGTGTGCTGGCAACCAAGAGAAATGAAGAGAGAGTAAGACCTCGCTGACCTCAGGTAACTGAAATCATTAGTCTCTGATGAACTACATTCTATGGTACTGAATGACATGGTAGATTCGATTTTTGAGCCACTATTGATTATGTTTCTTAGCTCATAGATGGTGCTTAATAAATGCTCATTGATCACTTGGTTGTGGCATCAGGCAGACAAATGAGAGTTCCATTGGTGGAAGGGGAAGGGGCGATATTGGTAGAGAGTGATAGTATTATTTTAAAAAACAAAAGACCACCAAAACAACATTGAAAAAATCATGGAAAATAGCAGAGATGCTACAGGATGAAAGTAGGGCAAATGACCCACTTTTTCTAAAAAAGGAAGAAGGTGAAATCTAGATTCTATAGGTTAATGAGCTTGGCTTCCATTTGTTAGAAAATTAGAGGACAAATTATTAATGTGAAAATTTATGAGCATTTAGAAAGAGAAGCACCAATTGGTAAGCCCAGAATGACTTCATCAAGGACAGATCATGTTAGACTAATCTCATTTCCTTTGGGAGGGAGAATTTTTATTGGATTAATAAATCAGAGAAATGCAACAGATGTGCTATAAGTGGATTTTAGTCTTTAGTTTTGGCAATTTCTCTTGTTCTGTTCTCATGGGAATTCATTGAGATATGGGCTAGATAATTACTAGATCATAGGATCACAAGCTTAAAGTTGGAAGGAAACTCAGAGGCCATTTCGCCCCAGTCTCCTAATTTTACAAATGAGGACGCTCAGGCCTAGGGAACTAATAATATGGTTAGTAATAGCAATAACAATATAATATGGTTCAGAATTGTTTGCATGATCGAATGCAAAAAGTAGCAATTAATGTTCAAGATCGACTTGGAGATCTCTAGAGGAGCCTGCCACTGAGCTGTCCGTGACCTTGAGCTGGTCAACCCAAATCGTGGTTTTTCAGTAGCTTAGATGAAGCCATGCCTATCAAATCAGCAGGAAACATGAAACTGGAAGAGATAGCTAATATATTGGATGACAGAATTAGAATCCAAATGGATCTTAGCAGGTTAAAACATCAGGCCAAATCTAATCAAATGGGGGAGCAAGGGTAAAGCCTTTCATTTTGGTTCTTAATTATTTTTGTTATAAATATTATTAACAACAACTATTATTTATATAGTACTTTAAGATTTATAAGGCACTTGATAAATATTATCTCATTCATCCTTGCAACAGCTCTAAGGGGCAGGTGCTCTTTTTATCCCCATTTCAGAAAGTGAATTTTACAAATCCTTGTCAAGATCTTCTCAAATCAAATTAACTTAGGACTTCAATACAAAGATGAACACAAAAGAGGAAGAAAATATATTGGGGGATGAGAGGATGGGGAGCGGGGAGAAATGGGTTCAGATTAGGAAATGAAAGAAGTCAAAGGCTTGGTGAATACTCCAAACCCTATTCTCCTCTGTATTAAATGTCTGGCTCTTGAGCCAGTTTCCATCGGCAGTTCCAACTTGCATTTACAAATTATCCACAGTTTAGATCTCATTTCCTGGATGCTCTCTCTTCACAGTCTCCCCTATGTGCATTCAGATAAACAGAACTATCAGCTTAGATAGCTATTCACCTTTAATATAATTTAATACATATAGAAGTGAAATATATGACCAAAAGAAACAAGTCCAGCCTTGGCATTCAGTTGACATCTAGAAAGAGGCTTTCTTTCATCTATCTCTATCTTCTATCTGAATGGGTTTTAGCAGGAAGCGTACAAAGGTAGATAAAGAGAGTGGGTCTCCTCTCTCTTCTAGGTGAATCTCCCAATCTAGCCTCATCACAAACACAGGCTCTGAATTGTCCCTTCACTGTATCATGATGTCCCTTGTGCCTAGAACTCTTCCTCATCCTGCTGAGGGGTAGAATGTCATCCTCTTTGGCTCACTTTTCCACTATGGAAAATTTCACCATAAGGACCCTAGAAAGCTTACTCTGGTCTCCCAGTCAGTCTAATGCTGCTGCCATTTGCTATACTTTTCAGGTCATCTTCATGCTCCCTGAAGTGAAGGAGATATTTTGTCACTTTCCCTAAAACCAGTGCAAATCCTGAAGCCTCCTCCAGATGAAAGATTCATGCTTTATTCTTGCTGCTTTGTGGCAGATTATTAAATTTATTCTAGGGGAGAGATCTCTGGGAAGAGAAAAGAAATATATTGGGAAATGTAGGTGATATAAAAGCAAAATGTCAATAAAAATTTTATTCTAAATAATAAATTTGATCATTTATTGAGTAATATGTAGATTGATATATTTATAATGCAAGACTGAAAAGATAAGGATTCAGAAAATATTGTATCTTTGAAGTTTAATATATGCAGTATAAACAAACCTAATTCCCAAAGTTTCCATGACGCAAGGAGAAAAGCATTTCATCCAGATAAAAAAGAACTAAGTTTTCAGTGTTTATGCTATTTTGCATTCCTATAATACTTTTCTCCTCTATACTCTGAAGGGTGCTTTACAAATATGCCCTCATTAGTCAGAGGCCTTTGGGAGATAGACAAATGGCAAATTGCATTAAATTTGGATTGAGTCCTTTAAAAACAATTTACAATAAAGTTAGGCTGTAGGAGAAAATATTTGTTCAAATGATGGATACCAAAATGATACCACTGCCAGTCTCTTATGAAACGGTGATATTTTCTTATGCAAGTCTGGAAAACAAACAGACAAAACAACACAGATCCAAAATGAAAATAGCACATTCTCCTTACATGTGAGTTAACTTTTCAGAAAGAAAAGTTCTACCATCACATTGTCTATCTGTGTGTCCTTAGCTTGCTTTATGGAAGGAAGCTTGACTCACAAGAATTACTTCTTCCACCATTTTATTTACTTTATTATTTCATTCAAAGAAAACAAAGGATACGTTTGAAACTAATAGAACTAACGCCATTCAGATGGTGAAATACTGTCTGGTTGATGCTTGCACCCATTTCTTCTTCTTTTGTCAAGTGCCCAAATAAATTTTGATGTGTAACCGAAGTGGTATGGGATTCTCCTTATTGGAAGAGATTAAGGCCCTGCCCTATATGAGAGGAGGTTCCAGTTTTTGCCCGTCCCTCTTTGGGGACTTTTCAAGTAGAGTCCCCCTTTAGGACTGTCCAAGCAAGAGTCTTCTATGAGCTTGGTGGTGAGTTGACTTTCAGATTCAAGAGTCTTTTTTAAATAAAATATACTATAGCACAGACCAATGGTATCAATTGAAAGGGGCCAGCTAGGTGGTACAATAGATAAAGTGCAGGGTGTTGGGTCAGGAGAAATCATCTTCATGAGCTCAAATCTGGCACCTACTAGCTGTGTGACCCTTGGTGAGTCACTTAACCCTATTTGTCTTAGTTTCCTCATCTCTAAAATGCACTGGAGAAAGAAATGGCAAACCAGTCCAATATTTTTCCAAGAAAACCCCAAAAGGGGTCATAAAGATTTGGACATGACTGAAAATAACTGAAAAAAAAACAACAAAGTGTACATAACGATTCTTGCAGACTTAAAAAGTCATATGTTAACATCTCTATCCTCTTGTATTTTTATTTATTTTGTTAAATATTTTACAATTACATTTTAATCTGGTTTGGGCTACACTTAGAAGTTCTGAAGGCAGGCAGGTGTGTTGGATACTTCTGGCATAAACTATTAGAATAAATGCTCTTCCCTTCTTTTCCCTCCCCATCTCAAAAGTAATCTACTAGCAGGAATATATTCCTCAATGCCCACCATGAATAGTTTATACTCTGTTAATAAGGGATAAAATTAGATGACCAAGTGTCTTGTTGTTCTGAGCTGGGCCTGACTCAGGTCAATCCCTTGGTAGTTTAAGTCTGAACTTAGCATAAAATTAGACTGGTAGGTCAACCAAGAGTTTAAAAAAAGAAATTTACTTAGCCTTGGTAGGAGAAAGCTATTCAATAACAATAAACATTGAGGATGGCATGAGTTGATTGGGCTCAGTGAAGTTCTCCTTATTCTAAGGTGCCCAAGGTGGTCTGTCTGTCATCATTAGAGACCACCTGGAGAACCTCATGGATGTTTTGTACTCAGGATACCAGAAAATTATGTTCATGAGGCAATAAACACTTAATAAGACTTACTGCGAACCAGGTACCAGGTATACTAAATGCTTAAGAATATATATAAGAACTAAGAAGTCCCCTCTCTCGAGTGGCTTACACTATAATGAGGGATGACAATAACACAGAAAAGGGAATTGAAAAATAGGGGGGTGTTGAGAGGGGAAGGTACCCACGAGTGGGAGGCATGTCATCCAAAACCAGAAAGTCAGACCAAAGCTGGGAAGAGAATGAAAGATTACTTTACTGGCCTGGGATCCTCTTCAGAGTAGAGGTCCCAGGAGAAATTTACCAATGAGAGAAAGGGGCTGGCATGGCTAAGGAATGAGAAGGTCACAGGGACTGATGTATGTTTTAGGGTAAGAAGGCCCTAGGAGCCAAGGCAAGGTGAGGAATAGTGTTGAAGTCCAGAAAGTCAGAGGCAAATCCAGGAGGGGAATGGGTGGCCTGGCACCTTCCTCAAAATGGAAACTGAGAGGAATTCAATAATGAGAAAAGGAGATCAGCATGGCAGAGAGATGTTCTAGCCCAGGCTTTTGGTCCTTTAAACCATCTTGAGGATAATTCCAATACCTTTTAAGGAAAACCTAGCTTACCATGCATAGGGAGTAGGGTTTTAGGATATTGCTCCTATCACATAAACTAGCTTGATAATAAAATCCAAGTAAGTTTACCTAAGACAAAAAATGTTTTAAACATCTTGCTATCAGTAGTTAGCTGAGTAGTTTTGGTCAATCTGGGTCACGTAGGTTCAGCGAGCTTAAAAGGCTAATTAATTCCAAATCCAGTACAATTCAGTTACTCAGCCCTTACTGAGAGCCTGCTATATTCAAGGCACAGTACCAGATGTTGAAGGTGCAAAGACAAAACACAAAACAGTCCCTGACCTTGAGTACTAAGTGAATGCCCAAAGCAGCATTCCAGGTTCAGATCCAGAGAAGCCATCTGATATCCATAGATATCCCATGCTCCCGGACTAGCCTTGGCTAATAAACTGTCCATAGTGACTTGTTATTCAACACTTCTTCATCTATGTTCCCTCACCTAAGTGGCTATTGCTGTGAGTCTCTGACTCTACCTTGGTGAATGTTTCTAGTTTGCCTTTCCTGGATTCCCAACTATGTTTCACAGATATTACCAGTTATGACACTTGCATACATTAATGATCATAAAATATGAGAGTTGGATGGAACTTCAGCAAGACATAGGACAACCCATACATGCAAGAATCATAACATGCTCTGGGGAATAATTATTTCAAAATGGTCAGACTTGTAATGTAAATTTAAAACAAAGATAAACAACAAAGTTGTCTTGTAAATTGTTGACATGTCTGTGAACCAGAAGTCTTACAGGGTATTGTTCTAAGTAGATTTTTATATTGGTGTAGCAGTCAAGGAATATCATGGTTATCAAATTCCTAGCTGTCTTCCCCCTCATCCTACCACTGACTCATTACCTATTGTGGTTTCCCAGCATAAACACTCTTTCTCTGCTCTGAGAAGTCATATCAAAGATTCTGTACTTCACTCTGTTTCTCTCTTTCTCTCTAGCTTTAAGATTCCATCCAGGGATAGCACTCTGGCAAAACACCCTAATGTTAGGTCTTACCCCTTCTCTGGGGATGCTTTCCCCTTAGTTGCTTTCCCCCAATTGTATTTCCATAAATGCACAAATTCTAATAAAGTACTGTGGTTAATATCTTTCATAAAATCTAAGTAAATGTCTACATAAATAAAAATAAATATACTTTCCCCGTGCCCAGAAGGAAAGGGGTTGGGCATCTACAAAGCAGTCAAACAGAAACAGGAGACAGAGAATTACTGTCTTGGGTAGATGGGGGGTCTGTAGTCCAAAGGGGAAGTTTTCAGCAGCACAAATTCTCTATGTCCCCAAACTCTCCAGTTCCAATTAGTTTAAATAGTTTCTCTCCCAGAGACCTGACTATCTTCCTTGTGGTGGCTGTTTTTGTCAAAGCTTCATATAACTCTATACTCTTTGCTTCTTCAGCTCTCTGTGTCTTCTACATGTCTCATCAGGAGTTGGGTTTTTCTTTGAATCTGACTAAGGTGTTTGGGTGTAATCCCTTCCTAAGGCAATTGCTTTTAATAGAAGACTTCTAACAAACAAAACCAATGCAGCCAAAATTAGAAAGAAAGCAGGAAACTGGGAGGAGCAGAAGATATACACCAAGTTTCTCTGATAAAGGACACATTTCTCAAATATATATGGAATTAAGTCAAATTTATAAAAATAATAGTCAATCCCTAATTGATAAGTGGTCAAAGGATATGAACACGAAGTTTTCAGAAGAAAAAAATCAAGGCTACCAATAATTACATGAAAAAATGTTCTAAATCACTATTGATTAGGGAAATGCAAATTAATACTAATCTGTGGTATCACCTTGTACCTATCAGATTGGCTAACATAACAGAAAAAGAAAAATAACAAATGCTCAAGGGGATGAAGAAAAATAGAAAAATTAATGCATCGTCAGTGGAATTGTGAACTGGTCCAAACATCCTGGAGAACAATTTGGAACAATTTGTAGCCAAATGGCTATAAAACCATTCATACTCTTTGACCCTGAAATCCCACTATTAACTGTGTATCCCAGAGACAGCAGAAAAAAGATAAAAAAATCTATAGGTAAAAGAAAAAAATGTATACTAATTCTTTGTGTGGCAACAAAGGATTTGAAATTCAGGGGATGTCCATTAATTAGGAAATGGCTGAGCAAGTTATAGCATATAACAGTGAGGGAATACTATTGTGCCATGAGAAATGAGGAGCAAGATGGTTTCAGAAAAACTTAGGAAGACTTATATGAACTGATAGAAAGTAAAGTGTGCAGAGCCAGGAGGACATTATGCATAGTAACAGCAATAATGTAGCCATGGTCAACTGTGAAAGACTTAGCTACTCTGATGAAGACAATGATACAAGACAATTCTAAAGGACTCATGATGAAAAATGCTCTCTACTTCCAGAAAGAACAGATAAACTCTGACTTTAAAATGAAGCACAATTTTTTCACTTTATTTTTCTTGCATCTTTTTTTGCAACAAAGCTAATAAGAAAATGTTTTTCATTATTTCACATGTATAATTGATATATTGCTTGCCTTCTCAATGGATGGAGAAGGGACTGGATGGAGGGAGAGAATTGGGAACTCAAAAGTTTTAAAAATGAATGTTAAAAATAAATTAATTAAAATAAACTAAAACTAAAAAAAAAAGACTTCTGATAACTGACAAGGCTGGCCTATGTAGACATCTACCCTTCATCATCTCCACTATACAAATGGTCAGTGCTGGACTTAGAGTTAGGAAGACCTGGCCTTGAAACTTGCTTCATACACTTACTACTTATGGGATCCCCAGTTTCCTCATCTGTCAAACGAGGGATTGTGTTTAATGACCTCTAAGATCTTGATCAACTTTAAATCTATGATCCTATTATCCTATGGACTCATTCAAACTGAATTCATTGGGCAAGTATAATCTCTATCACCTTCAGATTCAAGCTCAGCTGCAATCCTTGGTTAGGATACAGCTTTTTCAGAAAGAGCAAGAACCATTAACTTGCTCCCAAGGGTCCTAGGGTAATTAGTACTGGCAGAAACCTTCCCAGTTCAGCTTCCCCTTGATTCTGAGGCCTGCCATCTTCCTGATAAGATGTGGGAGATGGTAGAGGAAGATCATACTGGCAAGCTTTGTACTTTAGCCTTCCAATCTGACAATTGTTCCCTGTGGTGAAAGACCTCACCTTCATTTGTGGTGACCATCCATTACATTTCCTAAATCTTACCCTTTGCAGGTTGGGCCATAAGCAAGGAATGGCCATTTTGCCTAATAACAACTCTGGAGTTCAAAGTTTCACAATCTTTAAAACCCTGTCTCTCTTTTTGGTCCATACAGATGAATGTGTGGGGAAAAGGTAAATAAGAAATTTATACCCTGGCATCATCAAGTTCTTTGTTTCTATGATTTGCTCTCCTGTTTTACGACTTTTTTGCATGTAAATGAACGATCATTAAAGGCCTCAGGTCTTTTACAAGATGTAAATGAATGTACTCAAAGTTTTATATTCTTTATAAGGTGTAAAGTAATCTACTCAAATAGAAAAATGGCTTCATAAGTTGCAAATGTAATCTGAAAGAGACATACCCATTCATCATGGGAAATGTTCTCTCTTCCTACCATAGAAAGCCAATAGAGAAAAACAGAAGGACCCCATTCATGAAAACTTGCACAGTGATTATAGTAGGAATAACAGTCTCACAATCTATGCTGCCTTCATACTCATTTTCCCTTTGGAATTATGGTATTTAGGAGCCAGGACTATTTCTCACAGATGTATATGTTTTTTATGGACTACAGAAGGAGTGAAGTTATAGGGTAGGATCTGGCTGGCATAGACAGTAAGTATAAGGAATAAGGGAGAGAAAAAAATTGGAAAGGAAAGAAAAAAGAAAAGAATAAATATGAGAAAGGAGAAAGAGTGCAGAGAAAATATTATGGGAGAAAATGAAAAAAGGCTTCATTTTTAGATGTAACTCATTTATGTATAATTAATTTGCTTCTCTTTAGATTGTATAGTTTGCCATTAGGTCATTTTCAGTTCTATTTTCATTATTACTCTCTTGAATAGTAAAATTTCTTAATTCTCCTTTCCTAGAATTCCTCAGTAGAGCCCCTGACTAATATTGACCCAGATTCTACAATCCAGAATTAGATACAGCAGAGGGAGAGAAGTACGAAGAGCCAGTAGAAGGAGAAGAGAAGCCGGGTGGGCTAATGGAACCTAGTACCCAGATACTTTAGGTCCATAAGTCACTGCCTGGGGAACACTTGTCTAATGGAAATCCCTCTTACGACATGAGCATCAGAGAAAACTGTCTGTTATAAAAATGTGGAACAAATCAAATGCAGACGTGTACCCTTTACTGTTATATACTGGGAGGTTTTGCTTTCAGGGGTGCCATAACCAATCTGCTCTTAATACTGGCCTTTCTTTAGAGAGCTGAATCTCTTGCCAAGCCCTCTTTCAGCCAAAACACATTTTCCTCTAATTTACAGGAAAAAGAGGAAGACAAAATCCCACCCATCCTTTTCTGAGCTGTTTATTTTCCATTTGAAATTAATGAGCTTCCCACAATGGGGCCAAGTTGGCTTGTTGAGAGAATGAAATGGTAAGTTTCCTTCACACAGAGCAATCTAAATATTGGAGTGAGGAGCCCTTCTGTAATTTTGGTCACCAAGCTGAGGCCAGTAGTGCCATTGAAGAGGACAATACGAAAGTATGCTTGCTAAATGGGATGAAAGTCACATTCGAATTCCACTTAATGGTGAAATTTAAGGTTAAAATTTAATATTCATCCTGAGTATTCAAAAACTGACCAGGTTCCTTTGCATTTTTTAAAATGCCTTGGAGTGGTTGGCCAATATTTCTGAATTCCTATTGAAAACCTTAGGAAACAGAGCCTGGTGATCCTATATTCCACCCCATTGTGTGGAAGCTGAATGTTAACCCTTTTTGTGTGGAAGCTGAATGTTAACCCTTGTTGGAGAATAAAGAAATTCCCTCATGGTAGATAGCCCTCAATAAGTGAAAAGGAATCTGTGGATCTTGAGCAATCAACAAGCATTTATTAAACATCTACTAAGTGTCAGACATTGTGCTAAGCACCGGGGATGAGGATAAAAGCGAGAAGATTACATTCTAATGAGAGATACAAAATATAAAAGAAATATACAAAGCAGCTACAAGTTAGCCTTGGAAGTGAAGGCACTAGCAGAAGGGAGGACCAGGAAAGTCCTTAGAATGAAACACCTTTCTTAGCCTCAGTTCCTCATCTGTAAAATGGAAATAATAAAAGCCCCAAATTCAGGTTTGTTCTAAGGAGCAAATGGAATAAATTATGTAAAGTATGTTACAAACCTTAAAGTGTCATATAAAAATCAGTTATTGTGGACAGAACTATGTGAAATGTTAATACTAGGATATCATATCATATGAGAAAAGGAACCTCAGAGGTTATCAAGTCTGATTCTCTCATTTCACAGATGGGGAAACTGAGGCCCAGGGAAGCTAAGTGATCTGACCAAGGACATACACAGTCATGGGATTGGAGCACAGGTCCTCTGACTCTTGCAAGTATACACTTTCCTCCGTACTACAGTGCCTCTGGAGTAAGTGGAAGGGGTATGATTTGAACTCAGATCAATCCCTGCTAAACCTTTAAAGCCCTTAACAATCTGGTCCCTTCATATCTTTCCAATTTTCTTATACTTTAGTGCCATTCAGGAGTTCTGTGATCCAGCTACACAGATTTACTTATTATTTCTTAAACAAAACACTCCACCTCCTGTCTTGGAAGAAGACCAAAGGACATCAGCAGGATGTCTTGCCTTGCTTGTGAATTGGATTTAAGTGAGGTAGAGCTGTGCAAAGTCCCTCATTCTCTTCTCAAGCCATCAAAGTTCAGTGGCAAGACAAAATTCAGACTTCATAACTTTGTAACTTTTTACTGGCTCCATTTCATTACTGGCCCATTTCATTTCTTCCTCTTTTCCTCAGCTATCACTTTCTATAGGAAGCCTTTTCCCATTCCCTTCTAACACAATTCCCCGCTCCCTGCCAGTGCCTCCCATTGGAGATCACCTTCTACCTACTCTGCATAGTTCTTGCATGTTAATAGCTGTTTACATGTGGTCTTTCCCCATTAGAATTAGAAGCTCCTTGAGGGCAGCAACGATTTTTTTTTTTACCTTTCATCGTATCTCCGGGACTTAGCAAAGTGCTTAGCATATAGCAAACACTAAATAATTAGTAATTAAATTAATAAATGATTTTTTTTTACAGACCATAAGACCAGTGCACTACTCACTACTCTTTCATCTTCCCAATGCTAATAATGTTTTTGTTGTTTGTTGCTACTACTGACGTTGCTATACAAACTCATATTTATATTGTGCTTTAAAGCCTGTAAAGCACTTTCTTCACACGAATTCTGTGAGGAAGAAATACAAGAATTCTTCCAATCACTAAAGATTCAAGCCATTTGGGAACTCAGTCTAACAAGTAGTTGGCAGGAAAGGGATATTATTAGAGTCTCAGGGGTCTGCATTCCACTCTAATCACCTTCACAATACAGAGGACTTATTAAGAGAGGGGGGCGGAAAAAAAAAACCATAGCTAGAATTTATTATGAATTGCAAAGGAACACATGCAGCAGGGCTTAAAGCTGATAAAGGAGAAGAAAGGTAGAGGAGGGTAGTCTGAGGTTCAAGTTGATTTTATTCAATAAACATTTATTAAGGACATACTACTCTGGAGTACTGTGTTACACTCTGAGAATACAAAGACTAAAATGAAATAATCTCTGGAGTCAAGGAACTTGCATTCTACTGGGTGAGAAATTCACAAACATGTCAATAAAATGTGTGTAGTCAGATCTGAGTTATAGCTACTTAATCATCACAGGGACATAGATAAGCAAAAACAAATGAATCTCTGGGCTCACTCTCCCAATTCATAATGAACTAGATTCCTAGAATTAGGTAGGTTAGAGTCCCAGAAGACAAGGACTACTTGGCCCACTCAGGTTTGGGGGAATAACATTGATGGGTTGGCGTTTATAGTATTGTCATTTAAGCCCTATCTAATGCATTTCCCAATATCAGTTAACCAGTTGACATTGATTAGCTTTGACAAGAGTATTTACCAAGGTGGTATTTATTGAGAAGATACTGCATAGGTTAACTGGGAAGAGTGTGTGTGTTTGTCCTTCCTTGCTGAAGAAGACCATGCCATCAGAGAAATAATGACATGACTTGCACTTGACTTTGTTTTGAGTGAGGGAGGGCTGTGCAGGTCACCAGTCTCACTTCTCCTCCAGAGCCATCTGAATCCAGTGACCAGATATTCATCAGGATGACTAGATATGATCCAGGATGAGGCAATTGGGGTTAAGTGACTGCCCAGGGTCACATAGCTAGTGAGTGTCAAGTGTCTGAGGTGAGATTTGAACTCAGGTCCTCCTAACTCCTGCACTGGTACTCTATCCACTGCACTACCTAATTGCCACTGGCAAGAGTAGTTACAATGCAATGCCCCAAACAGGGGCACACTGTCCCCCTCCCCACCACACACAACACGTTTCCATGGGGAGCATGGGCTTAAATTTGGAACACAGAGGACATGAAGCATATATAGAGGAAAGATGTGGGGCTGAGGACTACCCCATAACTCCTGACCCTCTGAGTTCTACTCTTACTTCAAAGAATCTTGACCAAATTCCTTTCAGAATGAAGCATCAGTGACCAATGAGTTGCTCCCTTGCCCAATTCAAATGGCTCTTTGTTTGGTGCTGTACTTCAGGACCTTAAATCCCAACCTTAGGAGTCTGCATTTTATCATAGAGACAATAAATAGCCATGGAGGGATTTTAAGCAGTCAAATCAATGCCCTAAGAAGGTTTATGTTCACAGCTGTGTGGAGGATGGATGGGAGACTACAGACTCTGGTAGAAGGGAGACCAGCTAGGATGCCTCACAAAAGTCTGAAGAAGTGATAAATGGCCAATCCCTTTTACACAAATGGTTGAGGGACATGAACAGTTTGCAAAAGATGAATTGCAAACTTTCAACAATCATAAGAAAGACTGCTCCACATCACTGATCACAGGCAAAATGCAAATTAAAACAATTTTGGAATTTCACCTCTAAACTAGCAACTTAGCAAACATGAGAAAAGACAGAAATAGTCGAAGTTGTTGTGGCTGCAGGGAATACATGTATATGGAAAAAACTCATGGTAGAGCTGTGAATTATTCCAACCATTCTGAAAAACAATTTGGAATTATGCAAGAAAAGTGACTAAATTCTTCCTACCCTTTGACCCAGAGAGCTGAGAGCTCACTGCTCTCAGGCTGAGACAAAATGAAAGACTCCATAGAGACATACCAAAATATTCCAAATATTTCTAGGCACAAAATATTTCTATTGATGTTTTTCATTTTTACATCACACTAATTGCCAAATCTATCTTACCCTTCTCTCTTTACCAATAAGCTTTCCTTTATAACAAAGATTAAAGAGGAGAAGTAGGGGCAAGGGAGAATCCATTCAACAACCCCAACCATTTGATAACTGTATATAACAGTATATGCAATATTCCATGCCAACAGTGCCTACTGTTGCAATAAAAGGAGGGAGGAGCATTTCCTTAGACCCTTCTGAGGATCCTTCCTAGCTTGATGATGATAATTACGTTGTTATTGACTTATTTTAGCATTATTTTCATTTACATCACATGTATGATTCCCCCAACTCGCTTTCTTTTGCCTTATTTCATCCATGGCTTCCCATATTTCTTTGAACTCCTTATATTCTTTGCAATAATGTTCCACTTTCATGAGCACTTTCATAGACACAAAGATCTGGCAGCAAACTAGGTGCCCACCAATTGGAAGAATTTGCTAAATAAAATGAGGGGTACTTTGATAAATAACTTAAAAGGGCATCAAAAGAACTTATAAATGAATGCATGAATGAATGAATGACAAGATAGATGGTAAATAGGTAAAATAAATAGATGATAAGATAGATAAATAGATGGGATGGATGATAGATGAATGGATGGGTAGATGGATAGAAAGATAATAGATGATAAAAGATAGCTAGAATAGATAGTTGAAGGGATAGAGAGAAGATAGGATAGATAATGAATAGAAAGATGGATAGATTGATGGCTAGAATATTAGATAGATAGATAGAGAGATAGATAGATAGATAGATGAAAAGCCACGAGGATCTGGTGTGAAATCCTTAAAAAGGGAGTAAGATGGTTTTAGCCCTTCCTAGAAAATAGTGATATGGCATCCTATTTTGCTTTCAGCATTGCACAGAAGTAAACAGAAAGAATAAAAAATTTGAACAAAATAAGTCAGAGAGGTCCAGGATAACAGAAGAAAGAGAGAGCATATGGGGGAAGGAGGAGAGGAGGGGGAGGGATAAGATACAGAAAGTTCTTTTCCAAAATTTTGCTTGGAAGTTTGTAATTTAAACTTACTCCACTGAAAAAGACTTTTGCTGGCTCTTCTGCTTTGACAGGAATTTAAAGAGTGGAAAAAACGACTTCATATCAACTATTTAACAATTATTCTGTGTTGAAAGAAAGGCTTCCTGAAAACAAAATCTAACTAAACTAGTTTAGATTTGAAATATAGACCAGTTATTTTGCCTAGAGGGCTGACCAGAATGGGCTATTTTTGACCCCAAGTTTTCATATTCCCAGACACCCCAAGATCTATCTAGTCTATACAGTCCCCCTCCATGAGTCACTTATGGCCTAGAAAGAAAAAAATATTGAGCTATATTAAAACTGGGAATGGATGTTAGGGTGTTGAGTTGGGTGAAAAGTCAGAAATGACCACAACAGATGGTCTTGTAGTAGCCGAAATGGTGCCATAATGATGTCAGCCGTAGAATGGTGGCAGAGTGTATACAGCGTGGCTACCTTCTTTGCTATTTAGCTATGGTGACCACATAAAATTGGAGAATCTTTGTTTTGGAAAGGGATTTAGAAAGCATCTGGTCCAACCTTACTCACTTTAGGAATCTCCTCTATAACACTCCTGACAGATGGTCATAGCTACTTCACACAGATTTAAAAACCCAAATAAAAACTCTAACATTTTACACCTATGACAACCATGTTAATGTTGGAAAATCATTACAATCATATAAGATGATTGAAAGTTACTTATTGTTTAATGTGAATATCCATAAAATTCTGGGATTTTAAACAAAGTTTTGCTATCTGGTTTAAGCTAATTTTCCACTGACATAGTTGATTTTTGCAGTCATACTAGGAAAATCTTACCGTGACTATGGCATGCTGCCTTACCTTGGATCTTGTCCAAAAATATCACAGACTCCTAGATCATTAGAGCTAGAGGGGACCTGAGAGACCATCTATTCCAACAAGCTCATTTTACAGCTAATGAAATGGAGTCTTGGAGAGGTTAAGTGATTTGCTATCTACCTGGTTTATACAAGCTAGACACAAGTTTATACAAGTGACACACTTGGACTCAAGGCATTTTTGGATCTCCAAAGGGAACGCACAGGGTGAACTAACACAATGAGCCCTGGTTGGACGTCATGTAGAATGTTCTATTTACTTAGGACTCCATGATTTAGGAAGGACTCTGACAACCTTTAGAGAGTCCATTAGAAGGTGACCAGTATGATGAGAGAACTGGAGAATATGCTAAATGAAGACTGTTAAAGTAGATGGTTAACTTGGAGAAGAGAAGATTTGGTGGAAAAACATTCTTACTGTCTCCCAGTATTTGAAAAGGCTTTCATGGAGGAGGGGGTTGATAACTATTCTTCTCAGCTCTAGAAGACAAATCTTAGGAGCAATGGCTGAAAGTACCAGAGAATTTGATGTAGGCTTTCTAATCACTCAATCAATAAGTATTTACTAAGTGCCTACTATGTGTCAAGCACCACTGTAGACACGGGGGTTACAAAGACAGAAGTGGGGATACAAAGCCATTTTTGATGTCGAGGAGTTTAAATTCCACTATGGAGTTCAGGGAGAACCATCAACACATCTACAAATAAGTAAATATATAGTATATGTATAACAAATATATAACGATTTTCAAGATGGGCAGGGGAACCTAAAAATTTAAGAATCAGGGAAGCCTTCTTGAAGGAAAAGTATTAGAGCTACCTCAAAAAGGAACAGGTTTCCTCAAGAGGCAGTAGGTTATCTTTCACAGCAGTTCTACCAGTGGAGACTGGATGATCACTCTCAGTAATGTCCTAGAGAACTTTCTCATTTAAGTTTAATTTAGACTAGGTAGCCAAGGAGATCATGTAGTCCAACTTCATTATTTTATACATTAAGAAACTGAGACAAAAGAAGAAACTCTTCCCACCTTTTTCTATGATAAAAATTCTTATATTCTTACCTAAATCAGGGAGAGACAAAACAGATAGCAAATATTAAAACAATATCCTTAATGAACATTGATGGAAAAATATTAGATAAAATATTATCAAGTGGGCTATGGTGATTTAATAAAAAAGATAATACACTATGACCAGCTTGGATTTATAATAAGAATGTAAAATTCATTCAACATAAGAAAAATTAAAAATATACTATGTAAAAAACAAAAATAATAAAACCACATCGTATTAGTGATGTTTAAAAAAAAAAGCTTTGACCAAATCCAACATTAAAAAATAATTCAAAATCATCAGAATAAGTAGACTTCTCTTTTTCATGGTAAGAAGTATCTATCTAAAACCAAAAGTAAACATTATATGGAAAGGTGAAAGATTGGGGACCTTTTCAGTAGAATCAAGGTTACAGCATGGATATTGATTTTTTAAAATAATTAATTTACTTATTTTTAATTTTCAACATTCACTTTCATAAGTTTTACATTTTCTCCACCTCCCTCCCTGCTCCCCTCTTCAAGACAACATGCAATCTGATATAGGCTCTACATATACATTCTTATTAAACGTATTTTCATATTTGTCATGTTGTATAGAAGCATTAGGATGAATGGGAGGAACCATGAGAAAGGAAAAACAAAATGAAAAACAAAACAAGAGAGCAAATATTATGCTTCAATCTGCATTCAGACTCCAGAGTTCTTTCTCTGGATGTGGATGGAATTTTCCATCATGAGTCTTTTGGAGTTGTCTTAGGTCCTTGCGTTGCTGAGAAGAGGTAAGTCTATCAAAGCCATCACACAATGTGGCTGTTACTGTGTACAATGTTCTCCTGGTTCTTCTCACTTCACTCAGCATCAGTTCATATATGTCTTTCCAGGTTTTTCTGAAGTTTGCCTGTTCATCATTTCTTATAGCACAATAGTTTTCCATTACATGCATATGCTACAACTTGTTCAGCCATTCCCCAATTGATGGCATTCCCTTAATGTCCAGTTCTTACCCACCACAAAAAAAGCTGCTATAAATATTTTTTTATGTATGGGTCCTTTTCTCATTTTTATGATCCCTTTGGGATACAGCCCTAGAAGTGGTGTTGCTGGGTCAAAGGGTATGCACATTTTTATAGCCTTTTGGGCATACTGCACAGATGCTAATTTTCACCTCTGTTATTTAGGATAGTCTAGAAATATTAGTTATAGCAACAAGACAAAGAAAAAAATGAGAGACTAAACATAGGCAAAGAGATAAAACTAGCATGTTTTGTGGATGATATATTGATCTAGCTAGCGGATATCACAGTGTCAACTAAAATTAATTGACATAATAGACTTACTAAATTTGGAAGATATAAAATATATCTATATGTCATCAATATTTCTACATATTATCAATAAATTCCAGGAGAAAGAGATGGAAAGATAAATTCTGTTCAAAATGACTTATAAAATACTTGGGCATCTATACCAAGATATACCTGGAAACTACCTTAATCTGGCTATAAAGCATTCTTTACAGAAGTAGATAGATCTATATGATTTTTGTTGTTGTTCAGCTGTTTGGTTATGTCCAGCTCTTTATGATCCCATGGACCACAGCATGCCAGGCCCTTCTATCCTCCACTATCTCCTGAAATCTGTCCAAGTTCATGTTTGTTGTTTCCATGGCACTATCTATCCATCTCATGCTTTGTCATCCCCTTCTCCTCTTTCCTTCAATCTTTTCCAACATCAAGGTCATTTCCCATGACTTTGATCTTCTTGCTATTGGCCAAAGTATTTAAGTTTCAGATTCAGTATTTGACCTTCCAGAGAATGGCCTAAATTAATTTCTTTAAGTATTGACTGACTTGATCTCCTTGCTGTTCAAGGGACTCTCAAAACTGTTCTCTAGCACCACAATTCAAAAATGTTGATTCTGTGATGCTCAACTTTCCTTATAGTTCACCTCTCAATCATACATTGCTATGAGAAAAACCATAACTTTGACCTTATAGAACTTTGTCAGCAAGGTGTTGTCTCTGCTATTTAGTATGATGTCGAGATTCACCACAGCTTTCATTCTAAGACTTTTAAATACAGAAATATTAATTGCTCTTGGGGAGATAGTGTCAATTTAACAAAAAGGGCAGCGCAATCCAAATTAACTTATTCAGTGCCATTTCAAACAATAAAAGGATGATGTTATATAGCTATAAAAATAGTAACAATCCAACCGGAGGAACTAAAGGTGAAGGTTCTCATAGGACATAAAGGAAAGGTGGGCAAGAGAACCTAGAGGTCCCAGATCTCCAACTACATTAAAAAACAGTAATCATCAAAATTATTTGACAGTTATTTTTTAAAAAACAAAAAGAAATTGTGAGTCAGTAGAAGTGGAGTTATTCATGGTCACATAGGAAGTGTGTTTAATAGAGGTGGGTATATACAATATATCAGATCAGATTTATGAAACCATTCAATCTTTGCAATGCTCAGCTCTCTAATAGCATCCACAGAATCTTGAATTTTAGAGACAGAAAAGTTAGAGGGTCATAGGATTTTAAACTGGAAATGACCTGAGTGGTCATCTAGTACAAAGCTCTCATGAAGAAACTGAGGCACAAAGGCATTTTCCTAAATGTTGCAGAGCTAGTTAGTGACAAAATCTGGACTAGAACCCAGGAATACTACCTTCCTTCCACTGTACCATACTGTATCACTTATAAATGACTTCATAGGTATGCAATCAAAGTTTTTAGAGTACATCATTTCCATTCTAAAATTTCTCTATGTAGTGATCAGGGCTGTCCTCACTCTGTTATCTCTCCAAGCTTCTAAGTGCTTTATGAGTTAAAATCCTCTCCAGTCCATAACTCATGGGAATGCACCAAAGTGTTTACTTTTACAATACAGACGACGGAGTTTGCAACAAAGGCATCTAAGGAAATAGTACAATAGCAAAAGAATAGTTCTATTATAAACCTTGACGTCCCTCTTCCACAAACATATATGTGGGAAGAGCTAATGCGTAAGGAAATCATATATGGAATATACACATGTGAACATGTGTGGCCATACCACCTGTGCTATACAGCATATAAATAAATCAATTAACATCTATGAAGCATCTACTATATGCCAGAAACTATGCTAAATGCTGAGGATACAAAAAGGCAAAAGATAATCACTGCCTTCAATGAACTCACAATATAATGGGGGAGATAACATGCAAACAAATATATACAAAACAAGCTGCAGAGGGAAGGAAGTAGAATTAAGAGGAGCTAGGACAGGTCTCCTGTAGAAGGTAGGATTTTAGTTGGGACTTAAAGGAAGCCAGAGAAGGCAGAAGGTAGAGATGTATTCCAGGCATGGGGTACAATCCAAGAGAATGCCCCAAATAGGGAGATTTCATGAAATAGCAAGGAGGCTGGTATCATTAGATAGAAGAGTATGTGGCAGGGAGCAAGGTGCAAGAACACGGGAAAGATAGGAGGAGGTTTACTTAGGCAGGATTTTGAATGATAAACACAGAATTTTGTATATGATCTTGGAGATGATAGAGAAGCACTGGAGTTTATTGAGTTGAGGGCAGTTACAGGGTGAAGTGGATAGAATAGTGGACCTGGAGCCAGGAAGACCTGAGTTCAAATGTGACCTTAAATACTTATTAGCTGTTTAATCCTGTTTGCCTCAGTTTCCTCATCTGGTAATGATAACATCATCTATCTCCCATGGTTGTGGTGAAGCTCTAGTGAGATAACAAAGCATTTAGCACAGTGCTGAGCACATTGAAAGGGCGATGTGACTATTAGCTACTCTGTAACATGGCGCTTTGCTAGTTGTCTCGAATCATCTTTTCAGGTCTCCTACTATATTCTCCACATTTTCTCTTCATTTTTGTTAGCACCTTTAATTCTAGTTCCTATTCTTCATGTGATTTTAAAATGACAGAAACTCTTCTTTATTTCTCATGATTGCTTTACCAACGTTAATTCTTGATTAAAGCCTGTAAATGTGTATCATTCACCATATTGGAGAATTTCTCTTCAAGTATTTTGCGTGTTTTTTTCTTCTTATCTACTTTGTTTCAGTTATTCCTTTTTTAATTGTATGGCATTTTTGGTTCCTTTTCTTTTTTATAATAATTATTATGTTGGTTTCCAGCCACTTTCATTCCCTTCGGTGTTATTATTGATTGTTTTAAAGGAACAGGAGAGTCTATCTCCCTTATAATCTCCCGCTGCACAATTTTCATTTATTTCCTCTCTCTGCTAAGTTTCATCTCATTAGAGTTGACCTTTTATTATAACCTCGTGAGAATATTTGGCAAGATCCCAGATTGGTGTCATTCACAAATTTGATAAGCATTATACCTCTAATTCCATTCAAGTCACTGATAAACATATTGAACATTTTCTAAGCATACATCCTTAGAGAAGTCCACCAGAGCCTACCCTCTAGAACTAGTACCTCATAGACTGACATTGATCAGTTTTACTATAATTCATGGTAGAGGTTATGGCTCTATCTAAACTATCAATGGCTATAAGAAAAGGAAGCTGCCCCTCACCAGAGGCAGGTTTTCTAGCCCTGAACCCAGGTGACAAACTTCAATGGCTAACTATAGAACAAGGAGGGATCAGTGCCCCCAACCCAGTGGAATCAGTTCAATAGTCTTTCAATGTCACTATGCTAGACGTACCTTTAACAATAAATTCTAGAATTTGTTTTTAAGGAATCAACGTCAAATTATCCTATCCTCAACACTGCCTTAAAAAAAAAAACTTGTCCATATTCCATTCTGTGACACCTCTCTCATTTTCGAGGATTTTTCTAAAATCAGTGACAGTGCAGTAATCACATCTGACAATTCTTTCATTACCTTGAGGTTGCATGTCATCTAATAAAGATAAACTGAACTCATTAAGAGTAACTAGATACTTTATCACCAAATTGTTTTATTCTATCCTTACCGATTAGAAGATTATTCTTGACAGGGAAGAGAAAAACGGAATAGAAATTGAATAATTTTGCCTCCTCTTCACCTGATGACACGTCAATACTTCCCCAATGATTCTGCATTTCATATATATAGGATGTTCCTTTGCCCCATTGCCACCCACCAAAATCTTACCCTTCTTTCAAGACCCAATCAAATGTAATTTCCTCTAGCCTTGTCCTGATTGATCCCTTCAAATGAAAGTGAGAGTTACAGTTGTTAACAAGGACTATCTAGTATAAACACTAGAGGATGCAACTTGTTTGGTTGGTGATCTGATGGTTGGTAAGAAGACTCTTATGAAAACTCTAACATTGGCCTGGGAACCTGGGACCCTAGCCTGGTGCTAGGGAAGGCTCTTCTGAGTGCCTCTCAGATTTGTTTTTTGCCCTTATACTGAGAACAAAGGGACATGATGAAATGGAAAGGGCAGGGTCAACCACAATTTGATAGTTATCTCATCTCACTAATATCAGGCACTTTTCACATACTGTCTCTTGTGATGGTTATGGATGCTGAGGGGAAGATTTTTAAATCTTCCCTACTTAATTGTAACCTTTCTGAGGGCAGAAAATGAATATTAATCCTCAAATAAGTAATAAACAAATTAATTAATGAAAAAGATAATAAAAGAATCCCATTTGTTCATTCATTCAATAAACTTTTTGTTCTTTACTTGCTTCTGATGTCACATGCTCTAGTCTGTGTGTAGTGGAAAGAATGTTAAATTTGGAGTCAGAGGCTCTAGCCACTCCCTACTGCAGAAGGTCACTTAGACATTCTCTCCAGCCTCAGTTTCATTTGTCAAATGAGCGGCTGGACTAGATTGGATGGTTCAACTTTAAATCTGTTTTCTTCCCTCTGACTCTCCCTTTTGTCTTTCTCTAGCTGAAAACTCCTTCCTCTAGTTATATTATCAAGCTAGTTCTCTCTATATATAAGAAATATAAAGCCCAGGGTCTTTAAGAACTCAGTAGGCCCCCTCACAAGGCAGCTAGTCCAATCTTTGTTAGAAGGAATATCCTGTCGCTATTCAGTAAACTAACATATACTAACTATAGTAATAGTAAAGTAGTAAATCAGTTGGGCCAGTAACCTTTAAATCAGGAGGAGAAAATAGTGCAATGTTACTCTATGGATAAGTGCAGCACAGGCAGCCAGATAGAGTATGGGGTCTGGAGTTAGGAAGACCTGAGTTCAAATCCAATATACTCATTGGCTGTGTGACTGAGGTAGTCACCTAACTTCTGTTTGCCTCAGTTTCTTCATTTATAAAATTGGGATTATAATCTTACCAACCTTGTAGGATTGTTGTGAGAATCAAATGAGACGATAATTGGAAAGTGCCTAACACAGTGCCTGGCGCAACGTAAATACTATGTAAATGGTAGCTGCTATTATTATTACTTTATTTCGAGGGTCTCCCTTGAATATATAAATAAATCTGATATCTGATCCCTGAAATCTGTCTGGTTTGAATGTTCACCCATCCGTCTAAAGTGCTCCACTTTCTGCATCCTTACTTAATTGTGGAAGTTTAAAGGACTGCACATATACAATATGGAATATTAAAACCTTCCCCAATATGACTGAAGACTTCAGATTTTTTGCAGAACAAGTGTTCTTCAGAGAAACATAAAATGTCAAACCAGTCAGTGCGGAGAGTTATTTGGTAGAGAAGAAAGTGACAAGAGGAGAGGGTACTTCTTATTCCTATGAAATGCACATTGTGCTCTGCTTGATCGACATGTAGGATTCTGGTGAAGACTTCTTCAAAGTCTTAAACAAAATTCCTTTGAATTAGAAAAGCAAATGTGAAAAACATGAACTCAGAAATGAGTGAAAATGTCTTCTTCTTAAACAGTCCCCTCAGCTTTAGCTGTAATGTCTTCACCACAACCTCACAATTATCTCATAAATATAAGGCCAAAACGAACACCGGCAACTTTTTCAGCAAACATGGAACTGACACTTTCAGTTATCTCAAAGGCTCAGGAATAGTTTCCCGCAGAAGGTCTTAGACTGCCATCTGCTGGTCATGGCCAGCATTTCTGTGGATGAGAACAAAAGGCAGAATTCTTGTCATCCAGCTTTGTGTTTGTAGCTCTCCCCATCTGGCAATGATTAACTCCAAAGAAGCCACTCATCCTCCTACTTTATTTAAATATTTTATTGAGGCTCCTTTCTTTTCTTTCTTTCTTCCTTTCTTCCCCCCCCCCCCATTATATCTCAATAGCTTCCTCACTCATCCCTTATAACAAATTCTTTGTTTGGGGCCATCTAGGTTACCCCACTTTCACCCTTCTTCCCTATGCATTGTTTCATTCCATAGCTGGAGGTAATTAAATAACAGTTAATGCCACTCTGGTATTATCTGGCTTCTTTGTTGCAGTTGTTACTGCTACTGTATAATTCTGAGTAACTGACTCCTTATTTTACAGAAACCAGTCAAACTGAAACAAAACATATTGTCTGTGTCTGAAAACATATACCTCATTCTGCACCTGCTGTCCACCATCTGTCAGGCAGGAAGCACGCTCCACTCTCAAATCCTCTGAGTGAGGTCTTACATCCATCAGATTTCTGAATTCTTTGGCACTGTTTTCCTTTACATTTCATAATTAGTGTGCTCACCTACACACTGTCAAGATTCTTGAATACAGAAGCAATGCATTAGGTATTTGTGCTGTGGTGGAAAGTGAACTAGGTTTGGAAGTTGAAAAATCTGGGTTTGATTTTTACTACATCCTAGCAGGTCACTTAAGCTCTCCAGGGTCTCAAGATCTTCAGCTGTAGAATGGTGACAACCCCTTGACCCCAAACTTCCTCTGCTAGGTATGTATCCCAAAAGGTCAAAGATAAAATATATATACTAAAATATTTATAATGATATTTTTGCCAGGGGGCAAAGACCTGGAAACAAAATAGAAGCCTATCAATTGGGGAAGGTCCGGCCAGGTTGCAGCGCAAGAATGTGACAGAATAATATTGTGCTGTAAGAAATGACAAGTATGATGAATACTTGCCATGGAGAAGCATAAAAAGAGTTATGTGAACTGATACAGAGTGAAATAAATGGAGCCAGGAAAACAACGTAAACAACAATTGTAACAATGTAAATGGGAAGAATAGCCATTGCAAAACAAGAGAAATGGAATGTTCCAAACTACAGAGAACACATCTAAAGAAGAGATATGAGAAGACACCTTCCCCATTCCTGTGCAGAGGCTGGAGTCCATAGGTGATGCATCTACTGTTAGACCTGGGTGTGTTGATAAGTTTCACTACATGTTTTTCTCTTCTTCTTCTTTTTCTTCTTAAAAAAATTCTTGGGAGCGGAGCCAAGATGGCGGAGTAGAAAGACTCACCTATGCTAGCTCCGAACCCACAGCCCATGGATTTCCTCTAAAAAGAACTCCCGACAAATTCTGGAACAGTGGAAGCCACGCAGCAACACAGTGAAGGAGATTTCCATTCCAGAGAGCCCTGCAAAACCGATCCGAAAGGTCCATCGTGCCCCGGACGGGAGCGGAGCCCTCCCCTGCCCTGCCCTGGCCGTGCAGCACTGAGAGGAGCAAGCAGATCCGAGCAGGCTTCAGAGATGAAATCTCCAGCCACTGCGAAGGTGCCTCTACCCACAGATGCACAGGTCAGTGAGAGAGACAAGCTGAGAGGGGAGCGGGGTGTCTCCATGACTCAGGCCCCCTCAGGAGGCAGCAGTAGTGGCAGCAGCAGCAGTAGTGGCAGAGGGCGGCCAAGGGCTCCCGGAGCAGGCAGCAGCTCTGCAGCAGCTCCATTACAGAAGGTCTCTGCATAAATCCCCTGAGGGAACTGAGCCTGGGAGGCGGCCCTGTCCCTACCTGAGAACCTGATTTAATCTTACCCTGAATAGCAGCCAGGCCAACTGCCAAAATCCCTGAGGCTGGGGAGCAGCATTTGAATCTCAGACCCCAAGCACTAGTTGGGCAGACCTAGGTGGGGGTGGACAGGAATCTCAGAAGTCAAGTAACTGGCTGGGAAAATGCCCAGAAAAGGGGAAAAAAAATAAGATCATAGAAGGTTATT
>CM053770.1:51915729-51936520 GCA_028658325.1 Potorous gilbertii
CACGACTATTACGGAAATCATGTGCAAAACTACACAGATATGGCCTATATTGAATTGCCTGCCTTCCCAAAGGGAATGGGTGGGGAGGGAGGGATCGGGAGAAGTTGGAACTCAAAGTTTTAGGAACAACTGTTGAGTATTGTTCTTGCTACTAGGAAATAAGAAATACAGATAATGGGGAATAGAAAGTTATCTGGCCCTACAGGACCAAAGAGAAGATGGGGTAAGGGAAGGGAGGGATGAAAAAAGAGAGGGCAGATTGGTGACATGGGTAATTAGCATGTTCAGTGTATTGGGGAGGGGGGAGGGGACAAATAGGGAGAAAATTTTGGAACCCAAAATCTTGTGAAAATGAATGTAAAAAGTTAAATAAATAAATTTATTTAAAAAAATTCTTTCTTAAACGAGATGATTCTTTGGAAAGAAGGAAGAGAAGGGAAATGGGAATTCTAGGTGGTGAAAAAAGATCAATTAAAAACATATATATGTATATTTTTAAAGAATATTTATTTCACAGGGTTTTATGGATACGAAATGAGATAATACATGCAGTGTTTTTAACTGAAAACTAGCTATAGAAAACTGAGCCATTATTATTATACAATAACCTCATCCTTGAGAGAATAAAAGCAAACAAGCCCAGAGAGAGTTGCAGAATTCTGCCAAAGAGTGGGAAGGAGGATGACAATTTTGAGCCAAATTAAAATCGATTATTTCGCTCCTGTACTCTGATCTGAGTTGCCTATTACGTTGGTTCGGTGTTGCCACAGTATTGAGTTGAATTAATCAGATGGAGAAAAGGAATTTTCCAGATGGGACCCATCTGTCAGAGGGCCAGGAAGGGCCTTTCTATGACATCCTGTAGCATTTCACCCAAGACAGGAATCTTTGGCCATACTTGTCTAAGTATTCTTTCACATCCTTCCTTCACAGTCTCATTTCTCCGCCGACTCCCCTGCCTCTTCCTAGTTCATTGCTTGTTGTCCAGTATAGTTGACTAGCAGGTGACTCACTTAACAAGCAAGACAAGATGACAGAAAGGACATTTTTTCTGACACCTTGTGAAAGTTGTCCTTTTTCCCTCTGGACTAGATTTGTTTTTAATTTATTTTACCAGGTTTTGCTTTGGCAGATTCTGGGGTTTGTTTGCTTGTTTTTGGTCTGCACCTGTGATTTCATTATTGTAGGGATGTCCCACAATGGGACACTTCTCACTCATGAAACATAACAACTTGTGTGTCACCTTTAGTCTTAGAAAGTTGCCTGGGGTACTGAAAAGGTCGAGTGACTTCACCATGGACACTGACCCAGTGTATGTCAGACCCAAATCTTGAACCCAGGCCTCCTTGATTCCAAGACAAGCCTCTGTCCATTAGGTCAGGCTGTCTCTCGATTCTACTTAGGGACAGGGAGTGACTTTGCTATCTTTCCTCCTCTTCTAGATTCACATTAAATGGCATAATAGCAAATGACATTTGGGAACAGGACAAAATGATTGCCCACTACTATTCTGCTTCAGTGTCTCAAAGGTGGAAATTTTCTAAGACATTATGATTAAGTATCAGAGTACTCTAAAGTCTAAGAAGTCTCAGGAGAAATTTTTTTTTTTATCCTGGATTTTCTTTAGTGTAAAAGAGGAAGTCTCTTGTTGTTTGTCCACCATTGCATGCAAAATAATAATGTCCAAATCTCCTGTGAGCTTCTTGCTGGGGAACTATTTGAAAGGGAATATACCGTGCTTGTATACAATCCATATACACCCAAAGGTCAGTTGGCTTCTATTTATTATTTCTTTTATAGTTCTTCTCTTTAGCCTATTAATCACTTCATTTTTTCCAGTCTGTGAAAATAATCCCAATTTCCAAGGAGAGTATGAGCTGCTGGTCCCTTCACTAGCACTGTACTAATCAGTCAGGAGTGATTAAAATTTGTGCTCCTTTCCTCAGCTATTCTAAATCCTAATTAACTCTGCCTGGTCTCTAATTGTCCTTGTTCCTTCCAGTAATGAAGTGCCAAGTAAGTCTCAACAGTGTCACACTGGAAAAAAATTTCTTCATGTTTTAATGGTATGATTTTTTAGTTGGCTTAGCACAAAGCAAGGACTTGACTTCAGGATACCATAGTATTTAAAGCTTAGGTTATTTTGGGTCAGCTATCACTCTTTGATCTCTTGACTCCACTAGTTTCCCAACTTTCTCCTGCCTTCTGAGTAGTATTCTGGCTGTAATGGCTCAGGTATTTTAGCCGATACTTTTCCAAGTTGAATCTCTTTTCCTTGACTATCTCTCAGGATTTTTCGTTTTGAGAAACAATTTTTGCCAACTTTCTGGACTCCGTTTGATTAAGATGGTGTTTACATGAGTGATTCTTATGATGAAGACACAAGATATTTTAAAGCTTCACATGAAAGTTCTTTATTAATCACATGCACCAAAAATGACTGGAGATGTTCATAAAGTTTAGGATCCTTTCTAAATAGCTTTTGATTCCTTCCCCCAACATGAGACAGCTTTTATTTCCTCTAACTTATAAAATACACAAGATAGGACTCTCTGGAGCCCATGGGCAAATATAGAGACATAAAATACCTAAATTGTCCGTTACTTTCATCATTTTTCCCCAAAAGACAAAGGCATATTGTGGGGCTCTAAATAAATGATTCCTGTTCACCTCAGGTTGGCACTAAGAAACTCAAAGCTATATCATGAAGGGTTGTCAAGGGACAGGTTTTTAGGCCATCAGGGCAGGGCGTTAATCCTCCAGCTACAGGGTGATTCCATGGACAATCCTTTTCTTAGAGATATACAATATCAAGGAAATCTCCCCTTTGGGAAACTAGTGCCAATAGAAACTGAAAATCTGGAACCATGGAACTAAGGAATTCTTGAACTTAAACTATCTATGAGGTAACTCCAAGTCTGAAGACACATTTTCAGGATCACTAACCTGTGCTCAGAATAGGAAGCAGAAGGCAGAAGGAAGCAATCAGGATACAAAAGTCTGGAAACTCCAGGCTCAGGCTCCAGTGGATGAGTATATATATGTTACTTTCCATGTGCCCATATTCAAGCTATCATTTTTTGCCCCTCAGCGAAGAGGAAAGGCAATTCTTCTTCCATCTTGTTGTACTTGGGTCTGGAAGGCAAGTGAAGAAAAAAAGTGCATAAAAAGTGGGGAAAGGGTAATGACTAATCAGTTTCCAAGACATTTTGAATTGTTTTGCAGGTTTTTCCATGAAACACTGTAAAGTATTATAAGGCAAGAACTGATGCATTATTCATTATCACATACCTTGACCATTAGCCTGAGGATATGATTTCTAATACTGCCAGTTACATAACAGTGTAGTGAAAAGTGATCCTCTTGGAACCAAGAGATCTGAGTTCTAGTCTGAATTCTGCCATGAAGTTAGTCATATAATTTTGGACAAGGCATAACTTCCTTGAGTCTCAGTTTCTTCCTCTGTAAAATGGGAATACAACTCTTGTAGCAGAGAATCTCTGGCTCATGTACTTCTGCCCAGGTGAAATCTGGAAGTATCAGCTTCTTGCATTCCATCAAAGTGTGGCTGCACACACAGACTGCAAAAATATTAAGCATGAAAACAGGTTCAATTTACACAATAAAGGACACTGAAGACACTCCCATTCAAGACTGTAAGGGAATAAAATACAAAGCCCTTTGCCTCTCAACCAACCCCTTGGAGACCTGAAGAATTCTTCTGACTCACAGTATTGATCTGGGAGGGCTCTAGGGAAGGGCGGGGAGAAAATCTTCTCATCATTCACTGCTGTAGCACCACTACTCATCTCTGCTGCTCATCACCACTATCGTTTCATCCCTAATTGCTTTCTCTGCTCCCACTTGGCCTCATTGTCCTTCTCTCTGATATGACTGTTTCACTTTACAAAATGCCATCCAGCTCTTCCTCTGCTAATACTGTCTCTCCAGCAGTCACACTTCCCTGTGAGGTTGGTGGCAGCTCAGGAGCAACCAGACCACAGAGGGATGACACTGGAATTATAAACAGTGTTGTAATTATCCTAGAAAGGCTCTGGATGGATTATTCCTGTTCTCTATGCTCATGGCCCCACCCTACAAAGAGAGGGCCTTTTTAGAAGTTTGGAAACTGTTTTCTACATTTAACATCTTTCTTTTCTTTTTTTAAAGGCAAGGGAGGTTAAGAGACTTGCCCAGGGTCACACAACTAGTAAGTGTCTGAAGCTGGTTTGAACTCAGATCTTCTTGACCACAAGGCCAGTGCTCTCTCCACTGTGCCACCTTGCTGCTCCTTCCCTTTCTCCCCCAAAGGAAGAAGAGGTGAGGGGAAGAAAAAAATAAAATCAGTTTATTTTTTAAAAAAGAAGGAAAAAAAGTTGTTCTTGACCCCTGCTGTTTCTAATTCTCAACTCCTGAATGAATGAGCAGGAGTCTTCGCTCCTCCCTCTCTTCTGCCTCCCACTCCTTCAGCATTTTGCAATGGCTTTGGGGATCTGTGGGGACTTCCTTTACTCCCTTTCCCACTTACCTTCTTCTTCCTGGTCTTTATTGGAGGCAGGTAGGCCAGGACCTGGGAAGGAACTTTGAGAAATCAGTGGAAACAAAGTGGAGGAGGGGAACAGCTGTTCCCCCACAGAAGTGCCTACAACCTAATGAGGGAGAGGGGACAACCCTGATGAAATAGAGAAGCTTCATAATCCCACAAATAACATTCCTCTTATCTCCCCCACAGGATTGTTGTAAGGGAAAGAGCTTTGTGAAGAATTTAAAAACATAAGCTACCATTGCTGTTTATCATCTCCCTTCATGGTGTTAGAACAAGTAAGTATTCTGTTAAAAGGGATCAATCATGAATATTAAGTGCCTACTATGTGCCACACATTATGTTAGGTGCTCAGGAGACATAAAAAAAACTAACAGTCTCTGTTCTCAAGGAATTTGCATAAGATCGAGGGAAAGGGGGAAGATATATACATTTATAAGTATATGCAAAATAAAAGCATAAAAATAAGATAATTTTCTATGCATCCTATATAAACATGTATTTTCATTTTGTCTCCCCCATTAGATTACAGGCTCCTTGAAGAGGGGGATTGTCTTTTGCCTTTTTTGTATCTCTACTTAATAAATATTTATTGACCTGACTGACTAGATAGAGAAATTATTAACAGCTTGGGGGATCAGGAAAGGCCTCTTGTGCAAAGTATTATTTCAGTTGAGCATTGAAAGAAACAAGGTGTTTTCTTTCACAACATGACTAATATGGAAATAAGTTTTGCATGATTGCACATGTATAGCCTATATCAAATTGCTTACCATCTCAGGGAGAAGGATAAGGAGGGAGGGATAGAATTTGGAACTCAAAATTTTTTAAAAAAATTATTAAAAAGCTGTGGTTTATGAATATGATGGAATATTATTGTGCTATAAGAAATGACAAGTGGGATGATTTCAGAAAAACCTGGACTTACATGATCTGATGCAAAGTGAAGTGAGCAGGACCAGAAGAACATTGCATACAATAACAGCAATATTGTATGATAATCCAACTACAAATGACTTAGCTCTTCTGATCAATACAATCACCCAAGACAATCCCAAAGGACCCATGATGAAACATGCTATCCATCTCCAGAGGAAGAACTGATATTGTCTGCATACAGATTGCAACATACTATTTTTCACTTTCTTTTTTTTCATTCAAGTCTTCTTGTACAAAATGAATACTATGTTAGTGGTTAAAACTGTTTTTACATGTAATTGGGAAAAAATAAAAAATTATTCAAAAAAAGAACAAGAAAAGGATGTTAAATAATAAATTAATAAAAAGGAAAGATGAAAGAAGCAAAGAATTCTAAGAAGTGGAAGTGACTAGGAATTGTATTCCAACATATGTATGGAGATGGGAGATAGAGGGTCTTGTAGCTTGGATGGTAGTGTATAGAAGGGTCATAATACACAATAAACTTGGAAAGGTAGGTTAGAGCTAGTTTGAAATGGCTTCAGAAACTAAACAGTGGAATTTATTTTGACCCAGAGGAAACAGGGAGTCACTGAAGTTTATTGACTAGTGAAATGGTCAGACCTGACCTTTTAGGAAAATCCCTTTCAGCAACTGTGTGGTGGATGGTGTATTGGAGAGGGGAGAATCTTGAGGTCATTCTGATAACAGACCAATAACCTTATCCACAGCTAGGAGTAACACTCACCAAAACATGCAATAAAAATGCACTTAGTGCTGAAGTTCTCTTGAATGTAATTTAAACTGGTTGATGACTCAAGAGGTCAGTGAGGCTTTTGTGGGGCTTTGGTGTCTCAACTCTCTTAATAACTCCAGGCTTTTCCCTGAAACACAATTTCAAAACCATTCAGGGATCAATTGTGAAGCATTCAAAAGAATGGAAAATATCAGGGAAATGCAAAAATGGATGGTATTGTTATGGGGAAAAAAGGGTGAGAGATCATTGATAACTTCCAAACCATATACTGACCTCATTTCTGTCAAAACTCTAAGAGGATAATTGATACATGGATGAAAGGCTTGCCTAATAAAAATATAGTGAGAATAGGAAGGCTTTCATAAATTTATTCTGTACTAAACCACACCTTTAATGAAACAATTAACTGAAACATGTAGAAAATATAGGATATTTATTAGTAGAACAAAATAGTCTTAATGGCATTTATGATATTTTATATATATATGTATATATATATATATGTTATAAATCATATAAGATCCCTTAACACATGCAACCAGAGGCCATAATTAGCAACTGTGATGCTAGAGGCAACCTTTACAATGCTCATAATTCAACTGAGAAATTAAGGAAGATTCCCCAAGACACTGGCCTCTGTGGTAAGGATTGGGTGAGGAAGAGTTATTTGGAGCTTTTTTCAATGAATTATTCATACCAACTAGATCTAAACTTGGTTGTTTCTATCTCCTGAATGGATGGGTAGATATCATAAGCAAAGCCCTGCTCTCTGCACCCTGGTTACCATTCTACTACAGAAAACTGCTCATTCATTTCAAACAAGGTAAAGTAGGGAGATGTACCTTGCTTCGTGTGTATTTTCTTGTATCTTGTCTCCCCCATTAGATTATAAACTCCAGGACAACAGGAACTGTCTTTTTCTTCCTTTTGTATTCCCACCTCTTAGCATAGTGTCTGTCACATAGTCGTGTTTTTCCTTTGTTTTCAAAGAGGACCATGCCATCAGAGAAATGATAACATGACTTGCACTTGACTTGCACTTGAGCAAGGGAGTGTTGTGCAGGTCACCAGCCTTACTTCTCCTCCAGAGCCATCTGAATCCCTTGACCAGTGACCTAGCACATAGTGTGCTCAATAAATGTTTATTGATCAATTGATTGCTCAAAGTACTTGCCACTTTCACGGTGAATGTCCTCCACAGAGTCCAAATATCAGAGGGATTTCCTATAGATATTCCCATTTGAAAATAATATTTTGCTAATTCCACCAAGCTCTAGAACACTATAAGCCTATTCAATGAGATCCATCAACCCTCCAGAGAGATCTGCCTAAAATACCTCATCATTTTATAATATAATGAGAAATGGGGAGGAGGGAAGGGGGAAAGCATTCCTTAAGCACCTGGTGTATGCTAGGCATGGTCTTAAGAGCTTTACAAACGTTATCTCATAGGGAAGAATGACATCTAAGGTCCACATTGAGCTGTTCACTTGGACAGACAGTGTATAGTCAATCAATTGATTTAGCTATGGCAGCGTGGCATGGTGAAGTGTAGGACCTATAGTCAGGTAGATCTGGAATCCTAGGTAAGTGACTTAACCTCCCTCAGCCTCAGTTTCTTCATTTATAAAATGAGAAGATTGGACTAGATGGGAAGGGACCAAGTCTCTTTATTAATTGGAAAGACAGACAGAAATCTCTGGTCCTACTCACTGCAGAAAATGTCAGACCCCCTGAGGAAGTATTCCACACCCTGGGAAATGATTATTTCTTCTTCCTGAGTTCAAATCTGGCCTCAGACATTTACTCACTATATGACCTTGAGTAAGTCACTTAACCCTGTTTTCCTCAGTTTCCTCAACTGTAAAATAATTCGGAAAAGGAAATGGCAAACAATGTCAGTATCTTTGCCAAGAACACCCCAAATGGAGTTAGGAAGAGTTGGATGTAACTGAACAAAACAGGGAGGAAAATAAATGACCATGAGAATAGGGAGGAGTCTAAAAGTTACCACAGCTTCATGTAATTAGGCTATGGGAAAAATTCTTCAATCTGCTGAGCCCCCAAGATTTCAGTCCAAACCCAGTTATTTATGGTTCTATACCCCTCACCCCCAATTGAGTAAAAGTAACCTTCATGATTTTCCAGTTGTCTCCAGGTAGCTCCCTCCCCCTTGCTGAATCACTAGGAGGCTTTTTTTTTTTTAAAGAAACTTCAGTTTTCTTTAATAATTTCTTACAAGTAGAAATGACTAGCTACCAGTCACTCTAGCCATAGGGTCCGAGGTAGAAGGGTGGTAAATGAATACACCAATGCCTTTAGGGCCCTGGCTCGGAACCTCCCTTGGAATTGAGTCATACCTGGAAAGGTGAAGATGAGTTGGCTTATACTAACACTGCTGATGTCCCAGAAGTGCTCATTGGACAGTACACCCAGACTAAGACTAACTTCAGGTGCTGGGAGCACCTGCCCCAATTCTGCCTCCCACCAGCTCAGATACTTAAGACATCAGGAAGCCTATCCAGCTTAGGGAGGATCAATCATGACTCAGCCCCAGCAAGTAGGCCCAGTATTTCCTGACGCGTTTGTATCCGCATTGCATGCACTTCTTGGCCAGCTATCCCAGCAAAAAGAATATGAACTTCTTGAGGGCTGAGATTGTTTTTCCTTTGTGTCCACAATACTTTGCATGAGGGCCTTGCCCATTAAAGGTGTATAGGAGTTGCTTATCACATTGGATTAAATGGCATGGGCCCCTTTGGGCAGTGGGAAACAAAATCCACAGGAAGAAGCAAAGTCCAGAGGCCTAGAGCTCCTTATTCTCCCCTGTCTGCCCATTGATCAGTGTTTTTCTGTCTCTGGGACTTCATTCAGTTCAACTCCATTTCATTTAGTTTAATTCAATAAATGTTTATTAAGCACTGAAAATGTGAAGGGAACTGTACTAAGTGTTTGAGATGCAAATGTAACAATATCTACCCTCAAGGAGCTTGTGATTTCATGAAGGAGACATAAATGTGCAAGAGTACATGCTCATGTGGAACTATATTTTGCATGACTTCATATGCACAATATGTACGCTATTTTTTAAAAAGTATTTATTTATTTATTTTTAATTTTCAACATTCACTTTTATAAGATTTTGAGTTTTAAGTTTTCTCCCTTCTCCAAGACGATGCACAATTGAATACAGGTTATACATGTACAAGCATATTAAACATATTTCCACATTAGTCATGTCATAAAGAAGAATTAGAACCACAAGGAAAAACCACGAGAAAGAAAAAAAAGCATGAAAAAGAAAAAAAAAGAAAAAATGCTTTGATCTGTATTCAGGCTCCGTAATTCTTTTTTCTGGATGTGAATAGCATTTTCCATCATGATTCTTTTGAATCTTTGTATTGCTGAGAAGAGTTGGGTCAGTCAAAGATGGTCACTGCACAATGTTGCTGTTACTATGTACAATGTTCTTCTGATTCTGCTCACTTCAGTCAACATCAGTTCATGTGAGTCTTTCTAGGTTTTTCTTAAGTTCTCCTACTCATCATTTCTTATGGAACAATAATATTCCATTACATTTACATATCACAACTTCTTCAGCCCTTCCCCAATTGATGGGTGTCCCTTCAATTTCCAATTCTTGGCCACCATAAAAAGAGCTGACATAAGTGTTTTCCCTTTTTTATGATCTCTTTGGAATATAGACCTAGAAGTGTCTAGAAGTGGTATTGCTGGGTCAAAGGATATGCACAATTTTATAGCCCTTTGTGAAGAGTTCCAAATTGCTCTCCAGAATGGTTGGATTGATTCACTACTCCATCAACAATGCATTCATGTTATAGTTTTCCCATATCTCTAACATTTACTATTTTCCTGTTTTGTTCTGTTAGTCAAGCTGATAAGTATGAGGTGGTACCTCAGAGTTGTTTTAATTTGCATTGCTGTAATCAATAGTGATTTATAGCATTTTTTATGACTATGGATAGCTTTAATTTCTTCATCTGAAAACTGTTCTTTGACTGTTTATCAATTGGGGAATGACTTGGATTCTTATAAATTTGACTCAGTCTTCATATACAATATTTCTTGCCCTTTCATGGGTGGGAAAAGGGTGGAGTAAGGGAGAAAATTTGGAAATGAAAATGAAAGTTAAAAAAACACACACTATAATCCTATGATCACACACCCCCTCGCCCCCTCTCCCACACCAAATCTTGGTTCTGTAGACTAAGTAATGAAAGCTTCTTTCTTCCTTACCATAGAAAGGTGGGAGACTGAAGACAGAATGCTGAATGTATTGTTGGGTATAGCCTCTATACTGGTTGCTTTTACTAAAAATTTTTTGCAATTACAAATTAAATTTGGATATAAGGGTGGGGAAAAAGAGAGGATTAGTTACATAAATGCCTGTGATGGAAAAGAAAAAGAATCAACAAAACTTATTTTAAGATAATTAAATTAATCCCTCTTTCGCATTTAAAAAAATGCTAATACTAAGTTTTGGGGATGGGAAAACAATTATTTCTTAGTTTTTGTCCATGAAAAATACTTGAAGGATTGTCAAATCATTAATAAGACTTATAGATCATCAAATAACTCTTCAAAAAACAATACCAGAATGACTCTGGTACAATGAAATTAGGAATGTATGGTTGAAATTCTCCTTTAAAAATATATATTGATTTAAAAAATAAATAGGAAAAGACTTTGAAAAATGTATGGAATTTTGCCAAAATACAATATTTCCAAATAGTGTGAGATGTTCAATAGGTCCTAAACACAATTATGTTCTCTTAGACCAAAAAAAAGATCTTTTCCCCCTCAGTTTATTGATAAGTTAATTTAATTTCTATTCATTGTCCATGGTACGTTAGGTAACTTACAGAACTTACCAAGTCTAAACTGTCTCTGCCTTTTAGGATGTTATAATCCCAGTGAAATGACAAACCTTTTCTCTTTTATGGTGTTTTAAATTAGTTAGAACATTTGTTTTGGGAAGCCAGTGGAGTTGGGAATTGAGCTGTTTGTTCTATTTTCGCAGTGATTATTGTCTTTGCTCATGTAATCAGAGAAAGTTTCCCAGGGGATGTAGAATAGGAGTCTGTTTTAAACAGTAAAGAAATGGTTTGGCTACAGAGCTGTTCCAGGTGTAGATTAATATGGCTGTCAAAGGAAGGATGGCAAAGTAGTAATGACAGGTCTATAGTCACTGAATGAGATTTTCTGGTTTGTTTTTTTTTTTTATGTGGCACAGAAAATATGTCAAAATGCTTCTGAGAAATGTTTTACTGGCCTCCACTGATTTTTTGGGGGGTTTTTCATTAAAGCCTTGGATTTTTTAGATGATCTAAATCCTATGAATAGCAGAAGTCTTCCTTCCTTTTTCCTTCAGCAGTTGTATTTTGGACAGAGGCATGTCATTCAAGACAGGACTACATTTCCCTTGAGATCCAGGGCCCCAAGGTCAAGCCCAACTGGAAAAGACCAAGACCATCCTTTCGTGGTGGTCTATGCAGCTGAGGCAAAGACTCTTTGGTGTGAGGAGAATTTGAGTGTGATGAATGTTTTTCTGTAGGAGCGGAGGGTGTCCACATGAAAAGAGGTGGAAGCATCTGGTGCTGAAATCTTTTTCTACTGGCATGGAGAGCATGCTGATGGAGCAGAGCACAAAGAAAAGATTTTCAATCCTTGGAAAGCAGAAAGCTCCTAAGCAAAAAGACCAGAGACTATAAAGAGCAGTTGTTGAGGGCAGAGCCAGAATCCCATCCGTAACTACCAGTAGAAGCAGTTTTTAAGTCATTGCTTCAAGGGAGTCTGCTGTGAAGGCTTCAAGCTCCCTCATCATGGTCACCCATGTTTGTGAAAAGCTACTCTGTTAGGCATTTTGATGGGAATTAGGAATCAGGTTGAAAATTTGGGAATGGATATAAGGTATGTTTTCTTCCTTTCCTTTTACTTTGAAATTTGGTCCCATTTAAATATGCTACCAATTTCTTCCTAGTTCATTAGTAAGTTGCACACTGGAGTTAGTTGACCTTAGAAGTTCCCAGGAAAATGAATTGGGTTCCAAGTGGATAGAGGATAAGGATAGATTTGTGATTTCTTTGGTGAGAAAACTCCCTCTACCAATGCAGGCTGGCACCTTTTCTTCCATTTATGGTCTTGGAGAACTGCCCAGGGTCATACAGCCTATATGTTTTAGAAATGGGGCTTGATCCCAAGTCTTTTTGGCTTAGAGGTCATTTCACTGCCTATTAGGCAGCATTGCCTCTCAGGACTCAAGTAAACTGAGATAAACAATCATTCCAAATATCCAGACTGAAACTCTTATCCATGTGAAAACAGAGGGGAGCCATATGATGATCACACACTGCCTTCTTTTCCACTTCTCATAAGGTCTATCCTTAGTGCAAGAGAATCTTGGGATTTTATTTGAAGTGAGAATAAAATAAAGTGAGAACTTTTATGTCTCCCCTGCCTCTCTCCCCAAGAAGCAGAGATAAGGAGAGAGTCCATTGTAGGAACAGGGGACAAATTATACAAAGATGTAGAAGCCAGAGTTAAGAATGATATTTTGGGAAAAATGTAAGGAGACCAGTTTGTCCAGAACATAAAAAAACCTCAGAAGAAGCAAAAGTAATTCAGTTGGGAAAGATATGTTGGAGCCAAACTTGGACGGGTTATATTCTGTATTCCAGTATAATTGATTTATTTTTGGTCTTTGGGGCATTAGGGAAGCACCAAAGCTTTTTGAACAAGAGGGTGACATGGTCAGACCTGAGCAAGACCTGATGGCCAGGGGGGCCTGATGGTCAGGGGCTGCTATGGAAGACCAGATGACAAGGGTTGGGGGAAGAAAACAGGCAAAAAATTTTCACCCTCATCCTAAAGCCACTAAGTGTGTTACCATACTTTATATACCTTGGCCCAAGCCAATCCTCCTTTAGTTACCTCACTCTCAGCAGTCCATCAGGGATTTAACTCCTTGGCCACTGTAGCGAATTCCTGAGTCCTCTCTTAGTTGATCTTGGACTTGACTCCTTGCCTGCCAGGATTGGTGGTTTCTATTTATGCCTCTCAGGCTTGGCTGATCTTGCTGAACTCACCCCACATATGCTTGATTTAGAGTCCCCGCCAGCCCTGCTATTTAGCTGAACTTCTGATAAGGTTAAGAGAGACAGAACTCACAGGAATAAGGAAGCCCTTCATAATCTGCCCTGGTCAGAGCACATTGGAAGCAAAGTGTTAAATTTGGAGCACCAGATGAGAATAGGACAGTGAAGACCCTTCCTGCCACAGGAAGATCAGCTGAAGGAAATGGTTTGACTGTTTCTATTTTAAGCTTGGAGCCTATAGATTCAATTATCACCTCCCAGCAGATGATTCTCAGATATATTTGTCTAGCCCTAGTCTGTCTCCTGAGCACCAGCCAGGTCACCAACTGTCTATTGGACATCTCAAACTGGATGTCATACAGCGTATCTCATTTCAGTATGTCCAAGACACAACTCATTATCTTTCCCTTTAAACCTTCCCTTCTCCCTCATTTTCCTATCCTTGGAGGAGAGACCACCATCTTTCCAGTTGCCCAGGCTCACAACTTCATCGTCATCCTGAATTCCTCTATTGCACTCACCCCACATAGACAATCTTTGGCCAAATTCTGCTCTTTCCAGTTTCACGACATTTCTCACATATATCTTCTTCTCACCACTTACATAACCACCACCCTCATGCCTGGACTGGGGCGATGGCCCAATGGTGAGTCTCTCTGTCTCACATTGCCAGCCCACCGTAATCTATGCTCCACTCAGTTGCCAAGGTACTCTTTCTAAAAGCACAGATCTGACCCTGTCATCCCCTTACTCAACAATCCCCAGTGACTAACAGGTATTATCTCCAGGATTAAATGTAGACTCATCTGTCTGGCTTTTCATGTCCCTCACAACTTGCCCCTCCCTCCCCTTCCAGTCTTCTTAGGCTCTGCTCCTCTCCACATACCCTGTGATCCAGCTGTTCCTCACAAACCATCCTCTGTCTCTTGACTCTAGGCCTTTCTGTTGGTTGTCCCCCATGCTCTCTTCCCTGTTACCTGCTGAATTCCTTGATTTCCTTCAAAGCTCAGCTTAAAAATCATCTTGTACAAGAGCCTTTTCCTGGTTTTCCTTCTCCTCTACCTTTTCCCCACTTGCTAATAACAGTAATTTTTATTATTCAGTCTTTTATAGTCATGCCTGACTCTTTTTGACCCCATTTGGGGTTTTCTTGGCAGTTACTGAAGTGGTTTGCCATTTCCTTCCCTGGTTCATTTTAAAGATGGAAAACTGAAGCCAACAGAAGCAAAGTGTCTTGCTCTTACTACTAGATTCAAACTCAGGTCTTCCTGAGACCCAGCACTCTACCCACACTGACTCCCAGTGCCTTCACTTTGAGATCACCTCTTGTTTACATTGTATACGTTCATGGTCATTTGTATGTTGTCTGTCCCATTACAGCGTGAGCTGCTTGACACAAGAGATCATAGTTTTACCTTTCTCTTTATCCCCTGGCCACATAGCACCCACTTAATAAATAAATGTTTGTTGCTTAGCTGACTGACTTGGCAGGAGAGACATGATAGATGTCTTCAAGTCTTTGAAATGTTTTCACTTGGAAGAAAAATTAGGCCTGTTCTGCAAGACCCCAGAGGGTAAATGGACTTTTGATGTAAGGAAAAACTTATTAATAATTCCAGCTCTATAAGAGCGGAATAGATCATGTCCTCTTTGGGGGAGGGGGGGTGATTTCACTCTAAAGCTGGAAGATCAGTTGTAGGGGGAATTCTTTGTGAGAAGTGAGTCAAACTAAATTGTTTTCTGAGGTCTCCTAACAGCTCTAATATGAAGTGATTCTCTTTCTACTTCCCTCGCCTGGCTGTTGCTATTCAAATTCCAACATGGCCCACGTCCCTTGGCTATCTACTTCTGTCTTTGGGGAGAGGAGCAAGAACGGGAAATATAGAGAAGGGAAGGAAGAAAGAGTAAACGTGGAAGGATCTAAGGTTGTTTGTTCCAGATCAGATGTAATGAAAGGCTCCAAAGGATCTGGAAAGTCGCTCTTTTCCCTCCCTACCCCATATATCATGACTGTAATACTTGGAAAGCTCTCTGCAAACCTTAGAGTGCTCTGAAGATACCAGCTATCATTGTTATCTCAGTGCCCCTATGGACATGCATGGGCAGGGTCTAGTATTCAAAGATGAAATAGATATCCGTGTGTGCTCGAGTAACTCCCTTCTGGGTTAGTGTTCTCTGAAAGGACACCCTTACCCCAGGCAAAAAATAGAAGCTGGGTTGGATTCTTTCCCATGTCCACTTGCCTCCAGTATTCCTGCTCTTGTTTCCTGCTCGTTCTGTCCTCCAGGCTCCAACAGGGCTTTCTTTGCTCTCACCCAGCTCTAATCATTCCCCGAAGGTGCTAGCCCAAACCAGGTTGAAGTGTCCTTTCAAAAGGTTTCCAATGATTTCCAAAGCATTTCTCATGGTGAAATTTCAGGATGGTGATGGACTGTACTTGTCTTGGACCTCTGACATTCTCCACCATTCATTAAGTACCTTTTATCCTTCCTCTCCTTTTCAGTTTTCCTTTGCGTCTTGTCTTCCCCCACCTTTTTGTGATGGAAAAGTGGGTATATAGTTCAGTAGTTAATTTTTTTCAGTTTTTATTGTTGGTAATAGGGTCCAAGATTTTTTTCCATGCCTTTAGTGTATTAACTTCCTCCAAATGCTTTGCATATCTATCCATCATTGCCTTCACAAATATATTGCCTACTACATACATGCTCTTGTATACGCTCGGTCCAATGCAATCGCTTTTCTCATTCATGCTCTTTAGTGAATGAGAAGACAATAGTCAAGGGATCTAGAAATGAAACTGAAAGGGCTTGTGTGGGAGAGGGAATCAAAAGCAAGATCAGTGAAGAACTTAATACCAGAAATAACTATTTCGATTAGATACTCCCTCTAATGGTAAACTGAAGATCTTAACCCATTCATACCTTTACATCATCTTGTCCATATCCTCTCTAAAATCCCTTCTAGAAGGTCTATCTAATGTGTTAGAAGCATCTGTTTAGGTCTCTTAATAGGTACTAACATGGAACACAATTTGTCTGTCTACCTAGTATCCCTAGCCCTCATTATATAACTAGCCCACTTCTTTCCCCACCACATCTCTTTCATTATATCTTTTACATCTTCCTGTATGTGATTGATTGGTCATTGGTTTTATGCTGTAGCCTATTTTTATCCAATATCTGTCTTTCCATTATCCTTTAAGCAATCTGCCATTTTGATTCTTCAAAGATTGTGACATGATATGGTTCACAGTCACCAGAAGAATGTGTTTAAAATATTCACCATTTCCCACTCTAGGTGAGTTCTTTGTCTTCTTCTCTTGAAATTCCAAGCCCAAATCAATGTCTATCGTGTTGTCTGATACAACATTAGGGATTTGTTGGGAGAGGAGGTGAACAAAGATCACACTCATTAGACTAGTTTCTTGAATTCAACACCATCTACTGATCTCAAGAGCAGAGTCTTTTTGCCTGATGCTCCAAAAAGTGTGTGTTTTCCCACTTTTGGTCCAAGTTGAGCTGTCCCAGCCCTCAGCTTCCCAAGAAGCTCTTTCTTGACCAGTTTCATTTATTTTCTGAGCTAAATTCATTTCTCTTTCCCTGATTGTTCACTTACCTACCACCAACTCAGATGGCTTTGATCTCATTCTCTAATTCCAGGGTCTTTAGTCTTTCCTGAGGAAACAGGAAGGTATTTCTTGTCTACTTATGAACAACTACCCCCTACAACCACTTAATACATAAAGGGAAGATATCAACTGTATTTCATAAAGGATGGCTATAAACTGCCCAGCATTTCCAGGAGAGAATAATTCAGCACTGAGACCCCATGGGACAAAGTTTTGATAGCGAACTGAAATAATTCAATCCTGTGCTCAGTAGGAAGATAAAAAAGGACATAATAACCCATTCATATAACCTAGCTGCTCACAGGGGATCACAATTTAAATAATAACCATACTGTTTGTCTTGAGAGTCTCCAGTTCCATATAAATGGTTTATTTAAAATTAGAATTAAGAGGGAAAGAACAGAAAATTATCAGTAGAATATTGAGTATAATGATAGCAATTGAATAGGACCTTGGAGGTTATGCCAGACCACTGACACATGGACATAAATTTGTCCATTTGGAATTTTCCTGTTATTTTTGTGTTCATATGTGTGTCATACAAATAAAGTCCTCTAGAAAATGGCTACAGATTAAAATGTCATTTGAAATAAATATGAATGATAGAATTTAGACTTAGGATGAACCTCAGTACCCTGTCTGATCTAGCAGTCTTTTGATTCTTCTTGTCCCCCTAGACTTTTCAATATTGTATAGGGAAATAAAGACAAGTGATTTTGTTGCCTAAAATTATGCATAATAAAAGAAGGAATTCAGAAGAAAGTTGGAAATTTTGGCATTTAGTCCTTTTGTTCTTACAACCAGGTGTGATGGCAAGCAAAGTAGGATTTTTTACTGTTTTTGTTTTAATATAATTAAGTGCCTCTAATGGAATCTTGCCTTTATCAACCAAGAGTCTCTACTAGGAGTAAAGTACAGACACAAGAGTTTCTTTAACTAGAAACAGTATACGTATTTGGATTATTATTTTAAAGCAGCCCCCCAACTTTGAAAGCCCAGATGTTGGTGATTTCCTCTCTGGTAGCTATGTATGTATTGTCAGACAGTTATCTGTCAATCTGATGTATGTCACACAGTTGGAAGCCTGTCTGTTGATTTTGATTTCTCTTTATTTTCTCTGAAGTTCAGGGTGCTGACTTTTCCCCCTGAACTAAGTGAATGATAGATGTGCTTGATTAAAGTGATTGTTGACCCCTCAAAAGTTGCCTTTCCTTTTAGAAAAGCAGATCTAAGAACCTATACAGCCGGCCCCCCTGTGTATGTTGAGGTCCTTGCTGATACACCAGGTTTATTTGCACGCCAACCACAAGCATTATCAAGCCTGAAGGGAACTGGTTGCCTCTGTCCTATGTAGCTTCTTTTTGGTTTTTCTGGGTAGAATCCTCTAATTGGTTTGAAGGGAGGCAGACTGACAAAAAAAACTAAACATAGTTTTCTAATCATAGTGGACAGAGTTGTTCTGGAATCAGGAGGACTCATTTTCCTGAGTTCCAATCTGGTCTCATACACTTACTAGTTTATATGACCTTGGGCAAGTCACTTACTCCTGTTTGCCTCAGCTTCTTCATCTGTAAAATGAGCTGTAGAAGGAGATGGCAAACCACTCCAGTATCTCTGCTAAGAAAACCCCAAATGGAGTCACGACCCAACAATAACAACAGTGACAGCAGCAGCACCACCACTAGTTCAGAGTGCTGCCTGGTACCAGGGACTTCCAGTGGATTTAATCCTAGCCTGAAGGCTTTCTGTTGGCTTGTGTTGACTGCCTGCCTGGATGCGGCTGCCATATCCCCTGTACTATGGCCTGGGCCAAGGGGAATTAAAGAAGCTTAACCCACCCTGGCAAGAGAGAGGCTTGCCAGCAGGCACACCCCTAGTAGATGACCCAAAGAGGCTGAGTACATGAAGACCAACCAATGGCCCCAGACACCATTTTTACTGACCGCCTGAGCACCACATTGAGAGCCCAGCAGCGATACTCTGACACCAAAGAGAAATGCCATGAGGCCTGGTGGAGAGCAGAGAGAAGATGGGGTATAGAAACACAACTCTCCACAATGCACCATGGGGACATAACACAGGCAGGCGTGCAGACATAATACTTAGCAGATATCTGTATAAGAACTGCATCAGGGCATATCTGTGGGTCACTGTTGCAGATGGAGTTACTCTGGCTGCCCATATTCTTACATGTATCTTCTCTTTGTGTGTGTATCCAGGTCATATATCTTCTTGGTGTGTGTGCCCCTTCATACATGTCCTTTCTGCATGTGCCTTCTCCTCATTGGCACTACAGTCATCTATGAGAAAGCTTGCACATGTTTGTTTGGAAGGGAATTTATTGGTTATTTAATTTGCAGAGTTGTTTGATTAAATGCCAGTTGCTTTGAATTTATGTTCTTTCTTATTGGTTTAGTAAAAACAAATACAACGGTGGAAGCTTGTGAGCTATGGTTTGGAGAGCTTGCTCACCCACAGAATGCCTCAAACTCTTTCCGGGGGCCCATGTGCAAGGGGACAAGCTATGGGTGTTACTCTCACTTTTAATAGTACTGAAACACATCAGCCTCCATTAAAGTCCCATGCTTCATTAAAGTCTGATGCTTTATTGTGGTATGGAGGAGGCCTTGGATTCTGAAGACCATGTCAATTAAGCCCAACTCTCTGGAAATTTCTACCTGCTAACATAATCAAAGACAGAGGAAGTGATCTGTGGAACAGGAAGACAAAAACTTCAAAGGCGAAATATAAAAGAGAGAATTTCAACCTCTTGAGTAAATGTTAAGTTGGCCCATTAATTGAAAGCAGCAGAACTTGGAAGGTGGAAGGAGGTGAGGGAAAAGGAAAAGCAAGAACCAGTGATCTCTGTGGCAAGGCTTTATAACTCCAGGGTGAGTTCCCCTATGTCATGTGCGTCCCTGATGATATTTTGTAAGTCAGACTGTGCTGTAGGTTGTCTGGGGTGTTAAGCATAGATAATGACAAAGGAATAGGGGAGAATGAAGCATCCTTGATATCCTCTGAGCCCTCCCCTTGTCCCTAATGTACCTGAGGCAAAAGTCACAGGACCTTGATGCTATCAAACAAGGAAGGCTTTAAAGCATGGGTCTAGGGATGAGCCTGGTGTCTGTCTTCTAATGAGCAGTCTAGGTTCAGAGAGCCTCATCAGCAGAAGGCTACCCTCTCAGTTGTGAATTTTTGGCCACAGGATCCAAAGTGGGGGAAGAATTAAACAATCATTGAAATATTGAAGAAGCTCATCAAAGTTGAACTTTGATCTAGACACAGACTCCTGAATTCTGATCTGTGCTGGTAGTTCTTCCTACCCCATCTCTCCCCCGCATCTCTAGCCTTGCAATCCAGCTAGGAGGAATTATGGCATCCAGGTTGGCATCTGAGCCACAAACTGATAGACCCCAGATACTCTGGGCTGGACCTGACTCGGGCCTGTTCCCCAGGAGTTTATGTTGGATATTATAATCGAATGAGATTCTCATGGGGCATTCAACAATTAATAAATGAGATTTACTTAGCCATAGCAGAAGGTTGTCTAATGAAGACAGGCATTGAGAACATCTGGAAACATCTCAGCTGAGCTGTTCCTTTTGGCCCACCCTGAGATTCCTTGTGGCTTGTACTCTTTGTGCTTTGCAATCCAGGAAGTGATGTGAATAACCTGAGTCTTTAGATCCCTGAGCCAATTAAACATCAAGAGTGGTTTGTAATTCCTTTTATGGAAACAATCAGTGTAAATCCAATGGGAATGGGAGATTAGAATATTCCTCTTCCAACAACAGGGGATTATGAAGTCCTGGATAAGAAGTTGAAGG
>CM053770.1:51937020-52138033 GCA_028658325.1 Potorous gilbertii
TTTTTTTTGCAAACCAAGGCTGACTTACTAGAAAGTATCTTGCTGCTGCTTTGCCTGCTAGATCCTTATTTTCACCAAGACTTTGCAGCTTCACCCTCCTACATTCATGTTGTCTCCCTCTAACAGAATGAGCTCACCAGGAGCGAGGATCATCTCTAGGGAGTGGATGGAGCACTAGGAGGAGAGTCAGGAAGACTAAGAGTTCAAACCTGGCCTCTGACACTTAGGAGCTGTGGGACCCTGGTCAAGTCACTCTAACTTGTTTGCCTCAGTTTCCTGATCTGTAAAATGGGGATGGTAAGAATTGTTGTGAGGATGAAATAAAGTATTTCCAAAGTGCTTAGCAAAGTGCCTACCACATTATAGGCACCATGTAACTGTTAGCTAGTGTTTAGCACAGCGATTAGCACTTAATGAATACTTTTCCATTCCATTCCAAAAACTGATCTAAATAAAAGCCAAGAATTTTCTTTTGGAAACAAAACTGAGAAAATGTAAAACTATACATAGCAATTACGAACACAGACAACAGGTTCTTATCACCTATGCGGAATAAGCATCCTTGTAAATGGAGAAATTCCACTAATATTGTGATGCAAATTACTTACATTTATATAATGCCTTATGTAATATATGTTAACACAATTATAAACATGATGCCTTATATATTATCTTATATAATAACTTCTATTTTAACCTCACAGCTCTTTGTGATGGGCACAATGGTTATTCTCCCTTTACAATTCAGGAAACTAAGGATCACGCAGAAAATGAGTGTTAGGGGCTCAAGTGGAACCGAGATACTGTAAACTTCGGGTCCTTTACATCCTTTGTAAGCTCCTGGAGGGCAGAGAACCTTTCATTTTAACTTTTGTATCCCCAGCACCTAGCCCAGTGCCTGACCCACAGTAACTGCCTGATAAATGCTTGCTGATTGATGCTCTTGGCTAGTAGAAGATAAACTAAAATACGGGGGCCAAATGTAAATAACTGGAGGACAACTTGTTGCAAGGTGAGATTCGCAAACTTATGGTATGGATTTTTTTTATTGGTAGCTAGGCAGGTGAGCCCCGGGCCGAGAGTGAGAAGACCTCATGGAAGCCCACTCTCCGACAAGCCATTTAACTGGTAACAGCCTCCGGAGGATGGCGACAGCCCCTACCTAGCTCCGGGCAAGCCTTGGGGCACTGCATAGATCCTGGCCGTTCTCATTCCCGGGGTCTCTGCAGGGCCCCTGGGCTAATCCGTAAGGCAACATTTCTTTCCCTTAATGTTCCGTCTCCTTTCCCAGTACGTTCCAGGGCCCCCAAACCTTCCAGACCACTCCAGAACTGCTTAACAGAATAACTTTCGGATAATTCTTCCAAATCAGGGAAGCAGAAAAAAAAGACCCCCCCCCCCAATCCCTGCTGCCCAACAGAACGGGAAACCCCAGGCCTCACCCTCACAAAGCTCACGGTGGCGAGCGCCCCTAACACTGGCTGACAATGTTGAACAACTCAAACAATTCCAAACTGGCCTTTATTTTTTCTCAACACACACGTCTAGAATAAGAGGAACGCTGGAGGTGAGGGAGGAAAGCCGGGGGTGAGACTCGCACAGTGCTCGGAGGAGGCCGCGGCGGGGCCGGCAGAGCAGGGCCGGACGGGGGCCCCCGGCCCGAGCCTACAGACGGCCCCCCTCCCAGTTACCTGCCTAGGCCTCGAGGCCTCCCTTCCCTCCACGCCACCTAGGGCGGCCCCGGAGGCCCCGGGCACTAGGGCCTGGTGCCAGGCGGGGGCCCCGGGCACTAGGGCCTGGTGCCAGGCGGGGGCCCCGGGCCCACTAGGGCCTGGTGCCAGGCGGGGGCCCCGGGCCCACTAGGGCCTGGTGCCAGGCCGAGGCCCCGACCCCACTAGGGCCTGGTGCCAGGCGGGGGCCCCGGGCACTAGGGCCTGGTGCCAGGCGGGGGCCCCGGGCCCACTAGGGCCTGGTGCCAGGCCGGGGCCCCGGCCCCACTAGGGCCTGGTGCCAGGCGGGGGCCCCGGGCCCACTAGGGCCTGGTGCCAGGCGGGGGCCCCGACCCCACTAGGGCCTGGTGCCAGGCCGAGGCCCCGGCCCCCAACCTCGGCTTTCCTATAAATCCCTGGAGCGGGAGGGCGGCGGGGGGCTCTGGGGTCAGGGTTCCCTTTACCGCACAGAAGGTCCTCCCGGCCCTCGGGGTGAGCGCGGTCCGTGCCCCCTTCCCCCCGGCTGTAAGTCCGCTGCCGCCCGCCCGGGCCGAGGCACCCACCGACCCCTCCTCCGAGGGCAGCCGCCTCCACGGCGGGAAGCCGGTATCCAGCCTCGGGGATCACCACCGCCCCAGCAGCTTCGGATTCCTTCGGACACGCACACAAGGACACCAGAGGCCTCGGGCGCGCTCCGCCGAGAGGCGCTGGGGCGGAGGGGGTGGGGAGAGAGGAAGGAGGAGGAGGAGAAAGCGACGCACGCATGGGGAGGGAAGCGGCGGAAGCGGAAGGAGCCGACGGGTCGCGAAGAGGCGAAGTGTCCCGAGTTCGGCCTTCGGGAACGGGGGAGGGCGGGGAGGCGGAGGAAGCGCTAGGGGAGGAGCGGTTTGGCGGAAACTGCCGATGGTTCCCGAAGGCGGTGGCGTCCGAGTTCCCCGGATGTAGTTGGAGGAGCGGCGGCAGCGGCGGCGGCGGCGGCAGCTACAGCGGCAGCGGCGGCGGCGGCGGCGGGAGGAGGAGGAGGAGGAGGAGGAGGAGGAGGCAGCGGCGACGGCGACGGCGGGGGGAGGAGGTGGAGGAGGAGGAAGAGGAGGAGGAGGAGGAGGAGGGGGCGGCGGAGCAGGAACAGGAGCAGGAGGAGGGGAAGGCGGAGGAAGCCGTCGCTCTCCGCTGGGCCGAGCCGGTCGCGTCTTCTTTCTCCCCCCTTTGCCCCGGTGCGCCGCTGCCGCCGTGTAGTTGGCGCCGCTGCCCCCGCCGAGAGCGAGCGGGCGAGAGACGGACGGAGCGAGCGGGCGAGCGAGCGGGCGAGCGAGAGCGAGCGTGTGCGCGGCGCCGGGGGAGGGCCATGGCCCGAGAGCGCCGGCGCCAGTAACGGAGCGGCGCTAAGACCCGCTGAGGGGGTGCTGGCCGCCGCCGCCGCCGCTGCCCGTCCGCCCGCCCGCCCGCCTCCCGCCTCCCGCGGCCCCTCTCCCCCCTCCCCGACACACACACACAGGCCGGGCATTGATGGTAATGTATGCGAGGAAACAGCAGAGACTCAGTGATGGGTAAATCCTCTCTCTCTCTATGTGTGTCTCTGGCCGGGCTGGGGCCGGGCCGGGCCGCGCCGGGGGCGGCGGGCGGGGAGGGGGATGTTCCTCCTTATCTAGCTCGGGCCGAGCCGCCATTTTTGTTGTTCACCCCGATCCGGGCCGGCCTGCGGGAGGCGGCGGGGGCGGCCGCGGGCCGGGCCGGGCCGCCGGGGCTCCTGGGCGCCGCCGCCCCGCGGCCGTGCGCTCGGCCCGGGCCCGTGGGCGGCCGGCCTCGGGGCCCGGGGCGGGGGGGGTTTAAGCTCGCCTCCCCCTCTCGGGGTGTTAATGTCGCTGTCTGTCTTCCTGTTTTTCAGCTGTCACGACCGGAGGGGGGACTCGCAGCCCTACCAGGTACCAGCCGAGTCCTAGGGGAGGGGACGGCCGGGGAAGGCGGAGGGAGGGACCGACCGCTGCTACTCGAGCTTAGGCTTCAGCCGTCGGCGCAGGCCCTGCGGGGCAACGAACCCGAAACCAGCCCCCCGGAACCCCGCGAAAGCCGGGCTCGGATTGGTGGAACGACTCCCCCGGCCCGCATGGGGGGGCCCCGGAGAGCCCACGAGCCCAGCCCGGATATTTTAGCGGGGAGGGGAGAGAGGGGCTCGTTTAAAACTGGGGGAGCCCGTGAGTGGCAGCCTGCTGAATTTTAAAAAGGCAGCGAGTTGCTTCTCTTTCCTGTGGTAGTGTATCAGAAGTCCGAACCCCAGTCCGTAGTGACTTCACTGCCCGCTCAGAGTAGGAACCAGCCGTGGAGACTTGGGAGCTGTGTCCTGTGGAGATAGCGGGGGTTCCAGGTGTTTTGGTTCCTTTTCAGGGCAGCCCTTAACCAGTGTCTCATCAGAAATGACGTAGGATGGTCCTTTTGGTTCTTCTAAATCGGTGACTTTTCAAAAGCTATCAAAAATGGGTGACAGCTGTCAAAGCACACTTGGGAGTCTAAATGAGAGGGATCTGCAGATCCCTCAGCTAGTAATTCTCTTATTCAAAATTTATTGACTTCTTGTGCATCTTGTACCTCAAACCAAGTAGGTTACAACGTACAACAGTGTGTCATACAGCGTGATATTTGTTTTGAAGATGCTAAAGCATAGGTCATGTTTCCCTTCATATAATTGCACATTATAATAGCCTGAAACGACCTGCTTAATAAGGAGAATGTCAGTCTGATTCTGTTACAAAGGCAGCGCTTTTTCAAAGTTATCCTCTTCATTTTAATTTACCTTTAGAATTAAATATTTAATAACGTAGGATCCCAGAGTTAGAAAGGAACCTTAGATCATTTAGCTTTAAAATGAAGTATTTAGTAACAGGATCCCAGAGTCAGAAATTAACTTAAGGTTAATTCTGATAACTTTTTTGCATTTACAGAGATGAAATTTGTGATTAAAGGGCTTCTTGTAAATGAAATCCATTGGCGCCTATTTAGATACATAGATGAATTTTTAGGGCAGAAATGGATGACCTAGTACTCAACTATCGATTTCTTGTGCTTTAACAGGCCCTAGAAGTGGATAATGACCAAATTAGTTGGATAAATAGATACCAAAATGTACAAATAATTTGGGGAATATAGATGAGGAAATCACCATGAAACAGTAGAAAGAATGCTGATTGTGTATAATCAGAGGATTTAGGTTCATATCTCAGTCTGTTGCTTATTACTTCTGTGGCAGCAGCATGTCACTTAAACTATCCTGAACTTCAGTTGCCTCATTTATAAAATGAAGTAGTGGGACTATATGACCTTTGAGTCTCATTTGCCTCTCACTGTATGGTATTATAAGGTCGTTTCTGCCCCCACCCCATCTTTCCCAAAAAGGTATATTAAGGAATGATGCCCCAAGATCTTTTGCTCTGAAATATTTAAATGAGTGATTATAGATCTCAGTATTTTGAATCATTGCCATTTATAGACACATTGACTTCTTGAATCATGTTTGATTAAAATTGATGTTTTAAGTCATGAAGCTTAATGAAATAGATTTCATGTTGTTATGATTAAGGACTCAAAGGTCTATGCTCTTCTTGGTATGATATTTTGCAGGCTCTTAAATATTCATCGAAGAGTCACCCCAGTAGTGGCGATCACCGACATGAAAAGATGCGAGACACCACAGATCCTTCACCACCAAATAAAATGTTACGACGATCTGATAGTCCTGAAAACAAATATAGTGACAGCACAGGTCACAGTAAAGCAAAAAGCGTGCATCCTCACAGAGCTAGAGAGAGGGATGGTGGTAAGTAATTTTACTTACAAAAATTTTGTACCCATTGAAATCAATCTGTGAAATAGAGAACGGAATTATATTATTACTGGTAAACTCTGCCACTTTTATCTCATCAGTGTTCTTTATTTTTTGGTCAGAATATTTTGATCCTTTAACTTAATCTAGAAGTAAGATGTACATTTAGAAATTGAAATCTGGATTCACCAAGAAGATTCTTAATAACTATAATAGTATTATTGGTTGGGAAATGAGGAGAGGTTAGGAATTGACTATGGGTGTATATAGAAAAGAGCTCTGATTACTTTGGAATCAGGAAAATAAATAGAACCAATCTTGTCACATTTTTAGAAAAGGCATAAGATAATTTTAATTTGGTTGTTTTTTTAATTGCTTATTTTATTTAAAAGCGTTCAAGTTCATATCTTTTTGATAACTTTTAAATCCTCAGAGGCATTTGAAAACCCAAATTTGAGGTATCTGTGGCAAATGTAAACAATCGGTAACACTGAAAGTATTTCCTAGCTTTCTTTTCCACTTTCCTCATGACCCTGGAGATATTTTCATATTTTTCCCCCTTATAGATAAAAAATTTTTGTGAAGTAATATTTCATATTCTAATGAATGACCACTTTCTCTATTCCTTCTTACTTGACCCAGTTGTACTGCTTTCACCAGTGTTGAACTTTTGATGCAGTATCTTATTTAAGAACTTTGCATCAGAGATTCTGCTTAGTTTAAGATGGCTCTGTATACTTCTATTATTGTCACTCAGCTAAGCTATCATTAATTTCTGGTATTAATTTTCTTAAAATTTCAGTTAAAGTACTTAAAAGTACTCAATGAGTTAAGTGCTAATTTTTTCCTGCCTTCTGGATAACCTCTGTTATTTAACCAACAACACATAAAATCATCATACAAGTTAACTGTCTTCATAGTTTAAAGAATCATAGAGATAGGGACTGGATCTGTGATTTTCTTGGTGCCTGAAACTTTATCAATGGGTTTCTGAAACTTTCTTTATCAATACAAATCCATACCTCCACAATTTACAGTCTTTAGAGAGCTGCCTAGGTGCTAGGGATACCAAGTCAGTATGTATCAGCTCTGGGACTTGAACTTAGGTTCCTGGTTCTGAGATTTGCCCTCCAGCCATTGTACCACACTGCCCTGTAGGATGATCTAGATAGAAAATGATCTCTTATAGTGGGCTTGGTATGGCATATGGCACCCCAGTTTTCTGAGTCTGCCACTAAATTTTTAATAATTTGTATTTTCTACTTGGTGAACTTGTGATCGCATTAATGGGGGTCTATCCTCTACTTATACACGTTGAAATTCTGTAATACTTTGCTATCTCAATTGATTTCCTTCCATGTTTTTCTCAAAAAGCCTGTAGTTGATTTTTCCAATAAACCAAAGACTTTTTTTTCCTTTCAGTTTCCAGGGTATACAAGCATATATTCAGGCTGATAACAACTGTTGCCCTCATAGGTTACTGGCCCAGTCATTTTTCTGGTTGTACGTGACCTATAAACAAACAAAAATTTGTAGATGAGGAGCAATTCTAACATTACTTGATAGTCATAGTGCCTGCTCAATTGATAGTGAAAGAAACAAGATTGGTTGTTTATATGCAGATGTTGTGTTAAATAGGAAGATTTAAAGTAAAACTAATTGTTTATATATATTCAAGAGGGAAATTAAGTTATCTGAGGTGTCATGAGCAAAAGAAACATTTCTTTTTCTTCCTGTTATAGTAATTCTTTTTGATATATGTTGGGTATTATAAACCTTATTCTACTTTTGAATAGACTCTTTATGCTATATGAGTAGCAACTTGTTTTGGTTACTTGAAAAGTAGTTTTTTTTAAATAGTGGAGCAAGGAATTGTGGCAAAAATTTTTTTTAATGTAAAGATGGCATTTTCTTTTTTTATGATACCATTTAATTTTTTCCCCAATTACATATCAAGACAATTTTTAGCATTCATTTTTACAAGGTTTTGAGTACTAAATTTCTCTTCTTCCCCTCTTACCCTCCCGTCTTCTGAAAATTGTAGACAATTTGATATAGATTATACATGTGCTACCATGTAAAACATATTTCCATATTAGTTTTAGTTATGAAAGAAGAAACCGATGAAAAGGAAAAAAAACACAAAAAAGAATAATGTAAGTGACAGAAATAAGCTTTGATCTTCATTCAGTCTGTCAGCTCTTCATCTGGATATGAATAGCAATTTTCTTCGTGAGTCCTTTGTACTTGATATCATTTTGTTGTTGAGAAGAGCTGAGGCATTTATTGTTGGTCATCACACAATGTTGTGGATACTATGTACAATTTTTTTCCTGGTTCTGCTCATTTCACTTTGTATCAATTTGTACAGGTCTTTCCAGGTTTTTCTGAAATGTGCCTGTTCATCATTTTTTATTTCAAAATAGTATTCCATTACATTCATATACCAAAGCTTGTTCAGTCATTCTCCAATTGATGGATATCCTCTCAGTTTCCAGTATTTTGTCACCATGAGAAGACTGCTATAAATTTTTTTGCACATATAGGTCTTTCCCCGTTTTGTATGATCTCTTGGGGATACGGACCTAGTAGTGGTATTGCTGGATCAAAGAGCATGCGCAGTTTGGTTGCCCTTTGGCCATAATTCCAGATTGCTTTCCAAAATGATTGGATCAGGTCACAGCTCCACTGACAGTGTATTAGTATCCCAATTTCCTCACATTTATCCTTTTCCTTTTTTGTCATATTAGCTAATCTAATAGGTGTGAGGTGGTACCTCAGAGTTGTATTAACGTTCATGTCTCTAATCAGGAGTGATTTAGCACATTTTTTCGTGACTATAGATAGATTTAATTGATTTATCTGAAAACTGCCTGTTCATATCCTTTCACCATTTATCAATTTGGGAAGTGGCTTGTATTCTTACAAATTTGACTCAGTTCTCTATATTTTGGGAAATGAGACCTTTATCGGAGGTAAAGATTGTTTCCTAGGTTTCTGTTTTCTTGGTTGTATTGGGGCTTTTTTTGTGTGTAAAACCTTTTTATTTTAATATTATCAAAAAGATTTACATTTCATATTGTTCTCTGTCTCTTGTTTGATCCTGAATTCTTCCTTCCCCATAAATTTGGCAGGTGAACTATTTCTTATTCTCTTAATTTGCTTATGGTATCACCCTTTATGTGTAAATCATGCACACATTTTCATTTATTATTATATAGTGTGAGGTGTTAGTCTATACCTAGTTTGTGTTTTATTTTCCAGTTTTCCCAGCAGTTTTTATCAGATATTGAATTCTTTATCCCAAAGGCTGGAGTTCTTTGGGTTTGTCAAACACTCGATTACTATGGTCATTGACTACTGTGTCTTGTTTCCCTAATGTATTCCACTGATCCACCACTCTATTTTTTAGCCATTACTAGATAGTTTTGATGATTATGGCTTTATAGTACAGTTTGAGTCCTGGTATTGCTGGACATCTTCCTTTGTATTTTTTCACTAATTCCTTTAATAATATTAATCTTTTGTTTGTCTTGACAGTTAGGCTTCCAAGTATTTTATTTATTTACAGTTATTTTAAATTGAATTTCTCTTTTTGTCTCTTGTTACTGGGCTTGATCATACAAAGAAATGCTGATGATTTACATGGGTTTATCTTATATCCTGCAACTTTGCTAAAGTTAATTATTTCAGGACGTTTTTAGTTGATTCTGTAGGGTTCTCTAAGTATACCATCATATCATTTGCAGTGACTGATAGTTAAAAACAACCTTTTATTTCATAAAATAAAAGCCTGATAGCATAAGTTATTTAAATGGACAATATTTTCATTTTCAGGGTTCTCTAAGCTGTCAGTCAATAAGTTAATTCTTTACAAACTTTAGACTCTTATCTTCTAGAAAAGTAGAAATTCTATTCAATATATAGTACTTAAAATGTAGTTGATATTTTTTAAAATTAATTTTATTTATTTTCAGTGTTATACAATCTATACCATATAACTTAGATTCCCTCCCTTCCTCCCCGAGACAGCATACAATTTTATATATGCTCTACACATGCATTCCTATTAAATATATTTTCACTATAGTCTTGCTGTATAGAAGAATTAAAATGAATGAGAGAAATCATATAACAAATCAAAATGTAATACACACACAAAAAATGATCTGCTACATTCTGCGATTGAATTCCATAGTTTTTTCTCTGGATATGGAAGGCATTTTGCCTTAAAAGACTGTTGGGAATTTTTTTAAGTCCTTACATTGCAATGAAGTTCCAAGTCTACCAGAAAAACTCTTGTACACTGTGGTTGTTGCTGTGCACAAAGTTCTCCTGGTTCTGCTTCTTTCACTCAGCATCAAATCATATAAGTCTTTCCAGGCCTCTCTGAAGTCTTCCTGTTCATCATTTGTAATAGCACAATAGTATTCCATTACATTTATATACCGTAATTTATTCAGCCATTCCCCAATTGATGGGCATCCCCTTGATTTCCAGTTTTTGGCCACCACAAAGAGTGCTGATATAAATATTTTTGTACACCATTTTTATGATCTCTTGGGGATACAGCCCTAGAAGTGGTATTGCTGGGTCAAAGGGTATGGACATTTGGGCTACAGATGTCTCTCCAGAATGGTTGGTTCAGCTCACAGCTCCACCAACTGTGATTTAGTGTTCCAACTCTCCCACATCCTCTCCAATGTTTATCATCTTCCTGTTCTGTCATGTTAGCCAATCTGATAGGTGTGATGTGGTATTGTAGAGCTGTTTTGATTTGCATCTCTCTAATCAATAGTGAGCATATTTTAGAGCATTTTTTCATATGACTATAGATAGCTTTAATTTCTTCCTCTGAAAACTGCCTGTTCATATCCTTTGACTATGAACTGAGGATGTAGTTGATATTTGGAAAGAAAATGGGGTACAACCTGTGTCCTGTTGATGGTAGATCTGTAGTTCTTTTTACTCTCAGTATTCAAGGACCAAAAGGCTAAAGACCTTGCATCTTACTCTGAATGGTAGTCTTTTCTTATTCAATAACAGCCAATATGTTTAGTCACTTCATGTATGGAAGCAAGCTTTTGTATAGTATGAGGGAATTCCATATAAGTAAACTATAAAAGTAAGATTAAAAAAAAGAGATTTTAGATTTTTTTATTTCTCTTGGTTTAGCTTTAGAGCATTAAATAATCTCTATCACTCACTGTTCTTATTACTTCCTTTAGTCTGTAGGATTTTCCTTAAGTCCCTGACCCTTGGGTGTTAAGTATTCTTAGATTAGTCCAACTTTGAGTATCTAGTGGAGCTATTTAATAAGCTTTCCCTGTGGTCTTTAGAGAATACATTTCGTTGTCACTTGGGCCCCAGGTAGTTGTTCTTTATTTGCTCCTGATTTAAACTGGGATTTTGCACTTGTTCTTTTAGCCAACTCAACAGGTACTGTTCCTAGGAATTTTTTCTCACCTACCTATGATTTTAGGTCCTTCCTCTGAGGCTGTTCCTGTCATGCATCAGGGTATCTTGAATCAGTATTTTCTTTTCTTCTTTTTTTTTTTAAAGTAGACCCACCCATCCCCCGAACCTCACCCCCAGCGCCCTTTACATTTGCATAAGTCTTTACCTTATCTCTGTCCTCATCTCATCTGAATCTAATATACCTTAACATTTTATAGAATTCCCCTTCAGACTCATAATACACGTTTGCCCATTGTACACATTGTATCCTCTAATCCTTTAAAGATACTTCGGAAAGGACATTTGCATGTTGACATAGAAAAGAACTATCCGAGGATCATATTAGTGTTGTCTACTCTTTGGAAATATTGGGTTGGAGGGGAGAAGGCATTTTAACACTTCAGATGTCACTAACACATCCATAACTAACTTCAGGTGCAGATTTGTTTCTATAGAAATTGCCTTTAGAACTGAAAACTAAAGTTTTGCAAGTCTGAAAATGAGGTTTCATTATTTTTTGATGGTTGTGATTTTCATGACTGTCATAATTTATATTCAAATATAAGAACAGAACAGATTCTAGGTTGAATTATGGTAAAATTTTTTAACTAGAATAATTTTTAAAGTACTTGTACTCTTTCTTCTATCATGCATAATGGAAAGTTGATTGTTTAATTCCATTTTGATACTAGTCATTTTTTTCTGTGAGTTAAAAATATTTTTAAAAAAGGAAAGATTGCCACAATTGAGAAAACAATTTATCCTATTCAGTTTTTCTATTAATCATTAGACACTTAAGAGCTACATTCACAACTCTTCATTAGACATTGGAATACAATGTAAATGAAACAGATACGATTTTAGTTTCTTATCTGATCTTTAAATTCCTAGAGATTGTAGAGAGATAATACTCTTATTTTCATGAAACCTATGCCAGTCTTTAAAATCAGAATTTATGTTTGGGCCTGGCAGTGATGGATAGTAAATAAATATATTAACCATGATTCTTTTAAGAGAAACCATAGCCCTAAATCACTACTATAGAGGTTGAGTAATACAGGAATACACCTCTAAGATACTGTATTACGTACTTTGATGGCTTGGCTCTTGGGGCTGAATACTGTTTTGATTTACTGGGTGATCCTAGGCTAGCTGCTTAAATGACAGAGGAGTTTATTTCCTCACCTGTACAATGAAGGAGGTAGAGTAGAGGATCTTTAAAGTCCCTTCCAATTCTAACACCTGTGATTTATATGAACATTTATTTATTTACTGTATCACATACAATTTAAAAATGCAGGTGACTTTTTTCACTGTTAGGATTTGGAAGAAACTACTGAATATTTTATTAAGAGTTTTGAAGGAACCCTGTGTAGTAGTGCATTGGGAAAAATGTTCTTAGTACAGCAAAATAAGAAGCCGCATAAGGGAAGGAAACTGGATTTTATCTGCTCTGCCACTTGCAGTCTATGACCTCGGGCCAGTCACCTACTCTTTCTGGTCCCCACATATCTTATCTGCAAAATGGTGGCTAGTAAGGTGACCTTTAAATAACTCTTCTGGCTTTAAATCTATGATTCTAAGAAATAAATTCCATGTACATTTGGTTTTTAAAAGTAACTTGTTAAAATAAAAGTTCTAATACACATAGATCTTTTGAATTAGAAAGATTAAGGAGTTTGTTTTAGCCCAGCCACTATTTGTTTAATAATTTTAACTTACAATTCTTTTCCTAAACATCAGTTACCTAAGTATGAAGATCATTGCGATGAATGGTACACATTAAATTTTTGGTGATTTTTAAAATATATATTTTAAGATCTGTTGATTTATTATTTATGTATTAGTAATTTAAATGTACTAAGATCTCATTAGTGGTAGTTCTCTTTCTGTTGATACATATTACATACTCTCTATGCTGTAGACTGAATGAATGGACAAACATTTATTAAGCACTTGCTATATACTATATACTATACCTATACTAGAGGTAGCTAGGTGGCTATATGTAGCAGCTGCTAGGTGGTTTAGTGGATGTAGTGCTGGACCTGGAATCAAGAAGACTTGAGTTCAAATGCAGCCTCAAACAGTTGCTGTGTGACCCTGGGCAAGTCACTTAACTTCTGTTTGCCTTAATAACTGGACAAGAAAATGACAAACCACCCTGATATCTTTGCCAAGAAAACCCGATGGAAAATATTGGCATGCTGTGGAAGAGTCAGAGGTGCAACTGAAGAACAGCAGTATGCAAATACTAAGCACTGGGGATACAAATAAAAAAATGGAGAAAGTGACTGTTCTCAAGGAGTTAACAGTTAGTGGGAGAGAAAACACAGAGAACTTTTCAATTGCAAGTCAGATAGAAAGTGCTATAGTCTTCAAGTTACAATACCAAAAGAGATAGTAAGGTGTTTTCTTTAATGTCATTTCCATTGATAAAAACCATTTCCATCACTAATGTCAAACTATTTGACTATGCCAAGGATTTTTGTGGCAAGAACTCTCTTTTACAGGTCTTGCTACTCAGGAGGCAGGGACTCCAGGCACTTTGAAAAGCAGTTGTCAAGTCAAATCTCCACAAGAGTTGCTTCCCTTGATGATGGCAGTTTTCATCAGTTGGTGTTAGGGTAGACAAGGGTGGTAGGACCCCTTATTTACAGAGGTTATCCTTTTTGGTGATGACTGAAGGTCAGGGTAGTTGGTTGTGGGGGGAAAGAGTATATTACTGTATTTTCAGGGCTCTTGGGCTCAGGGTCCTGAGTTGTTTCTATCTAGGTTTGAATGAGTCAATGGGTGAGCTGATGTGTGTTTGATGGTCCTGGCACATGCTGCCTCCTTTCTCTTGCTGTTTCAGCTAGGCTATTGGCTCATTCCATTGGTGATATTTGGTCAGCATTTGATGAGAATGGCTGGCTTCCTTCCTCGTAGAGACTTTTACTGAATGTGATGGCTATGGGAGTTGAGCTTAAAGCAGGGTCATTGCTCTTGGGGCACATGCTATTCCTTGGACTCTTAAACTTACCAAGGTAGTACTTTATTCATATATGTGGCCAAAAATAATTGTCATCTGGTGGTCAACATTTTAGTGATGAGCCTACTTGAACTTATTTGTCCTGTTTGTCCACTGACATAGGCTATTGTTGTGTCTGTAGTCAACAGAGAGGTTTAGTGTAAAATCTTCCAGAACTTGTGTTTCAAAAATGTTTTTTTCAGTATTCTTCATGATGAAGGAGTGAAGTAGAACTTTGGATTTGTTAAATTCTGCAGTTTTTTAATTTGATTAAATTTTGTTGCATTTTATTGTTTATAGGATAGGAAGGAACCATGAGATGCTATCTAATTAGTTTTCTTAGGCATGAATATAATCCAGACTATTTTAGAGGGGGAGACTTCATAATTACTTTCATCTATATAAAAAAATTTTAAAATAAATGACTTTTAAAAAAATGTCCTTGGTAGTGAAAATACTTTTGGAGAAAAGATTAAGGGTAAGGAAAAAACCATGGGAAAACATAGTTAGGCGGGCACACTTAAGAATGTTACAGTTTTGTTAGGCATGTTGAATTTTACATTTTGAATAAGCAATTGCAAGATATAAGAATGTTAGACTATTGGTTTTATGTTTTAGGAAATGAGTTCAGTTTTTGTGATCATTTGACAGATCAAAGTGAGCCAAATAATATTAAGTTAATAATAGAGAATATATGGTTTTTAGAGACATTTGCAAGTAGTAATGGGTTGAAATATTATTGCTTTTCATCTTTGGGTATTGTTCAACATGAAAATAATTTGTTTTTCTTGAAATAGTTAATTATTAGTGTTTTAAAACCTTTAGAATTGCCTCTATGTCTTTCTTCAGCAGTGGACTAAAAAAATCAGTAATTCAGAGACAGAGAGTGTGCATGAAAGAGGGTACAAACGCTCAGTTATCAAAAGGAATTTTTGTTTTTCAGTTATGTCTGAGTCCTCATGACCCCATTTGGGATTTTCTTGGCAAAGATAATGGAGTGGTTTACCATTTCCTTCTGTGACTCATTTTTACAGATGAGAAAACTAAGGCATATAGGGTTAGATGACTTGCCCAGGGTCACACAGCTGGACTGAGGCCAGATTTGAACTCAGGAAGATAAACGTTTCTGACTCAAGGCTTAGAACCCTATCTATTGTACCCAGCTGCCCATCAAAGGAGATTAGCCTTTTCCTAATCATACTTCATCCTCTCTCATTTCTTTAGCTTCCCAATGTGTTTTTCCATCCATTACTTTAAGGCTTTAACTGGACTAGAAACTTGGAAATCTCTCCTTCTCTGCATGGCTATCTTGGTGTAGGATTTTTAGCAGTTTACTTTTATAGTGAATTTCTATGTTCTTGAGTAATTGCGTCAGTAATTTATTACCTGTTCCATTTGTGCTTGCTAATAGTAAATGCTTATTTAATCAAATACTTCATAGTATTAAATATTGTGTAGAATTTATGTAACACCTTTTGTAATTATGTCCATTGGGACATGTATATAGTACATAATATATACTATTTAATATAGGGGCTGTATTTGTAAAGAGAATTGAAGCACATAAAAGCTGAAGCTTAAGGTTTTGTCAACATCAGTGGCAGCAGAATGGATCCGAAAATTATTTTGATTATGATTTCTGATCAAAATAATCAGTGCAGTAAAGCAATATACAGCATCAAAATTGGGTATCCAAATTGTGTTCCTATATAGATGGACAGATTGTTTAACTGAAAGTTATGTTTGGAATAGTTATTAGAAACATTAAGCTTCTCTGTGTGGCTATTAACCTATTAGTATTCAGTAAGCTGAATACGTTAATTGGAGAGAATTTCTGCTAATTGGTTCCTAGCACTGTGATTTGTGCACCTCATCCCAGTGCTTGCTTTTGGCTTTAATGTAAGTAAGTCCATTGAACATAGACTTTTACAAACTACTTGATAATGTGTTGATGAAGAGGCACTTGGTCTATAGTAAATGAACCATAATTATTTTTAATTAGGCCCTTTATAAATACATGAATGAGTATCACTCTAGGTGTTCTGATAACTCTGCAGCTGTGTATGTATAACTATTAACTTGGTACTTTTAATCATCAATAAAGAATGCTTTTTTGTAGTTTGGTAAGCCATTTATTTAAAGATTTTAAAGCTATGAATCTTTAAAGTTCACCACAGCTTAATGAAGTAGATTAATATTCTTTCCATGCTGAAAAATATAGAGTTCTGTGGAGAAATATATCTAGAATCAGAACTGTATCTTAGTATAACAAGAAATTAAGAAAAATTCTATTATTTCTTTGAAAAGAAATTCATTCACTTAAGGATGTGTGGTATCAATAGGTATCAATGTTATCAGTCACACTTGTACTTTGAGATTGACTGATGAGAATTTGGAGTGAATTAGTAAATTACCTTACTTATAGAACCTTTGGAAAGTACTTCGTACAATTTTAGTAAAGTTTAAAACTTCCCAAGGGAGAAAGGGATAGTTCCATAGTATGGAAAAAGTTCTTAAATGCAGATTTAAAATGAAAGTGAGAATACTTTTATCTAGTGCTTTATACTTTCCAGAGTATTTTCACATACATTATTAACTTTTTATATCCCTATGAGAAGTAGATAAGACAGGTAGAATTCTCATTTTGCATGAAAGGAAAATGTCTTACCCAAAGTCACATATTTAGTGGCTAATGTAATACTTGGCATCCAGTTTTTTCTGGCCTTTTAACAAGTGCTTTTTCCAAATCCAAATCTTTTCTTATTGCTCATACTTGACCTCTCTGTAGCCTTTATCATTGTTGAATATATATCCCTCTCAGTACTCTCTTCTCCTTTTGTTTTTGGGACTGTACTCTCTCCTTTCCAGTCCTCCTGCATCTATCTCACAGCTTCTTCTCAGTCTTCTTTGCTGGATATTTATCCAGGTCATACCCCTGGGTGTCCCAGAGGACTCAATGCTGAACCTCCTTCTCTTTTCTGTATTGTTTTACTTGTTGATGTCATCACTTCCCATGCATTCAGTTTTCATCTTTTTGCTGTGATTTTCCAATGTTCTTATATATCCCTAACTTTTTTGCTGAGCTCCCGTTGCGTATCTCATATGAAATTGGATGTCCTTTATAAAGAAATTTGAAACTCATCATGTCTAAAACAGAACTCATTCTCTTCCTCCTGCCCACCCAAACCCTCTCCACTCCCAAATTTTCCCCATAACTATCCAGGGCACTACCAGTCCCCCACGCTCTCAATGTAGGTATCATGTTAGATTCCTCACACTCCAGTCTCTCATCCAATCTGTTGCCAAGATCCATCTATTTTACCTGTGAAATGTCTTTCAAATATGTTTCATTATCTCCTCTGATACTGCCTTCTCCCTCTTGTAGATCCTCGTCTCCTCATGCCTGTATTATTGCAATAAGTAGCCTGCTGGTTGTCTGCCTGCCACAAGTCTCTCTTCACCTCCAGTCTATCCCCCACTAAGGTGACCATATTCCCCACTTTCCAATAAACTCTAGTGGTTCCTCATTGCCTCCAGAATCAAATACAAATCTTCTGTTTAATGTTCAAAGCCCTTTTTCAATATCTATACCCTAGCTGCTGCTGCCCTCTTCCCCCAAGTCTTCTTACACCTTAAATGCCACTTTCTCCTCCATGGATTGACTCTTGATCCATTGACATTGGATTGGGCATTTCACTGGCTGTCCCTCACTCCTGGAAAGCTCTCCCTCCTAATGCCTTACCTCTTGATTTCTTTCAGGTCTTAGCTAAAATCCCACTTGCTATTAGAACCTTTTCCCACTTCCTCCATAATTCTAGTGCCTTCCCTTTGTTGATTTATCCTGTCTGTAGCATGTTTATACATAGTTGTTTTCGTACCGTCTCCGTTGGGTTATGAGCACTTTGAGGGCAGGGACTTTTTTTGCTTTTCTTTGAGTCTTTAGCATTTAGCTCAGTGTCTGACACATAGGTGTTTAATAACTGGCCATGTTACATCCAAAATATTTTGAATTAGAAAGATTAAGGTGTTTGTTTTAGTTTGGCAACTATTTATTTGATATTTATAGATTATCCATATAATTGTTTTCCTAAACACATTGGCTACCTCAGTAAGAAAATTATTGACATGAATTGTACATATTGAATTGGATAATTTTTTTTAAGGCTTATAAGTTTGTTACTTATATATTATTATTTTAAATATTCCAAGATTAGTGCAGAATCTCCCTTCACTGATGCATATTTCAAACTCTCCATGTCAAAGCATCATACTAAGAACTGTCAGGAAGCATTTTAAAATTTATACATTAAAGCATGACTTTGTACAACGAAGTTTTATAAAGCAAACATGGACTTTTGGAATATATAAACCATTTAATAAAGAAATGTTTATCAGATATATAATATATACATGGCACTATGTTCATGGAGAGAAAGTGGGCATATGAGAAGTGTAAAGTATGGTACTTACTCTTAAGGTGCTTATTATTTGGGAAGAGAAGTTAATTTTAGTGGTAGAAGAGTTGAATACCAACACAAGCCTAATAAAAGAGGAGAAATTACAACCATCAATTTAGGAGGAAAATAAAGCTCACTGGGCTTGGAATATAAGCTTAATGAAAGAGGATCAAATAAAGCCAGACTTTAAAAGTATATGGATAGATGGAAAGGTAGAAGAGAAGGGAGAGTATTTGCCTTTTATCAAGAATGTGCTTTTTATATGTGTAGATAGAGCTTGCACTCGTGATTTCACTAGTATAAAGGACTGTGTACATCTAAATTCCCTTCACTAATTGACAACTTCTCTGTAGTCTTAAGAGTTACCTGGGGCAGTGGGAAGTCATGTTAATACAGCTGGTATGTTTTGAAAGAGGCAGAACTTAAACCAAATCTTCCTGGCCCTTGGGGTAGCCCTCTATTTATATGCCAGACTTGATTCTTTACAGTTATTTGGTAAGACTAACATTGGCTAAGTTCATAAAATAGTGAAATCATCAGAAGAAGATCTCTGATATGCTGTTTTTTTAAAGAATTTATGCAAAGCTTAGATAAATCCTCCGTGGACTTAGAGAATATGAACGAATTACATTTTGTCCTGGGAACAGATCCATTGAAGTTGTTACGTAGCAATACTCTGCCTCCTTGATGTCACAGGTTTTTTTTCAGTGTGTTATTTGCTCTTTCTGTACATAGTAGGTATTTTATGAATGTTTACTAAAAGATAATCTGTATCATATCTGATAAAAGGAATATTTAGTGATAGTATATGGATTCTGTATTAAGATGTTGACAATCTCCAGAGTGGATGTAAAAATCAAAAAGCACTATAATTGTGGTGACATTATGATCTTATAATAACCCTACATAATTTTCTGTCCTCCCCTTAAGTGTTCATTGTACTCCGATTGTCCTAAATCCCTTTATTTTTGTACGGTGTCCCAGTCTGCTCCTAACCCTGAAATGTTTAATGTGACAAAAACTACAGCCATTTTCTTTCCAGTTTCCCTAATAGAAACAAAACTCCTCTTAGTAAAGCAGATGTGTCATGTATTAGAACAAAAGTCTTCTGTATAGTATGCTTTTTTAAAGATAGAGTCACCTCTTTGGTCTTTGGCCTTTGACACTAAACTCATAACCTAAAGTAATAGCAATTAAAACTTACTTTGGAAGATTTTGATTAGAATTGGGAGGAGTGGTATAATCAATTACTAGATTTTAAAAAATGTATTTGCAAAGAAACTTCTGAAATGATTTGTCGTAATAGTAACTAAATATGTGGTAGATAGGGAAACTGGCTGGTTGGTGGTGTTAGGGAGAAGGATATAGATAAAATAGTTCTCTTGTGGAAAATTTGAGCTTTAATGGCTAATTATCTTTCCTTTTTCTCTTTTGAAACCCTCTACCACATTCTGCTTATTGTTTAATATAATAAAATGTCACTAATTTGGATTATTCCTAATAATTTCTATTTAGTGATAATTTAGACAGGGTCTCAGTTTCAAACCTTGCCAGGAGGTTATTTTGCTAATTAATAGTGTAAATGGCATTGGTGGAGAAATTTTTTAACAAGAAAAAATGTAAGCACTTTATTTTAAAAAGTTTTATTTGAGCCTTTTGTTTCTGCCTCAATCTTTTTTCCTGTAACCATGCGGACTGCGGTCTGGACACCAGGTATTCTTTATCCCTTGTGTGGATGGTTAGGTGAAACACATCTCATTCAGGAAGTTTAAGCGTTCCAGAGTGTACCGTGTGGTCTGAAAACAGAAGTAGGTGGAAGGTTTCGCTGTCTATAGTGAATTCCTTTTCAACCTTAGTATCATCCTGAAGGCAGTGGATGGCTTTATAATGATCACATAAGAAATATGATTCTATGAAGGGTGAGAGTAAAGGTGGTTATTGAAGAAATGTATGATGGGATTGTTATGAGCTCTATTGGTATCCCCATGATGTTAAGAGAAATTGTTAAAGGACCCCCGTATCTTGGGTTTAAGCTTCTGTAGTGAAATTATGGTAGAACACAGGCAAGAATTGCATATGATAGGCATAGATGGTCTAAGATCTTAAAGACTTTCTTCACTAAGCAAGTTGTACTGATCTTTGTCACCTGTATACTCTGTTCATGTTCTTAGGTTTGCTAACGTAGAGTACCTAACATGCCACATGAAACATGTAAATGCAATGTTCTGCAGGTTACGAAAGTGATCATGATTTTTTGATTTACCTCCAAAAATGAATTCTATTTATTCTAATTGTTTGATTTCATTACTTGATGGATATATTATAAGTTATCAGTACTAAGGACAAATTTGGAATTCCTGTAGCAACTACACTAAAGTTCACATTTGCAGCATTAACAAAAAGGTAAACTAAGCAAACGATATTCAGCAATTCAGGGAAATTGTTTAAACTACTGCGGAGTAAATTGTTTTCAAGGACCCTTAAATATTTTAACAGCATCATTAAATATATAAGCAGTAAGTGATGAAAAATCCTTAATATTCAGTAAACATATCCTTGAGCATTCAGAGTAGCCTGATGTGTTTGTTTTGTTCCATTTCCTATGAAACAGGTGTGGTACAGTGGAAAGATCACTTGACTTGGGAGGTACAAACTCAAATCCCAACACTTGCATTTACCTGACGGGTGACCTTGGATCAGTTATAATCTTTCAAGTCTCGGTATCTTTGTGAAATGAAGTACCATTTGTACTATAATAAATAAATGAGAGAAGCGTTTAGTAAATACTTACTTTCTACCAAGTACTGTGATGATTGCTGAGAATACCAGTACAAAAGAGAGAGCTCGGGCCCCCAAGGACTTCACTTTTTGATAGACGAAGGTAACAAATTTAGAGAAGTGATGACTAGGGAGGAGTGTTTTGGTTTGGAAAGCCACAGGGGCTGTGAATTGGAACCTTAGAGGAATTAATTTGTGTAGCCCATTCTAGGATCAGTGTCGTTACTGATTTGATTATTACCCTCTTCAATATATGGAAGGAAGGAAGGTTGCAGGTGTAGATTGAATGGATAGCACAAAGGTGGCTGAAAATGTAGAGAATGTCAGGGAGTCCCGCTAGATAGAGCAGGGTATGTATGTAATTCATTCACCAATTTGGCTTCGATCTCATTTAGTCAGCTTTTATTTAGTGCCTCTTATGTACCAGCTGAGGACTAGGTGCTGGTACTACAAACATAACAAATGAAACATTTTCCTGGATCTTAAGGAGCTTATATTCTATAGGGGGAGACATGTGTCTTGTGTGTGAGGGGAAAAAAAAGATATAAAATTACAGTTATTCATTCACACAATTATAAAGCACCTCCTGCTGTATGAAGGAAGCATCATGATAATTGCTGGGGGAAATATAAACATTCTAATTTGATCCCTCTTCTTGTGGAGCTTAATTTATCAAGAAATGAGAGTGGGGTGGGTGGGGAGATGAGGCAAGCAATATGTAGAAATACACACCAAGATATAATTACTGTACTTCAGAAAAGTATATATGAAGTACTATGTGAGGGAAGAGAAAAGAAGGTTTTACTTATAACAAAAGAATCAGAAAATGTCTCCTGGAAGAGGTGGCATAGGTATAATATCCGTCATACCTGTGAGGCAGTGGAGGACCAACTTTGGAATTGGGATTGGGAATTCAGTTCCTGCCTCAAACATATTAGCTGTATTAACCCATTTAACCTGAGGTCAATGGAATTTCCATTCTGGGAGTTTCTTACATTGACATATTTATATATCTAGGCAAAAAAAAGTGCCACTGTATTTGAGAGAGAAGATTAATTCATTAAAAACTTTAATTATAGAATTTTAATAATTTCAGTTACTCTTAAATTAGTAACTTTTATTACATCTGATTTTGTTCCAGAGGGCATAATAGTGATAACTGAATTTGATATTAAATCAGTTTTTCTAAAACCATGTAGTTTTATAAGTCTTTAAATCCATCTAAACTTGATTACTGTGTAGATAATTTAACGAGTTACATAGTTTTATGCAACTTACACAGTTGCTAAATTTTCACATTGAGAGATTTAGATTCAACAACCTAAACCATACTCTAACGGTAATAATTAGAAGTTCTTAAAATAACAGTAATTCTGTGTTTATTAAAGATCCTGTTTTGTGAAAGAAAGTTATCAGTGCTATGAAATGGGTTAATTTAATAAGACTTTATCAAACATTACTTTGTAACAGTAACTGTCAGGCACTGGATAGCTTAAAATCTTTGTATAGAGATACTCAGTTTTTGTTTATGTGTAGTTGTATTACTTTATTGAACTCTTAGTGCTTTTTTGGAATTGAATTTGATTTTGGGGGGAGGGACTCATTGGGTATTCTGCTAAAAATGTTAATTCGACATTGTGTTTTTAGTGAAAACATGACTAAAAAACTTAAAAATGATTTAAATACTTGCACATAGTTAAAAGTGTTAAAACTTTTTGGTGAATTTATGAATGAAGTTAAGTGTCTGCTAAGAGAGGCAGTAATCTATTTGTCTTTTAAGGTTGTGGTTTGAGAAAACCGGCAAGAGAATACTGAATGGACTTTGAATTTAACTTGCCCTGTGGCTCTGTGTAGGAGCTCAAAAATTTCCCATAGGCAATCCAACCTCCTTTTCTCTTTCCACATAATCTGAGTAGCTAGGTTTCTAAATTGAGTTTTGGGTCTCAGGGTTTTTTTGTTTGTTTGTTTGTTTTTAATTACTGGCTCCTTTGTACTTTTGAATTGAAGTGTGGAAGTACTTCATTTAATTGTGTATCATGTTTTTGATTTTAAGCCTAGGCCTTACATAATAGCCTAAGGAAGTAAGTGCTTTTGTTTGGTAGGAATTACTACTATATTGTAAAATTTTGTAAGGAGACTAAATTTCCATCTTTGAAATATACAGTCTTTTAATTATCCTTTGCTTCACATTGAAAAGTAAAAGGCCGTCAAGAGCCTCTCTACAGACCTACTTTCTTATTATCTGATTTCAACTCAGTGCTTTATAGGTGAGTAGAACTATATAGTTTTCTGCACTTTCAACAATTTGGTTTTCATGTGTGGCATTCTAGTTTACTGCCTGCCATCCAGGTTTGACTTCACCAGACTAATACTCTGTTATATTTGTCCTTTTCTTAAAAATAACTAACAGAAGGTGCTGTATTTTGTGTCTGTAGTTATCTCTTTGCATTTTAAAGATTTTGCTCTAAAGATCTTATTTTTATTTATAAAGTATGTTCCTTGTGAATAGGAACCATGTTTTCTGTTTTGGGGGTGGGAAGAGTTGTGGGGAGTGTTGTTTTAACAGATATATAGAGGACACATACTTCCATACTAAAATTCAGAGCAGCTTAGTTTTTAAAGTCTGAGGCATTTTCTTTTCACTTACTTAATTTTCTTTGGGTTTTTGACAGTTTCATTGATTTCCTTGAGTGTGAGAACTGGCAAGAATTGCAAATAATATTATTCAAAACTTGAATTTTATAGATGAGAACACAGACCTGAACAGGTGAAATGATTTGCTAATGGTGATACAGCTGCTTAGTGATAGATCTCTTAACTTAACACAGGCTTTAGCAGTGGTGGTGGTTTGGATTCACAGACTGGAACTATGTGTTTTGTGCTGTTTGCTTACATCATTGGTTTCCAAATTTTAATTAAGTCTGTCTATCCGTATAACATTTTTGAATTCCCAAAATGGTGTACTTATTTATAAACTTTGTGTCTGTGTATATGTACATATGATGTTTGCAAAAGCCTAGTTTTAATCTTTAAAACTTAAAACTGCACTAAGCCTTTTGGGGTACTTCTATCCCAAGGTGTTACTGTAGTGATACTTCTGTAAATTTTAAAACTTACATAAAGATAGAAATTTTAAAAGGATGAGATAAAAGATGAAAATATTTGATCAGAGAGGGAACCACTGAATTTTTTTGTTTGCTTTTGACTAATGGGTATCTTATGGTCAGACATGCTTTTTAAGAAAATAACTGGCAGCCCCCACTTTGGAGACAGTAACCTAGTTACTTGGTTAATGGGAAAATGCTGACTTCTGTTGGAAGCCTTAGTTTCTAAATAACTTGTGAGCCCACCTCACAGCCTACACTTGAATATTTTTTGTTTATGAAAATTTGATGAGTCCTTGTTTCAGGGAAAAGGCTACTGGATTTGGAATTAGGCAGGACTTGAGTTGACTCCCAGCTTTGTTACTGTATGTTACCTATATGACTAGGCAAGTCATTTCTCTCTGGACAAATGCGAGGATCTTTAATATCCTTTCTATCACTAAGTCCTTTAAATCTAGGGAATGTCTCTAGTGGGATACTATAGGACTTATCCTCTGCCGACACTGTTCAGCATTTTTATCAGTGTCCTCTGTTGGCGGAACAAGTCTAGTCCCTCTTCCATAAGAAGTCCTTCAGATACTTGAAGATGTCTGCCCTTTCTTTTCTTTGAGTCTTCTCCAGGTGAATCAGTTGTTTCTTTCAACTGAGGATTCTTCTTTGAGATGATCTCTAGTGCTATTCCAGTCAGGTAACTGATCTAGATAACTAATATATTAAGTGTCAGAATTACTACGTTTAGTGGACTACAGCTGAACAGGTGAAATTTTTAAGAGACAATGTAGATTTCATGTTTTTATAAAATTTTTGTGATATCTTTTGTTTTTGTAAAAACTAAATTTCATTTACCTCTACTTTTCCTCTATATAATAACCTTTTTTCTTTGTAAAAATTTTTAAAAAGTACTCAATGGAAGAACATTTGGCCAAGAAAGTGGTTTATGTGCAAAAATCTTGAGTGTTAATTGGCTGTGAGTTTAATATGAATGTAAATGTGTACGATAGTATAGTTTAAGAGCTAACATGATCTAGTGGTGGTCCTTTGGAATGGACCATATCTGGAGTATGTTGTCTCGTTCTGTGCAGTTCCTTTTAAGAGACACGTGGACATGCTAAAGGATGGTCTGGGTATTTGAAACCCTGACTTAGGAGATTAGTTGAAGAAACTGGGGATGTTGAACCTGGACAATTCTTAGTATTCTTATATGATTGTAATCTTCAAATATTTTACGATTATATGGAAAAGGGGTTAGACTTATTTTGCTTTAGCTCCAGGGGAATAAAGAGAGCTCTAGTGGGTAAAAGTTTAAAAAATTATTTGCTTAGCTCCAGAGTAAATGTTGGTTAGAGTAAAATGTATTTTGGCTTATTATTTTTAAAAACTAATTTTTTCAGAAATGAAAAGAATTACCCTGTAGATACTGATTTCTTTCTCATGGAAAGTCTTTTAAGCAAAGTCAAGTGATCACATGTTCAGAATGTTATGTTTTTATGAAGACCTCTATTGCTTAGCAGCTTGAGTGTATAATAAATTACTTGTGAAACAGGGTTCTGAAGAACTTCTGGCTATTTCCTAAAATCATATCTGTGTAAACACTTTAAAGGTGAAATTTTGTCACCATTGAGGGTATTTAAAAGAATATACTACAGGTTCTGAAAATATTTCTTAAATGGTAGTAATAAAAATGTTTTGAACTTTTGCAGCATTGTTAAAATAAGATTTATGACTCCCAAGGTGAATATTTTGAAGGTTTCAGCACATTTAAATGAATAAATTTAGATATTTTTTTTTGGAGGTGGGGAGGGTGAGGCAATGAGAGTTAAATGTTGCCCAAGGTCACACACTAGTAATTGTCAAGTTTCTGAGGTTGGATTTTAACTCAGATCTTCCTGATTGTGGGAGTACTGTTCTCTTTACTGTGTCACCTAACTGCCCCTGGTGTGTTTGTTTAAAAAAACCAAACAAACCAGTCATAATAATATCATTGTCAAATCTTGCATTTCTGTGCTGTCAATGTAACTTTTTTCCTGTAAGGATGATTTTGTTTATGCAAGTAGTGACCCATCCAATTTCTCATTAGATACCTGGCTATTGATGTAGTCTGTAGTCTTCCTTTTATGTTAATGCAGAATTAGACTGAAAACACGGGTAAGATATTAGTCATATCAGGTTGTCCAAATAGTGCTTAGTACCTTTGCACTTGCTTGTTGATGTGTTAGAATAGAGTGAATCCTAATTCCTTTCCTGTATTAGGTCAATTCTATGATGTATGGTATGTATGTATGGTATTGATGCTTTGAAGAAAGGAAGCATTGGAAGACTTGTTTTTTTGAGCAGTGTTATTCCATCTGGTTCTTGGTTGGTTTCAGGACATACAATATCAAGTCATGTTCATATGTTCTAGAATTTCTATGATACCACTTTTGTGATGGCATACTAAAGAAGCAAATTCAATTGCCTTTCTACTTGATACTCCAGAGAACAGTAAAACCTCTTGATTTGTGGTTTTATAGTTTGTGGTTTTGCATATTTGCTCTGTCCCCTGCCAATACGTGGCTCATAGTGACTGCGCTCTCTTTTTAATACCTTGTAGTTAGTTACTAGACTGAGGACTTCTCTATATAGTATAGTAATCATAGATTTCTGTATTTGTAGATTGCCAGAATTTGCAAATTTTTTTGGAAGACGATCATTTGCAGAATAAATTAGAAGAATGCTTAGTTTTGTGTAGTTAGATAAAGTTTTGTAGCTAAAAATAAGATTGACATTTCCCTTTGGAAAAGAATCAGCCTAACGTAAACTTTATTTCTTAAGCACTTGTAGTTGTTGGACTGTCATCTTTTTGACAATTGCCTTTTTTCCTGTAGGATAGAGATAGGGGTGGAGGTAAGGAGGTCTAGACCTGTGAATACTTTGAGCATTGCTCAGAATGTTGTCTTCTATCTTTGGTAGTAAATATAACATAAAAAGAGCTGCTGAATTTGGAAATCACTTTGGGTTTTTTTTTTTATCAAGAGATCTGAATTTTTATGAATAAGAGAGTCATATGCTGGGAATACTTTCTAAGCACATATCTGTGGTGATGTGCTGATTTGCTCATGTTAGTGGTACCAGTCTTAGAAGTCAGTTGTGGTGAAGTCTCTTTCTGAAGAGCTATGTGACCTGGTGCAGGTTGCTTAACCTCCCCCCCACCTCTTTGTTCCCTCATCAGTAAGGGAGAATGGGACTAACTTGTTATGCATTTTTTGGTGCATTAAATATCTTTACTAGTGCATTGCCTTGGGCATGTAGAGAGCTGGCCCTGATTAGCAAGGACCTGAGTTTGAGCCCAGCCTTTCACATGAGCTGTGCAACCTTTCAGGGTACTATGCCTCTCAGCATCTGAGAAAAGGTGCTGACCTATATTGGTGGAGAAAGTTTATCACTGGGAGCTCCTTATGTTACTGAAATCACAGCTGTTGTAAAAAACAAAACAAAACTTTAAAAACTATAAAACTTTCAATACAATTAAGAAAAAAGAAATTATGCAATGTCCTATTTCATCCAAAGGATGTGTATTCCTTGACATGATCATTTAAAATTTTTTAATAATTTATCACAGTAATGTCATATTTTCAACAGTATTTCTCAATACGAGGAAGTTTGTAAAATCCGTGCAATGTTACAAAACGCTGTGAAATGTTAGTCAAATATTTTCATTTTAGATATGTTAATATTTAACATTAGCAGTAGTAATGGTTAGCATTTAAGTTATAATAGCATTTTAAAGTTTGCAAAGCTCTTTACAAATACTGTTTGATTTGATCCTTATAACAGTTCTGAGAAGTAGATGCTATTATTATTAACCCAATTTTACAGAGGAGGAAACTGAGGATAAGCTAGATTGTGACTTTCCCAAGATCACAAGGGCAGCAACTTAAAACTGCCTGATGATTTCTCACTGTACTTTTTCTACACTAAATTGCAACCTGGTTTCACAGTCTTGTTGTAGAGCATGGATATTGAAGGTTAGCTAATTAGATTATAAATTAATGATCAGCATATTTGTCCCAGTGCCATGTGAAACCATTATGAATAATATTTGAGACAGTTTCATAGGTGAATTTTGTCACCTAATAGTTATTTTTGTGGGAGAAGTGAAAGTGTCCTGTGAAAACTTTCGTTGATAGATTCATCGGAAGAATCCTGGGTCTTTTAGTTTTCTACAAGAAGTACTTTTCTGTTTGTTTATTTCATAAACTAATCATTCCATTGCCTTTGGTTCCAAGTTCTCCATCTTTTATTCCAGAGATACTTTGGGCTTATTAAATAGGGAAATCCCTCAACAAAACAGAGAAGGATGTAAGGCTGAGCTAAAGTTCTGAAGCAAGCAGTAAGATGTGACTCTTAATATTTAATACTTAAAAACGTGTTTTAGTTGATATGAGAATGCCTTCATCAATAAATTTCCCAGTTCTCCACTTGTAATGATTAGTGCAGTGGATTTTTAATTAGAGGATCTGGGTTCAAAATTTGCCATTTCAACTTCCTACCTGAAACTTAGGCAAGTGATTTAACATCTCTATACTTTCACTTTATCTGTGAAGTGTTCTTTTGTTGGTTTGTTTTTTTACTAGACTAGATTACCCCTGAAATCTCTTTGAGCTCTAAATTCGGGATTCTAGACCTGTTGGATTACTTTGTATGACCAGAGGTAATTACTTGATGGACAGGATTCTAGTGATGAGTCTATCCACCTTCAGCTAGCTTAGTCTATAAGATGAAATTAAAATGTGAAAGACAGAGGAGACAGATAAGAACTTCTAGTCCTCAGTAGGTTTATACCTAGCTGGAAATGACTGCAGTATGTCCTTCAGACTTTGCAGGGTTTATGGTCAGTCCTTGGTGTTTGTGCCTATAGTTATTCCTATTTCTGCACTACCTATTCTTGTGGCAGTAAGCCTCAAGGATATGAGTACAGCTAGAATTTATACACTTCTGCGTTTGGAATTGGGAGCTGGAGAAAAATTCCTTTTCTGGCTCTTAAGTGGAGATATTCAGGGGCTCTTAATCTTTTTTGTGTCATAGACTCATTATGCAATCTTAGGAAGCCTTTCCCAGAAATGTCCTTAAATAATTTAAAGAAATGCTAAGTTTTAGTTAGAAGACAGCGAAAATAAAGATAAAAATTTTCCCATCCACCTTCACCAATCTCAAAAAATCTTATCTTGTGGACCAAAGTTAATAACCTCTGCTTCAGGCTTATCTTGTCTTGTCTCTTCCTTAAAACTGAAGAATCAGATGGCATGTGCAGTAAGTATATAGTAAGGTAGTTGGGGGGGAGTGGGGAATGAGATGGAAGTATTCCTTGTAATAATTAGGAAAAGGCCTTTTCTTTTCCACCCAACCCCTCTTGTTTTTTTCTTTCATTGGAAGAGTCTTGTGAGAGTCTTTGTGAAGTACTTCACATGATTATATGCTTTGTATTATTGTTAAATTGGTAGAGTAGAAATACCATTTAGCAATTGCTTTAATTTGTATTATCTTAGGTGAAATATAGAGTTGTGATGATTGCTATTGAAAGGACTTTCTTAAGGACACTTAGAATGCCCCAGGTATAGAATTAAAATAGATGATAGTATGATGATGCCAGTAGTTTTTTGAGTCTGTAATAACATCCTTAAGCTGTACTCCTTATTAAAGCAATTTAATTGCTTTAAATTAGGAAATTGCTTTAAAAAGGAAAGATAAAATGCAGTATATCTTAGTAGAGAAAGTTTGGGACTTGGAGTCAGAAAGATCTTGAATCAAATCATGTTTGTTTGACTTCATAGCTCTGTAACTTTGGGCAAATCACCGAACTTCTCTGAACCCTAGCCATTTCTTAAGATTGCAAGTTGGAGATGGAAAATTCCCACACAGAGGAAAAGCACAGGTCCTTGACATAATTCCCCTCTCCTCCTTTACAGTAAAAACAAATTTGAAAATTTCCAAGGATTAAATTTTAAAACATGACACATTATTTATTTGGGTAAAGTGACATGGTTAGGTCAGAATTTTTCTGTTCTCCAGTGTTTTACTTTTTATAGAATTGATCATATATTTATATTTAAAGAACTGCTCACATGGTATACCTGTGCCAAATATAACAGGAAAATTAAAGTGTATATATTTTAATGCAACAGTCCATGGAACATCATCATCTGATGGATAGAGTGCTAGCTTTAGATTCAGATCCTATAGTAACTACCCCACAGGGTTATTGTGGGACACAAATGAAGTAATGTATGTAATACATTTTACAAATTTAAAGCATTTCAGTTATCATTGAGCCACTCCCTCCAGTAATAGAGACTGCAACCTCTTCATGTTTTGTAATCCTATACTGTTGTCTATTTCTTCATAAAAATCATTCACTAAGGGCAACCCCACATGTTGAAGTCTTATTCTGTAACAGTTCTTAATCTGGGACCTCTGAATTTTTTTTCTTAAATTTTTTGATAACTATTTTAGTATAATTGACTTCCTTTGTAATCTTGTGTATTTTATTTTAGACACAAAAGATTATTTCAAAAAAGTGTCCAAAGTTTTTTTGTCAGACACATCAGAAGAGGTGTCCATGACATAAAAAAGGTTAAAAACTACCCTTTTGTAAAGCTAATTACTCATGGCAGCATACCTGAGGACTGCTGCTGTGAATGATTTTAAGTGTCTAATCACATAGTGTGATGAGCTCTCTATTCAACAATAAACTAAACATTATACGATGAAGTAAAGCATAACATTCATGGCAACATCCTTAAGCAAAACATATCATCTAATATATATATATATGTGTCTCATAGCACGCAGTATGTCATATGCTGCATAGCATATATTTATTGCATCCCCAGAGTCATGGGGTCCCAGGCTAGGGTCTTCCCTAGCACAATGCCTCCTTAAGGGGTAGCGGAAAATACCACACCATCCACCCCTAGGTCACTATAAGAACAGTTTCCTTAATCGCTACATATGTCCAAGTAAAGCCTCTCATATCTTGATTCAAGGCTGACTTCCAAACCCCACAGCTCCTCCTCTGTGGGCCAACCACTCCCAGCTTTTGCCTGGGTTCACTCCTAGACAGCTGTCTGCTCCTGCTTCTTGTCTCAGCTCATGGATATTGTTTCACTCCAAACTCTTCCTGCTTCTGTTTGATAGCAGTCTCCAGGGGCTCCTGCCCACAGCTTCTGTTTCTAGGAAAACAAAGCTTAACAGGGCTATGACAGTATTTATACACATTACCAGTGCCATCATCTCAATTCACTCATAAAGACCAACAGACAGGTCTTCTGTCTGAGAAAGCAGCACAGACCAAAGACAGGACTTCGGTCTGAGAAACTAAGGCAGACCAACAGACTGAACTACTGTTTGAGAAATAAACACACAGTGCCGATATCACAAACATTCTTTATGTTAGGCCTCCCCACAAGCAAGTTCCCCTAGCCTGTTTACTGTTGCTTTTCTCAGCTAGGCTTCTGACTACTCTCTAAAATATATATACTGTTTCTAATCAAAGATTCTTGATTGATTCCATCAAAGGCACTTGATTGGCTAAAACTCAAACAGCAAAAGATCCTATTTTGCTTGCCATTATGTCTGTTGTATAAGTCTTAGACATTATGTGGATTCATATGGTCTATATATCTTAGATACCATCATTATTCTCTTGATCTCACTGCATTTCCTTTTATGTTCATACTTAGATAATTTTCATGTAAGATTTCTGTGTTGTCATTCATTGGTAATAACGTTTCAGCCTACCTAGAACACTTCTACCACACATCCTTCCATTCCCTTTTGAGCAATCTACAAATTTAATGATTCTGCAAAAATGGTTGTTCTGTGTGACTCCAATCCATATAAAGATCCCCGGCAAAAGAGTTTTACAAACAAATTCTTCGTTTTGTTTTTACCTTGAATTTCCCAATATTCACCTATATTCCCAATAAGTTTCAATAGCTTAAAATTACATTGACTTCTGGGGCAACCTGTATACCTCTTATCTCTTTTTCCTTAAAAAGTCATCCTTGACAACAAAGAATAATGGGGCCAAAGGGTTTACCAAAACTAACTAGTATTTTAACAGTGTCTGACATATAGTATGCAATGTTACATTTTTGCAAAGAAGCAATAGGGAGGTTTTTTCTCATTTTTTCTTTGGGGCCAAGCTTTGTCTTTTATATTTTCTGGCATTCTATTTTGTTTTTTGGCTGTTTCTTTCATTTACATATTACGTATCGTTTCCTGTTTCTCTGGTTTGGGGAAAGTAGCATAGTACAGTGAAAAAGACATTCACTCTCAAGTCTAAGGACTTGGGTTCAGATTCTGTTTCTGCCACTTAATACCTATGGTAACTTGGAGATGAATCACTCATTGAACCTCCATTTCTTCATCTATAAAATGAGGGGAATTGGACTAAATGGCCTGAGGTCTTTTTGGCTCTGTGCTGTTGTAAGTCTGTACTTTGCATCAGTTTGTGTAAGCGTTCATATGCTTCTTATCATAGTAGTTGTTTTATTTGTCATAGTTAATATTCTGCTAACATCTCTGTAAACAGTTTTGTTTAGCTACTTCCCAGCTAACCGTCATCTGCTTTGTTCCTGTTCTTTGCTATCTCAAAAAGTACTGCTATAAATGTGTGATATGTATAAAGCTTTATTTTTGTCATTGGAATCTAGCCCTGGAATCTTTGGGTATGGACTTAGTTACTTTCTTCACTTTATTTCACATGCTTTCCACAGTAGTTAGACCAGTTCATAGCTCCGTCAACAGTGGGTTGTTATTATTGTCGTTCCATCTTTTTCTGTTTACTGGGTGTGAGATTAAACCTTCAGATTTCTCTTATTAAGTGATTTAGTGCATTTTTCCATATGCCTGTTAAGAGGTTGAAGTTTTTCTTACGAAAACTGAATCATATCCTTTCGCCAGTTGTCTGTTGTGGAGTGCCTTTGGTCATATGTGTTTCTCTAAGCATGTATATTTTGGTTATCATGTTTACTCCGTGTTCAGAGGTTGTTGTTTTGAGAGAGAGAAACAAACCTGACTTAACAGTTTAAAACAAAGCTTGAGTATCAGATCTTTATCTGAGAAATTTGCTATAACTTTTTTTTCTAGTTAACCAATTCCCTGCTAATTATGTATTTTGTTTAAGTCCTTTTAACTTAATGTAATCAAAATTGTCTACTTCATCTTATGTGATCTTCTCTGTTGTTTGGTCATACGTTCTCCCCCAATCTAAAGTTGTGAAAAGTGTCTTCTAATTTGTCTATGATGTGCCCTTTCATATCTAGGTCATTTATCCATTTAGAGCTTATTTTTATATGTGATGTAAGATGTTGGTATGAATCTAATTTCTACCAAACCATTTTCTATCATTTCTATCTTACCAGTTTCTGTCAGGTTGTGAGTAAATCCTTTTCTCTAGTAGCTGGGGCTTTGGGACTTAACCAAATATTATGCAACTGTATCTGTTTCCTTCTGGGTGCTGGGTCCTGGTCCCTGGTCCCTATTCTACCCCGCTGGTCAACTTTTTTCTTTTTTTCAGTCCAACACCAAATTGTTTTGCTAATTAGTGTTAGTATAATTTGAAATCTAGTGCTTCTAAGCCCCCAAACTTCCCTTTTTATTTCATTTTTATGTCTCTAAGTGAATTTTGTTATCATTCTATCTAATTTTATGAAATAACTGGCATTTCAATTGATATTATATTGACCAAGTATAGTTAGCATTATCGTTTTTATTTTCTTGTCACAGTCTGACAATGAGCAGTTAATATCTTCAGTTATTTAGGTCTGCCTTTTATTTCTGTCAAGAGTTTTATAAATTCTTGCGTGTATTTTGGTAGGTGCACTTCCAACAATATTTTATGCATTCTGTAATTTATTTGAATAGAATTTCTCTATATCTTCCTACTCTGTTAATATACAGAAACGTTTCTGCTGATGATTTGTGTTGGTTTATTTCATTTCTTGCTAACTGCTGGCTAGTTATTTGTTTCAATCAAAGTTTGTAGTTTAGTATTCTCTAAGTAGATCATATCTAACAAAAGTACTTTTGTTTCCTTTATGCTTGTATTTATTCTTTCACTTTCTTTTTTAATTGTCTTATAGGTAGCATTTCTAGAATTAAATAATAGTGGTGATAATGGACGTCATTATATTAACCCTTGGAACATTAACTAATGTTTGTTACAGATGTTGCCTCTAAATTCTAGATAAAAATTATATTAAGGAAATGCTCATTTTGTTCTACTTTTAAAATATTTTGAGAGTTGTATTTTGTCAAAAACATTTTTTGAAATGTTAGATTCCTTTGATTTTTAATTGTACTCTTATTAATATGGTCAATTATGTTTAGTTTTCCTAATACTGAATCAACCCTGCATTGTTGGTTTTTGAAATCCATTCTGATCGTTGTATTTAATATTTGAATATATTGTAGCCCCTTTTCTAATATATAATTCAATATTTTTGCATTTATATTCTTTAGAATGTTTCTGCTTTGTCTCTCCCTGCTTTAAGTAACGATATTATAATTGTATCATAGAAGACAATTTTCTATTTTTTGCATTTCATTTTTCTATTTTTTGCATTTCATTTATCTAATATTTAAAGTAATTCTTTAAATGTTGGAGGTAATTAATTTGTAAATATAGGATGTTGGTTTTTTTCTTTTGAGAATACATTTGTAGTTTATCTGCTGTTTTAATTTATATTTTTGTAAATATTCCATTTTTTTTTAAGTTTTGGTGGCATATGTTTGAGTGACATAATTTCAATGTTTCCTTTATTTCTTTTTCGTTTGTTGTAAGTTTTCCTTTTTGGTACTGGTAATTTGGAAAAATTGAATTAATTAGTGGTTGATTTACTATTTAAAAGACAATATCTTCTAGTATTTATCAATTCTATAGACTTCATTTTTTGTTTTTGCTTTTAGTTTCAATCTCTTTGATTTTTTAGGATTTTTTTGTTTGTTTATTTTGCTTAGCTAATAAATTTTCCCCAAAGAAGTACTTCACATGAACTAAGGGATGGTAATCATGATCTCAGACAAAGCAAAATAGTTGAGAGATAAACAAGTAAACTTAAGATTAAAGGCACTATAGACAATAAAAAAGATCGATATTTAATATAAACTCACCTAATGACATAACACGTAAATACTTAAAAGGTCATCAAAGTATAAGAAAAAGAGAGAAAATTATAATAGTTAGGGATCTTATTATACTCTTGAGAACTTAGATCTAACAGAAAGATAACATGAAAGACATTGAGTACCTTAATAGACCTTTAGAAAAATTAGATATGCTAGATATTCAGTAACTATTGAATGAAAATAGGAAGTAATACACATATTGCTCAACTGCACATAACAGTCATTAAAAAAATTTACCCTGTGGTAGGGCATCAAAACTTCATAAAATTGCAGAAATATTAAACATATTCCTTACTGACTTTATAAAAATCTAGAAGAGCTAAGATATTAAACACAACATTTCCAGACCACAATACAAAGAGCCTTTGATGAATATATTCAAAATTAAATGGAGACTAACATAATCCTAAAGAATTGGTGCATTAAAATTATAGAAATGATATGACATGAATGACATGAATATGAAATGAAATGATATATAGAAATATAGAAATGATATGACAGCAATGAGACAATGTACCAAAGCTTTTGGGATGCATTCAGTATATTCTTAATGACCTCATCTCTTCCCACCTTTACATTGTTTGCCAGGTGTCAATTTATATCTTGTTTTTAATTTGGAGGATCTTACTGAGTTCTGCATAGACTCATACTGTGCAACAGTATGATTGTTGATGCATAATCTGCAATCCTTATGGTGAACATTTATGGACACTGCATATGAGGTGATCAGATGTCCTATAATGGATGCTTTTTCTTGCCTCTTGAACACATAATAAAATTTACTCCTTTGCCCCTTCAAGGAGGAGCTATTTTTTTATTTTTATCTTCAGTTTCTTTGTCTTCTGGTTCTTTTTATCTCATCAATGTTAATAAAATTAAATTTTTGTAGAATTATGTCCACTGCTCATTTGATACCATCTTTAGGATATGAATACCTAAATTCATGTTTACAGATGGACTAAAAATACTGTGATTTATAACATCCATTCACCTTCTTTTCTATCCCCCTTCCATGGTCTCTACAGAAATGGGAGATCCTGCAAGACACTGAGGACTGCTTTGTACATTCATTTGTTCCTTATATTGCTGTTGATCATCCTTGGCCTGTTGAGGTCGAATTACTCTGTACTTAGCAGAGCTTTCCTCTGAATGCTAACAAAAATGTGCTGCCCATATCTTTTTGAAGCTATTCTAGCATGACACAACCAGCCAAAGCTCTGTTGGCATAACCTGTTTGAGAACTCGGCTGTTACATACGTACCACAATTAGAGGGGCAGCTCGGTGGTGCAGTGGATAGAGCAGCAGTGCAGGAGTCAGGAGGACCTGAGTTCAAATACCACCTCAGACACTTGACCCTCACTAGCTGTGTGACCTTGGGCAAGTCACTTAACCCCAATTGCCTCATCCTGGGTCATCTCCAGTCATCCTGATGAATATCTGGTCACTGGATTCAGATGTCTCAAGTGCAAGAGAGTCATTATTTCGCTGATGGCATGATCTTCAGCAGTGAGGATGAACACACACACAAACAGTTAGACATCTCTATCAGACTTTGTGTAAGGCCATAAAAATAGTAGCCACATAACAAATGATTATTGGATTGTATAGAATTTGAAATCTCAACATTAATCTTGTCAAAAAAATGTTTTAGAACTTCTCTTTTGGAATTAGACCTTCAGTATTTTTTTTTTCTTTTAGGCACAGGACATATCTTCCCTTAGGTCACACTGCCTTTTTCTTTTTACCTCTGCCCAGTTTTGGTTTTTCTTCTTCCTGCTTTTCTGTATCAGTCAACAAGCATTTATTAAGCACTTATCTTGTGCTAGGAGCTTTGTGATGGGGATGCAAATACAAATAATGAAATAACCACTACTTAAAGGAGACATTTTAAACCGACCAAAGACTCTGGTTACGTAAGTCAGAACTTCCTAGGTTACATGTCAGAGGGTGGTATAGGAGGCACTTTAAATCATTGGCACTCAGTTATTTAACTATTATTGTTAATTATTTAACATTTTATATATGCAGTATATTAAACATCAGAAAATTCTACTTTCTGTGGTATGGAGTCTTATGATAATAAGGTTGCATGTGTTCCATTGAAGTCTCTCTTCATTGGACACATATCTTAAAGGGAAGCAATTTTATAACTTTGGGGCATATGAGAACTTAGCCAAGGCTCTTGACAGCAGTGTAGCCACAATTAAAATTGGGTATTAATATGCAGAATATTATGTCATGGTCTTTTGTAATTAAATAAATGATATATATTGTAAAGAGGAATGTGATGAATCTGAGAGCTTGGTGTTTCACTGAGGAATCCTTGAGCAGCTTCCCTTGTCTTGATATTACTTAGCTAGGTTTGGGATTGAGAATGGATAATCTCTACCATCATCTCCGACTCTCCAAGTATAATGCTGATGGTGTTTGCTATTTGTGGTGTGGTTAAAAATCCTAGTATAATGATCAGTGGGTGCTCTCTGTGGTGCATCCTAGAGGATCATTCATTGATTTGAGGCTCCAGCTGCTCTATGAATAGCTCATTATTTCCTTTGTAGAGTAGCTATTAACTGTCAGTGAAATTCACATTGACATCATTCTTGTACTCTTTGAAAATCCCACTTTGGATTGCTTTGTGCTAGGATGGTCTGTTAAAAAAGGACCTAACACAGAACTAGGCTGAATTGCCATTTTTTCCCCTCTTTAACATTTTCTATGTACAAAATAAGGTAACAAACATGTTATTAAACTCCTCTCTGCCAAGTGCCAGTGTGACTATGCTAGGCTCTGGGTTACAAATGCAAAAATGAAACAATCCCTTAATATAAAGATTTTATATCCCCTGGGCGGGACAGGGATAATGACATATTTGCAGGTAAATAAATACAGGTTATATATACAACCAGTACTCAGTGGTGATCAATAAAGGCCTCTTGAAGAAGAATCAAAGGCCAAAAGAGAAGCCTTGTGAGGTGAAGGAAGTGGGTTGGGTGTGTATGTGTGGGAAGGTGTAGAGGCAGGATCTAGAAGGGCATTTATGGGAAAAAGTATGTAAATCAGTTTGACTAGAACATACAGTAAGTATTTTTCAGGTGACAGGTGGAATAAGCATAAATATTAGAGCCACATCATGAAGTCTTGTAAAAATGTCAAACAGAGGATTTTCACTTTGGTCCTAGAGGCAATAGGGAGCTGCTGAAGCTTTTTGAGCATATGAATGACAGTGTCAGGTCTGAGTTTTAGGAATATTTACTTGATAGCAGGGTGAAGGATTGATCAGAGGTGGGGAGAGACAAGGCAGCTACCAATTAGGAAGCTATTGCTCCACTAGTCCAGGAACTAGTGTTGTGGTTGTATGAACGTAGAGAAGGAATGAACCAAAGTCCAAAGTGAGTTGTTTGCCTACCTTGAGCTGTATTGTAAAAGATTTTAAATTGCCAGAGAAACTCATATTTTAACTTAAAAGAATTGGGAAGCCACTGAAATAAGCAGGATTTGTACCTGTGTTTTAGGATTGTTGTTTGAAAGCTGTATGGAGTATGGCTTGGAGGGGAGAGACTGGATGATGAGCTATTGAAGAGGTAGTTGTGCTTGTCTAGGATGGAGATAATTAGGGGCTGAATTCTATAGAGTCTTAGCTGTATGAGTTGAGACTAGGAGATAGATGTCAGAGAAGGTTAGTATGTTGGAATCTATAAGGCTTGGCAACAGATTGGATGTGCATTTATTGATTTAATTCCAGATTACAGAAAGAAAACTTGGCATTTAATTTAGCAATATAAATATGTTAAAGGCTTAATTAATTTCAACCTCTTCCCAACTATGACCCTTAAATAAAAGTGCTATGTCTAGATTAATTTTTGGAGTAGAGTGGAGGCAAATCCCAAGACAACTGAACTATATCTTTTAAAAGGAATCAGTACTTGCTAAAAACATTTAATTCAAGTTAAATAATTTAGGGTTAGTCTCTTCTAAGGTAAGAAAATATTTTTCCAATGTTTCAGTTATTAGAGAAATGTTTTCTTTTCCTTTTTTTAAAGAAGCATTTAAAAGTTACTTTTGGTATTTGGATTTATTTTTTAAATTGAAAATGGGTAATATGTAGAGATATGATTTAGTTGGTGAATTACTGGGCTTGAAGTCAGGAAGTTTGAATCCTCAGACACTTATTTGCTGTGTGACTCTGGGTAAGTCCATTAACTTCTTTTTGCCTTCATTTACTGGAGAAGGAAATGGCCAACCCCTCCAGTATCTTTGCCAAGAAAGTCCCATGGACAGTATGGTCCATGGGGTATTTATGAAATAGTTGTATTAAATCTTGCTTTCAAGTTTTATTAATGTAATCACTTGTTTTTAATAAATAACTCTAGTTTACTGTTGTTATCTCTGTGCAGGAAGTTTTTTAAAACAGAATATTCAGTTACCTAACACATTATTATTAGCTTCATGTATCAGGTTAATATTGTCTATTTTAGACTTGAAAATAGGAAACGATTGGGGTTGTGACAAAGGTGGCTAGATAAGGAAAATTTGGATAACTTTTTATCCCTTTGATCTTTATTGTGTTATCACTGTATCATGTTGGAATCATGGTAATGAGTAAGCTACCTCTATGGGGCTTAGGTACTACCAAAGTTTTAAGAGAAATATTAGTCATAGTCTTCAAGTTGTTCATTTAATTGAGATGTTTAGAGAAAGAGAATAAGGCTACATAAAATGCCATATTTACATATTATAGCCTCCTTTTAAAATTTGTAGCCTTAACTTGCTTCTTTAGAACCAGCCAGAGAATTTCAGCATATTGAGAATAAAAAAGACAGAGGAGAACAAGTAAATCTTATCTAATTTAGCTGTTATTAGAATTTAGCCTCTTTACTTCTCTTTACTCCCCACAGACATTTTGTAATTTTATTTTTAAATTGCAACTCTTTGGAAGAAAACATAAAAATTATAAAGCATTTGGAAATGTTAGTAATTATAACTGTTGGTTTTGATGTTTTTGATTAGTAATTTTTTCAGGAGGGACTATCAGTTTATTTAGAATTGACAACAGTATGCTATTGGTAATACATATTCTGGTTTTAGCTTGCTGTTATGGAGAGAACCCAAGTCAGGTTAATGTAGAAAAAAACAAATTTTTATTGCTTTTCCTTCTGCATCACTCAATGATTGTTTTCTTGTTGATTGATATGGGGGAGGGGGCCGAGAAAGATATGTTAAAGGTGCTGGCTTTAGTTTTTCTTTTTAGTTTTTAAGTGTTATTTCCCTAATACACACCTAAAATTCTTGAAGTCAGGAACTACCCTGTACCTGCTTTGTTTGGTATGGGTGTGTAATCTAGGATTCTTAAAGCTTGTACAAAAGTTTGGTAGGGTCTAGAAAGTTGAAAAACTTGAGTATATGTCCAGGACAGGCTTTAATGTCTGTCCTGTGCTGTGGCCTAATTAAGTTTGAAGAGGCCAATCACCAGAAACTTGGCTATTTCATGATAAATGTTTTCAGATGTGACAAGTTAAGAATATACTCTGCTAAACTGTAAAGAGATGCCAATCTATCCTTTGTTACCTTTTGAAATTATAAATCCTTGAAACATGGACATAAATATTCATTATGATACTGAATATAGTATTTTAGTTTCTGTTATAAAGCATTGAAAAGTCTTTGTATTTTCGTTTTGTATTTTTGAAATGGAGTTTGGCAGATGAGCATTGACTCTCCTGTATATTTCAGTTCTTTGGCTAGATTGGACTGAGACTATGAATACTTAAAAGAAAATTTCTCTTTAATATCCATTTTCATGGAACTTTAGCTAGATGTCATGTACTGAGGTATCCAAATAAATGCTTATCAAATGATTTAATTTCTGGCTTGGTTCTGATGCATCTTTAATATTAAAGCATGCCTTTGCAAACATTGAAAGAATATTAATTCTGTTTCGTATAATTTGTGTATTCTAAGAAACTACATCCATTTTTATTGAGAATTTATGGACAAGAATAAAAATTTAGGTAATTTTTAATGATTTCAGCCGTTTGTTTTTTGGGGGAAAATTGGAACTTCTCCTTTGACTAGATGGTAATTAGTACATTTAAAAGGATACTGTAGTGTTGGTGTTTGTTTTTTTTTTTTTTACATTTTTAATTTTGTACTGTCCTCTCTCCTTCCCCATCCCACGCTAGAGAAGGCCACCACTTCATACATACACACACACACACACACACACACACACACACACACACACACACACACACACTCTCCCTCTCTCTCTCTCTCTCTCTCTCACACACACACACACACACACACACACACACACTCTCTCTCTCTCTCTCTCTCTCTCTCTTCTATTTATCACTTCTTTTTCTGGAGATGGAAAGCATCTTCCTTCTCAGGTCCTTTGTTGTCGATTTGAGTATTTATAATAAGAATAACTTGATCTTTCACAGTTCTTTAAACAATATTGTTGTTACTGTATACAATGTTCTTTTGGTTCTGTTCATTTTTCTCTTCACTATTTTATGTAAATCTTTGCATGTTTTTCTAAAACCAACCAGCTCATCATCACAATCACATGCCACAACTTAGCCATTCATTACCCAGTTGATGAGCCTCCTCTCAATATCCATTTCTTTGCCACCCCAAAGAAAACTTCTGTAAATATTTTAGAACATATAAGTTTTTTTCCTTTTCCCTTGCTCTTCTTGGGAAACAGACCTACTAAAGTGGTATTGCTGGGTCAAAAGGTATATATACACAGTTTTATAACTCTTTGGGCATAATTCCAGATTGTTCTCCAGAGTGATTGGATCAGTTTCTAGATCCACTAACAGTATATTAGTGTTCCACTTTATCCACATCTCCTCTACCATTTGTCATTTTCTCCTTCTATCATTTTCCCCAATCTTAATAGGTGAGAGATGATCTCAAAGTTATTTTATTCAAATTACTCTAATCATTAATGACTAAGCATTTTTTCATATGACTATAGTTTTGATTTCTCCGTTTCAAAAAACCTGCCTGTTCATAGCCTTTGACCATTTTTTGCTGGGGAATGATTCATATTCTTTATACATTTGACAAAATTTCCCATTTGAGATATGAGACCTCTATGCAAGAAACTGTAAGATTCTCCCCTCTCCTCCAGTTTTCTGCTTTCTTTCTAATCTTGGCTACTCTGGTTTTATTTGTATCAAACCTTCTTAATGTAAGCAAAATTATCCATTTTATGTCTCACAGCACTCTCTCTCTCTCTCTCTCTGTCTATTCACAAATGATTCTTCTATCCATAAGTCTGATATATGTAACATGTTCCATAGTCTTCTGATTTTCTCATATTTCCCTTTATGTCATAGTCATGTAATCCATTTTGATCGTATCTTGGTAAATGATGTAAGATGTTGGTCTGTAGCCAATTTCTGTCAGACTGCTTTTCAGTTTTCCTAACAATTTTTACCGAATAATGAATTCTTATCCCGTAAGCTTTTGCCAAACAGTAGGTTACTGTAATCATTTTACTACTGTGATTTTTATGTTTATTCTTCCCTATTGATCCACCTGTTTCTTAGCTAGATAGTTTTAATCATTACTGCTGTATAATATAATTTAAGATCTGTCTCTGCTAAGTCTCCTTTCTTTACATTAGGTTTGAGTAATTTGTAATTATTTAGCCAATTCTTTATTAAGTTCCTATTCTTTGGGCTGTGCCACATAGAGAGATATAAAGGAAATAAGAAAAAATCCCTAACCTCAGTGAACTAATATGTTCTGGTTCAAAATCAGAATTTTAGAGCAAGAAGAAATATTTGTTATTGCAAATGGGTTTGGACTCACATTTATTCTTATAAGCAAGTTGAATTTAATTAATGTAAATTTTCTCATTGGCTAATCTTTGCCTTTTTTAGTTTGGTTTGCTGGTAAACTCTAGACTGAATGAGAGTTCTGATATGAGTAAATGGAAGTAGAATCTTGACTGGCACTGTTTGCTCCACTGACTGATTTTTCATATTTTTTATTATGTGATATTATTGCAGCATTGTCTTAAAATACATAAATATCTTAATTACTCTGTAGTTTAATATATATTGCATCCCATGGTACAGATCACAAATTAGTGGGCCTTCAAACCTATGTAATCCTTGTCCATGTTCTTCCATGATCTTTTATAAAGGAGCTATATAACATGGCAGAGTTTGTGTAGCAATTGAGCTTTTCCATCTGTTTCTTAATCTTGCTTTGTGATAGCCTCACTTTCTTTTTCAGTTTCACTTTGCTGGATTATAGATTCTGTGCTGCTTCTTGTGTACAATTTATCCTTGGTAATATGCTTGTCTTTCATCTGTCTCTCTTCATTGTTTAGGTCACTGGAAATTTTAATTCTTTATAGGTTGTCAAGTTCCATGTTTCTCTCAGCCTCACAGTATCATTGGGATAATGTTGCTGTTAAAAAGCTGACATTTTATGTCAGGAGCCAACTGTTCTATAATGCAAAATATATATTGGTATAATAGTCAGTCCAACTGCATGTTCATGTAGTTGACATTCGTTTTTTTGAATGGATCGAACTAGCTCTATGTTAATATGGGGCTTGGTAGAGTCAGCACAGTGTCATTGGCAAACAGCATCTGAACACCATTTATAGGGAATCCCTGGACTCTGTATAGGACATTTTTGAGGACAAGAGTGAACCTCTTTGGCAAAGTTTGATTCTCCTTTTTTTATAATTCCTTTGGTATTGATACTTGGCAGATTATTGAGCAAAATTCTCTGAAGAAATCTTTTTATGATCTTCACATGCATCAGAGACAGTTTATTAAAGGAAAGCCCTTTAATAGACATAAGATTTACCTTTCAAAAATCTCTCACTGTTTTGAGTTAACAGTGGGACAGTCTTGTGTAATAAATCTCTACACAGTAATCTCATCTACTTTTATTTTCTGTTACTTCAAAAACTTACTAGAAAAGACAGGGAACAAGGTAGGCAAACTTTATAAAATGCACATTCAGATTAGCCTACACAGTGAAAAATTAGAACAGAAAAACCTGTACTAATAGCAGTTTTGTCATGTTGCCTTCTTTCCTTCTCTTTTCCTCCCCCTGCCTTCTCCCATTCTCACATGGGAGATGTATATTCTTATACCCCATTTTTTCAGTTCAAACTTGGTCATCATGATTTTGTAGCATTCAGTTTTGATTGCTACTGTAATATTCCATGTATCACAATACATTTATATGCATTTCCTAACAAAAGTCTTTTACTATGTTTCCAGTTCTCTGATACTACCAAAATTGTTGCATATAAATATTTTGGTATATAGAAAACCTCTTGGGGGTATATGTCTGACTTCGGGGTGTCTGAACTAAAGGATATGAGCATTTTGGTCATTTTTGTTTGTATATTACGCTCCTTCAACCAGTAAACATTTATTAAATGCCTACTATGTGCCACCCACTCTTTTATTGTTAGAGATACAAAGACAAAAATGAAATTATTTACACTGTCAAGAAGTGTACTCTCTAGTGGATGTAGTCTTTACAGAAATAAAGAGGGGCAGCTAGGTGACTCAGTGGATAGAGCAACCCACCTGGAGTCAGGAGGACCCTAGTTCAAATGTGGCCTCAGAAACTTAGTAGCTGTATGACCCTGGGCAAGTCCTTAACCATGTTTACCTCAGTTTCCTCATCTGTAAAATGAGCTGGAGTATCCACTCAGTATCTTTGCCACAGAAACTCCAAATGGTGTCACAAGGAGTTGGACACAATTGAAATGACTGAATAACAGTAACAGTTTTAGGTGAAATTTTGAAGGAAAGGAATCCCAGGAAGTTAGAGAGATGAAGAAGGAGACGGTTCCAAACATGGGGAACAGAAATTGGGAGATGGAGTATCTAGTAGGAAGAACAGCATGGAGGCCAGTGTCAGCTGGATCAAAGAGTACCTAAAAGGGAGGAAGGTATAAGAAGACCGGGAAAGAAAGAAGGGGCCAGGTTATAAATGGCTTTAAAGGCCAAATAGGATTTTATGTTTGATCTTGGAGGTTCGCAGGGAACCGCTGTAATTTATGGAATAGTGGTCAGACCTGACTTGAGGAAGATTGATTAGATAGTTCAGTAGAGTATGAATTGGAATGGAGAGAGAGACTTGAAACAGGGAGACCATCCAAGCATCTTACTGCTATGGTTCTGATGTGAAGTGATGAGGCTTGCATCAGAACTGTGACGGTATCAGAGAAGACATGTTACAAAGGGTAAAAATGACAGGGCTTGGCAAGTAATTGACTGTGGGGATGAGAGAGGACTCTTGGATGATACCTTGGTTGTAAACCTGGGTGAATGGGAGAATGGTAGTACCCTCAACAGTAAGAGGGAATTAGGAGGAGAGGATGGTTTGGAAGGAAATATGAGTTCAGTTTTTGACATGTTGAGTTTAAGATATGTAAAAGGTATTTGGAGATTTGAGATTGGATGTCACAGAGGTTATGGCTAGACAAGTAGATTTTAATCATTTCCATGAAGGTAGTAATTGAATCCATGGGATCTGATGAGGTAGCTATTTGAAATAGTATAGTTGGAGAAGAGAAGAGGACTCAGGACAGAACCTTGGTTGACACCCGGGTTAGTGAACATGACATAGATGAAGATTCAGTAAAGGTAATTGAGGAAAAGAACCAGGAGAGTTCACTTTCACAAAAACTTAATGAGACGAGAATTTGAAGGAGAAAACTCTCATCATCAGTGTCAGAGACTGCAGAGAGGTCAGGAAAGATGAGGGTTGAGAACAGGCTGTTAAGTTTGGCAATTAAGAGATCATTAGTATTTTTGGAGAGAGTAATTTTGAGTTAAAAAGTTGAAAGCCATGCAGAGTTAAGAAGGGAGAACCTGTTGTAGATGGATTTCTTAGGTTAACCACAAGAGGAAGTAGAGAGGACAATAACCTAGTGGAGGTTGGATGGATCCAGTGCAGCTGTTTTTTAAGGATGGGGTAGACATAGGCATTATAGACTAATAGGGAAGTATCCAGTAGATTGGAGGAGTCAAAGAACAGATGTGTCAGAGGAGGCAATTCATTGAGAATATAGTATAGAATGGCATCACTTGTGCATGTAGAAGGCCTTGCCTTGGCAAGGAGAAGGGCCACCTCCTCATGTGAAATGGGGGTGACAGAGGAGATAGTTGTAGAAGGTATCTGACTGATATTAGATGAGGAGGAGGGGAGAAGAGAGCTGTCTGGGAATGGCCTCAGGTTTTTTCATTGACATAAGAGGCAAGGTCATTTGAGAGGGCAGAGGAAGTAGAGTTTATAAGAGATTTGAAAGGGAATGAAAAATTTTGAAAAAGCCTCTAATGAGTGTAACAGTGAAGCAAGTTATAGAGAGGTTTAAAGGATTCCTTTTCCTCAATGAGGGCTTAGTTAAGATGATAAGCTTACAGTGAACCAAGACATCATGGTTTAATGGTAGACTAATCAAATTACCAAGGAGATAATACTTTATATACTGTGAAGGGACAGTAAGGGAATATTCATTTAGAAGAACAAAAATTATCTACAAATAAAAAAAAGTAGGGATGAAGGGGGAATTACTTTTAGAACTCTAAGCAGTAGTCATGAAAACTATGATACCTGGATTAAAAAACAAAGCCAGAAAAGTAGATGCCTGGAATAGACTTCACAGAGAATCAGAAATAATTGAACTCACCTCAGTGTATGATGAACCCCTAAATATAAATCATGTAGTTTCCTATACCTTATACTGAAGAAGCCCAGAATTAATACAGGGACTATTATTAAAGATTTTACCACAGAAAAAAACATAAGAACTTGAAAATGCAACTTTCACAGCTATGGATAAGGAGTGAATTCTTTTTTTAAATTAAGTTTTATTTTATTTTCAGATTTGCCTTGTCTCTTTTCCACCCCATCCCTTACCCCTATTGAGGAAGTAAGACAAGCTCCTGCATTGGTTACTTTAAAAAAAAAGTCTCAAATCTGTAGTCAGTTATCTCCCTGTTAGGAGATGGTAGCATGTTCCATCTTGAATTATAGTTGGTGATTGTATTGATCAGAGTTCTAAGACTTTCAGCGTTGTTTGTCTTTTTATTTGTACAGTAATAGCTATATTTCTGTTATTATATAAATTGTTCTACTCACTTGACACATCATTTCATAGTTTCTTTAAAACCATCTAGAGGTTAATTCTTAATCAAACAAGGGATAAAGACATTTATAAGAGAAAGAATGCCCAATTTCATTTTCATGATCACAAAGTCAGTAAACTCAGACTAAGAGGAACTTGTTCACCATCAATCTATCTCACTAGACCAGGTGAAATGTGATGATGGTGTGACTTGGGGTAGGGTAAGAGAAGGGTGAGGTGTGAGAATTGTCATGGAGAGAAAAACTGAGAAGACTTGAAAGGTGATTGGATGAGAAAAGGAGGGAGGTATCCGTGTTGGTCATGGAGAGTGAGGAGTGGAGGATGATTCCTACATTGTAAATCCAGGTGGCTAAAAGAATAATATGCTGCTTTCGACAATAAAATCTGGAACAATTACGTGTTTCTGGTGAAAGATGATTTACTTTAGATATAGTGAGTCTGAGATGCCTACAGGACATCTGGTTGATTAATAGGCACTCAAAAGAGAGAGAGGTTAAGACAGGGTATGGTTAAGACAGGGTATGCAGATCTTAACCTCTCTCTCTTTTGAGTGCCTATAACTCAAAAATAAGAATACAAAGAAAAAGCTAACACCTGACTGTGAAGAAAGAATTTTTCAGCAGCACAATAACCATGAAACAACCACCTGGCCTTTTCTCATTGGCTTGTTAGAAGAAAGTGTTCTCTCTGCTCTTAGTGTTTTATTTCTTTCACATGATACACAATGTTAAATTGAATCGTTCCTATGCTGGTTATGTTTTTATATGTCATTGTCCTTTTGGGGAAACTAAAGATGAATGGGAGAAGTGAAAGGAGCCAAAAAAGAAGAAAAGCAGAAAGAATAGGAGAGAGTGGGAAATGAAAATTAACTATTGCTGAAACAATCATTAGGGAACAGATGAGCTATGGATTCTGGTATGACAGTGGAGAAGAAAAAAACCAGCAGCAAGAAAAGAGAAAGAGGTAGAACAACTCTGTTGATCTTAAGGGCTCCCAAACCCTGTTTGGTGCCTGGTTGCTCTAGTGTTATCTCTATCAAGTGATTATTTGGAAGACCTGAATATCTAGAATAACTCATTTGCCAAAGAAGTCAGCTGGGGGCTAGGGGAAAAGAAAGAAACATTTATTAAGTGCCTACTGTATACCAGACATTGTGCTATAAGTTCATTATTATCTCATTTGATCCTTGCCAAAACCTTGGGATGTAGGTGCTATTATTATTTCCATTTTGCAGTTGAAGAGACCGAGACAAACAAGTTAAGTGACTTGCCCAGGGTGAAACACTTATTAAGTGTTTGAGGCTAGATTTGAACTGAGGTCTTCCTGCTTTTCAGTCCCAGCGTCCTATTCACTATCTAGCTACTTTTGATTTTGATTTTTGCTCTTCCTGTTTTAAGCTGATGTGCTGATACCAAAATCCACAATTATTGACCATCAGTGAATTTCAGGTGTGTACGTTTAGACTGGGAGTTAAGTTGAATAAAGATCAGCTTGGTATTGCTATATAGGCGCTGTATACATAAGATCAGCCTAAAGCATCCTAATTTACTTTTGTGTTCACATATGCTGTATTCCCTTCTTTCCATTATAGTATATTTAGACATACTTTTTTCATTTAAGTTTAGGAAATAGTGTCAGACTAGTCTATTTAATAATAGCTGGCATTTATACAGAAGGTTTATATGCTGTGCTTTGTACAGTATCTCATTTGATTGTCATAATTCTGTGATGATATGCTATTTATGAAGCTTAAGGTGGTTAAGTGATTTACACAGAATCACACATGTAGTGTCTGAGGCAGGATTCTTACATAAGTCTCCTTGTTAGATCAGCATTCTTATTTTTATGCTAATGGTCTCTAAACTTTTATAGTCATTTACCCCATCAGTAAAAAAAATTTTGAGCACAAACTTCCAGTATATGTGTATGTCTGTATGTCTATATATCTGTGTATATGTAATATTCATGTAGTTGTGGTATTGATGTATTTTTAAATTGCAGAATGTAAAAATAGAAATTAAAGTTAGATAAACTAAAGGTGAAATAAACTATTAAATTTTCTTAAAAAATTACCAGTATGAAACGTCTTTTTGCTCTTGAGAACAATGTGATTAAATAAGCTTTACTTTTGAAAAATATCTGTATATGTCATAAAGGAGATTTGTAAATAGTAATTGTTAGTAATTAATTCAGTTCATTTGGTCACTCTAGTTAACCAAAATAAATGAATTTTTTTATTGATGTTCAGTATGGTAATCAAATCCTAGATCAATAGCAGTCAGTGAACATAAGAGCTTTTCAGTGGGAGCCATGTTTCTCTGTGTTGATATTCACCATGTACAGTGCAAAAAAAATCATAAGCAAAGTTAATGTCTCTCATTTTAATAAATCCCATTTCTCGTTTTGTGGATTTGCTTAATGAATGGTATCATACTTGCATTTTCTGTTCATGTTTGAATATTTTGGTTGTGTTTTTGCATGACTGAGAAATAGCAAGTACAGAAGGGTGGGGGGAGAAAAGTTATATGTAATAAAGATGGAAAATAGATTGGAACCTGATTGTGAAGAGCTTTAAATACCAAACAGGAATTTCTTTTTGATCCTACTAGTTAACTAGCGTTCATTAATGCTTACCATGTACACTATGCACTGGACAAATCACTGGGAATACAAGTAGAAAGACAATCTCTGCTCTCAGGGAACTCTGAAGGACTGAGGAGAAAGCGGGGCAGGAAACATGGTAGAGAAAAGTAAGTTTGCATCTTAGCTTACAGAGAAATGAGAATTAATGGGAAGCTACTGGAGTTTATTGAGTAGAGAAGTGATGTGGTCAGTCAAAATATTTGAACAGTGACTTTGATATGTTGAGTGAGTAAGTAAGGAATTTAGGACATGTGAAGTGTGACTGAGTGACTAAAGGATGGTGATGCCCTTCATAGAAATAGACAAGTTACTCATATTGTACAATACATTGTATCCCACTCAAAATGATTGGGGGAAGGTAGGGCTTTTACTGTCTGGTCAGTGCCTTGAAGCTCTTATACTCTGAGGGGCACTGCAAAGTGATCCATGTGCTGAAAGAGAGATGTTATGGAGGGGCTAAATTTTCCTAGCGGCAAAATGGGATTTGGTTAAAACTGCATAGAGTGATCAGTACACTTATAGTAGGGGCAAGGTTAGGCGTTTGCACAGTTTTGAGGTAGAAAGAGTGCCAGACTAATGTTGTAAATATGGTTATATTAGTTATATTCCTACCCTCTGATTAGTTGATCACATGTATGTTTTCTCTCTGTGTCTGTCTCTCTCCTGCTTCCTCCCCTTTCCCATTCTTCAAATCCCATTTGCTGCAGCTGAACTTAACCTGTTTTGGAGATTGTCCCTCAATGTAATGCCTGCCTTTCAGTGTTTTGTACTTAATGGGTTTAAGTGGCTTTTTGGAGTTATTCAGGTTAAGAAATAAAAGAAAGTCTGTACTCTATGAAGTGCTTCAAAGTATTTATACTCCAACTGCTATATTAACTGTTTTAGTAGTAAGTTGACTAAAGATGGTATTAGTTTCACTTGAATCGTTGTTACAAAGCAACTTAATTTCCAACCATCGTATCATTTTTCCCCCCATATTATCAGGTATGTTATATGTTATAATGTACTCTAGTTATTTAAGTTAGGTTAGTTTAGTTTTGAAAATAATTTCTAAAATGGCAGTGTTGTTATTTGATTATGACTTTTATGTTTTCTTGTATGTATGAGAATTTAGTCTTAACTTTGATTTCTAAGTTTGTGTTTTAAGATAAATAAGCAAGAGTATAAAAAAACAAGAAAAATTAACATATAAAGACTTTGACATATGAATAAACTTCCATTATTTATTATTATCTCTTAACTTTAAAATTTACATCAACTTGGTATGTACCTTATTTATATTTCTTTTTTTGTGATTGTGTGTGTGTGTGTGTGTGTGTGTGTGTGTAAAATCATGTTTTCTGTTCCTATGTATTATTACATGGTTGTACTTAAGTTTGTGTAATGTTCTTTGGTTCCACTTTTCCCCTGACTCTGCATTATTACATGTAGGGCTTTCAGTTTTTATTTGAATTTTTTTGTTACACAATAATATTGCCTTCTGCTTGTATGCCATAATTCATTTGACCGTTCTCCTGTTTTTGAATGTCTTTTTATTTTGTTTCTCTTCTTTGGGGGATGGCAGTCTATTTCAAATAGTGTTCCTTGGAATTTTTATGTACATATAGATAGGTCTCTTTTTTTTCCTTGTCAGTAACCTTGTAATACATTCCTGTTGATTAAAGATTTTAAAGCTAATCATATAATTCTGTTATGTTCTCTAAGAAAATTGGATCAATTCATAACTTCATCAGCTGTATAATAGCATTATTGTTAAACCACAATTGTTCCATTCATATGTTTTAATTGCTTTTTACTTTCTTATGATATGAGAGGTGTTAGATATTATGAGTTGGTTTAATCTTTATTTCTCTGATTATTAGAGATTTTGAACATGCCTAGGGGCTCTTTGTCTGACTTGTTAACATTTTCAAGTTTACTTCTTATTTATTTTGATGTTCTACAATCACTACCAAAAAGCTTATATTTTTACCCCTCCGCCTACCCTCCACCACCCCCCCTCCCTCCCCAAGATGCCATACAAGTCTATATATGATCTACATATACTTTCCTATCGAATATGTTTTCACTATAGTAATGCTATATAGACTAACTAAAATAAATGGAAAAAATCATATAACAAATCAAAACATAATAATTACTTATTAATTATTTAGTGTAAACTTTCCCCTGGGTTATCTAGTTCATTATCGGTCCAACTTGAGTGTCTTCATGTAACGTTTAGAAATAATTTTACTATTAAAAATAGTTTGTCAATGTTATAATTATTTTAGTTTAGAAGTGCATTTACTTAGTCATATTTTTATCCTTATTCTTCTTATTTTTAGAGAACCCCATTAAGGAACTAAGGCTTACGTGAAAATTAATACAGTAATGTCTGTAATATAAAATTTTCTGGGAAAAGAATGTGCTTGTTAACTAAGGTTTACCATACCTACTATATATAGGTTGCCAGTTTTCTAAGAATCCAATTATAATACTGAACAGAATTTAGAGTCTGTCCTTGATTGAGAAGGCAATTTGGGATTTTGTCGTAGTTCAAAAGCAGGAGTTTGAATATTGTCATTTTGCTTTATAAATCTGCATAAATGTTCATCCTGTATCTAAGATCTATATTCTGGTTATAGAGACTTTTGTGACGGATACAAGTTAATTATATAGTTCCAGCAAGTAGAATGCTAGAAAACAAAGAGTAATATCTTGGAAAAGATACCATAAGAAAGGCCAAAAGCTGGATTATTAAAAGAAAGATGAAAGAAAGGTGATGTAGCATCTTTATTTTTTTAGTATATTATCACCTTTTTTAAAAGGAGTATATATAATCTATGTCTATCATCATTACTGTGTAAATTTTAAAGGCTGTTTGTATACAATACTTGAAAAAGAAGTTTTGATAATGAAACTGTTAAAAGGATGCTCATCAAAGTAGAATTAAGTTCTTACATTGTGAATTTATTAGGGAAAGTGATAAGCTAAATATTTTTAACTAGTAACATTGGTTATATGATTTCAGCACAAAAGTAAATGCAACTTCCTAAAATAACACTTGTTAGAAATGAAGTGCTTGGAGAGGATAATTAAAAATTAGACAGTCATAAACACTGAATTATAAGATACTTTTTGGTCTTAGCATGTTGAACATACTATCAGTTATCTATGATATAACTATCATTTTGCTCTGTTTGATACTTTACAGGAAACAATTACATACAATATGAATGAAATTCTGATATTCTACATTATATTTTTTAATTCTTTAATTCATAATGTTAAGGGTTGAGAAAAATTAATTGCAAATCTTAATAAGCTCCAAATTGATTATATTGTGCTGGGCAAGCATTTGTTTTTGATACACTCCTATTTGCAAGGTGTAAAAGGAGAAAAGTGTGCTAGACCCCCTCACATTTCTAACATTTCATGATTTCTTGATAAGATTTATTTACAATATTGTATATTAAACTTAGCATTATAGATTTTATAATTTTAAAATTTAGGAAAAACTCCTCGATATTTTATTAAGAGCTTTGAACAACAGATTTGGGCTGTGATTTGTAAACACTAGTAGTATGAAGGAAGCATTCTTAGAATAATAGGGAGTGTGATTTAATAGAGACAGAATGCTGAATTTGTAGTTTGAGGGCCAGAATTCCACTTGCAAAACTATGTCTGAATTATGCCCGAAACAGGCCATTCCCCTGGTAATTTAACAGCTAACAAAAGTTTAAATTTAAAAGTTAAATTAAAAATTTTAAAGTTAGCAAAAGAAGGGTTTGCTGAGTTGTAGTGTAGATAGAATGCTCAAAAAAGATATAGCGCTTTTAGTTTACTGGTTAACAGGGCAAGTCATTGATTGACTCTGGTCCTTGAAATATCTGCTAAGTTTGTAGGGCCCAGATTCTACGTGAGTGGGCCTTTTTATGCCTTTTGATGACCAAGAAGTCAGAATGGCCTGAGGCCACATGAACTAGTCATGTATTAGAACTTTCCTTGCTTTCTTAGGGAGAGAACTGTCTTAATTTATATATAGGGGTGAGGAAGTGAAGGGACCCTTACCTCCACTAGATTTTTACTTTTTAATACTATGTGATTATGGGCAAGTCACAAGTTTTTCTGGACTAGAGGTGTACCAGGTTGGCTATCTCTATCTATCTATCTGTCAGTTTATCTAATCTAATCTAATTTGCAGGTTAAATTATATGAGCTTTAATGGCATTTCCTCATCATAGCTATTCCAAACCTTCTTTTCCTAACACTCCCTGCCCATTCTCCTACTTTTGCATCTTTAATGCAAAAAAAAGATGGGGGTTTTGTTACCTTTTTTCCTAGTTTTCTCCTTGCAAAACTGTTTATCATGTCCCACCCTCTCCTCCTTTCCCTGTTCCCTGACCAAAAAGATGGCCCTTCTCTTGTCCATGAACAGCTACTTTACATGTGCACTTGATCCATCCCATCCTTCCTGCCTTCTGTAGGGATTTGCGCTGTCAATCATCCCATTTCTTAAATCTTCAACCACTTCTTTCACTACTGCCTTCCAACAAGCCCAGAACTCCTCCATCCCTAAAGAAACCTTCCCTAGCTACGTTACTTAAAAACCATTATAGTCTATCTCCCATTTTCTCAGCCAGATGCCCTAAAAAAGGTGTTTACCTTCTTGCTTCAGCTTGCTTACTCTCACTTCTTAACCCTTTGTGCTCTAGCTTTCAACATCAACTTCAAACACTCAACTGAAACTTCTTTCTCCAAAGTTTCCAGTCAGCTCTTAATTGCCCAATCTGATGCTCTTAATTCAGTCCCAATCCCTATTGACCTCACTCTCCTTGGGGTTTTTGTGACATTGCTATCCTCTAGTTCAATTTCTAATTATCTGCTTCTTCTCAGTCTTTTCCTATCTCATCTGTATTCTTCCCTTTAGCTGTGGGTGTTCTCCAGAGTCCTTTCCTGGATCCTCTTCTTCTTTGGTAACCTTATCCTATGTGAATGACTCCCAATCTTCCCTGAGTTTCAGTTCTGGGTTATCAATTGCAGGTTGGACGTTTTGTACTTTTAGTCCCATCTTAACATCTTAAACTCAGCAGGACTGAAACTAAACTCATCATCTCATTATCTTCTCCCCTAAACCTTCTCCTTTTCCAAACTTTCCTATTTCTCTCAGGCACCGCCATCTTTCCAGTGTCTCAGATTTGTAATCTTACCATTAATTCTGAATTCTTCATTCACATCACATATCCATTCAGTTGCCAAGTCTTGCCATCTTTACCTACACAGCATTAATTTATTCAACTTCCTTCTCTCCTTCCACCAGCTACCACTTTCATTCAGACCTTCTTCACCCCTAGTTACTGTAACAGCATTGTTGGCTTCCCTGACTCATCTATCGTACCAGTCCACTTTAGTCCATCTTACATGCTGCTGTCAAAGCGTTTTTCCTTAATCATAGACCTGACCATGTCATTCCCCCTTTGAACCAACTCTAGTGGCTTTGTATTACTTCTGGGATCAAAGACCCATGCCTTCATTTAGCTTTCCAGCGTGATTGAACTTCTGCACTCGATCCAGCCACATTGGAGGATCTTTTTTTCAACAGCATTCCCATCTCCTCCATACTTTTGCACTGTCATGCTCTCCTTTCTTATAGAGTCCCTCTCTTCCTTTAACATACAGCTCAGGGACTCTACCTTTCCCTGCTTTCCCTGATTCCAGTTCCTTTCTCCCTAATTACTAGTGCTCCCCTTTCTAATTTACCTTGTATTTAAGTATTTTGTGTGTTTTCTGTGCTTATTTTTATATTCATGCTACATATGTTATGGATTTATTGTCTCCTCCATTAGAATATAGAATATAAGCTCATTGAGTAGGGATTGTTTATTCTCTCGTCTTCTATCCTCAGCTCCTAGTAGATACTTAATATATATTGATTATGGATAGATTCTGTTTCCAAATCTATGGTCCTTTTATATATGGACCTGTGATCCTGTGTGTTTACATACACATATCTGTCTACACACACACACACTCTTACACACTTACTGTTTATGACAGAAGATCCCAGAAAGGTCAATTCACAGAATTCAGGAAAAATTTAGCAAAAGGGTTTTATTTTAATTTAAAGCAGGATATGAGATTTGTGGACAGATTTAAGTGGTGCAGTCAGACGTGACTGAAATAACTGAACAACAACAAAGTGGTGCAGTGGATAGAGCACTGGGTTTGGAATCAGGAAAACTCTTCATGAGTTCAAAATCTGTCCTCAGACATTCACTAGCTGTGTGACCTTGGGCTGGGTAAGTCATATAACCTTGCGTGCCTCAGTTCTTCATCTGTAAAATGAGCAGGAGAAAGAAATGGTGTTTATTAGTCTTTTACTGTACCTTGTTTTTGTCTCTGGTTTCTTGAGTTTCCTTTCTAGAACACCACTCTCCTTACTTACCATAAATATGGCTTTTCCTCTCAAAAGCAAGTGTCAGCCTGCAGCCAGAGAAATCATTTTATTTCATTGAATTTAAATATGTTCAAAAATCTTAAGTTTAAAGAATGAGCGAAATTTGAAACTATGCATTAGAATCATGGTCCAAATAAGGTGCATAATGCTTAGTAAATGCTTGTTAATTGATTGAGGTTCACTACATAGTATCAGACTTTGTAAAGTGAATTTGCTCTAATTCATCAATTTTACTTCATGAACGTGTACCAAGAATTGGAGAATCAGTCAATTTGATTTTCTTATTCCCTGGCCCTAGCAGGTCCTAGGAATTCCACCCTGGGGCCTACCCCAATTTATTGATAACTTGAGTGTGTTCAAACTAACCCACTTAACTTAACCATTTCTGTTGACTGGGCCCTGCTTCAGCTTCATATCCAATCTAGCCATTCTACCTAGGCCAACTCATTGTTGCCATCACTTAAACCTCCTGGAACAAAGCACTATTCCTTAGTCACAACTGCTGGCTATATTATCCTTCCCAATTATAATGTAAATTTGTGGCCAGGAACTGTTTTTGTTTGTTTGTTCTTAACATTTGTATCCTGTGTATTTAGCACAGCACATAACACACATAGCATGTAAATACTTTTTCATTGACTTACTGATCCATTGTTTACTTTGCTCACATTATTAATAGTATGTTTAGTCTGAAATTATCTTTTTAATCCACTTGTTAAAATCTGTAAATCCATTGAACTAGATATATGTAAACTGTAGCACATTGCAGTGTGTTGAAATAGGTAAATGAGTGTACTACTGTCTAATTCTGCTGTAACTCTTACTCTTCCCTTGCATACCTTTAGATAACAAATCTGGGTGCTGTAGTTAATTTGAATGTTAAATGTTAGTAAAACTCAATTTTTTTTCTTTTTTGGATTAAAAACCAAATTTAAATCTTTAAATTTAAATTTTTCATCCTATACCCCAGGTGTACATCATATGCACACCCTACTTCAAGAACATATGACTTCATGGAATTGAAACTAAATTTTTACTTCTCAGATATTAGCTTGATACCACGTGGATCGTCTCTTCCTGTAGTCCTGTTATATTTCTCCCTTTTTCATATACCTCTTACAAACTGTGTATCAGTTTTTCATAGATGACTATTTTAACCGAATAAATTTTTATATTCATATTTTTTATTTCACACCAAATCATTTAGTTGTGTTATATCTCTAGAATTCTATGATTTTTTTTCAGCTTTACTGAAATTTTTTTTAACAAATGATGGGCACAGCCATGTGGTAGAAAGCATGAAAGACTTGGAGACAGGTCACCTTGGGTACAAATTCTCAGGTCAAATTACTTAATCTCTCAGATTCTCAATTTCCTTATCTCTAAAATGAGATGATTGGAGTAAAATTTTTCAATTTAAGAAATAATGAGATCAATATTTAGGAAATCCCTTTGATGTTTTCTGAAACTATTAGAGCTATACCAAGATAATCAAGAATGATCAGTATGATTGTAAGAAATGTTAACCTCTAATTTTCAAAAGATCAGTAATTCTTAGAAGTTTTTTTCAAATGAATAGAACCAAGTAAGAGGGAGAATAGTACTAATTAGAGCCATAAATTGCATGGTTTATTGGTTTTCTCTTTTGTACTTAAATAACAAATTGTCATTTGGTTTTACTTTTTCTATTTCTTGTTAATCTGGTTAGAAATTGAGCAGGGCAAGGATAACTTGCTTATGACTTGCTAGTTTGGCAAAGTACTGGTCAGTCTTGGATCAATCTAGGGAAGTTAACTGCTGGCAATTTAGTTAAGGAAGGTGGAGCCTAGAATTACCCTTGTGCCTTGTTAACTCTTATTCTCTAACAACAATATCAACAGATTCAAAATATTATTTATAATTTCTTTTTAGAAATCTCTATGCTTATTTCTTGGAACTTTAGGTTTCTTAGTAAGAATTTGTTTAATCAATACACTTGAGATTTCATACAATATACAGTACTATTGTAGTGTATTATGTCTTGTGTACTATGTGATGCCATAAATTGTATAACTCCTAGACATTTGTGTATATGGACTATGACTGGAAGGTAAAAGAAGAGCAGATGTCTTACATGTGTGGAATATGGTTGTTCATAGACTGATGAAGTGCTGAATAAAAAAAATGCCTATAAAATGAGACCACCACCAGGAAAGATCACTTACCCCTGCTGTTATTTGCCACTATTTACACTATAATTGTATATATGTAATATTTTCTATATATGGCATGATAGTATTAATTGGTACCAGAGCGTAAGCATGCCTTTCAGGTTTCTCAAAATCTGAAAAAGGCCGTTTGCCTCAATAGATAGATTTTATTAGGATTTGTTCAGAAATTGCCAGGTATCCAACATACTTTCCCAGGAATAATTCTGTAGATCACCTTATTGTTCCCTGGACACAGTGGTCCTAGGGATGTAATTGGAAGTGAATGTTGGATGTACATATTCTCTCTCCCTCTCGCTTGCTCCCCTCCCCCCACATATCTATACATAACATATCCATACACAGTGTATCTTTTTACATACAAGCTGTATGAAATGTGCTTATCATATCTAATCTTATCTAGTTTTGTTAGAGGCATCTAGTGGAATAATGTATAGAGTGCTGAACTCAGAGTCAGAAAGACCTAAGTTTAAATCCTCCCTTAGACACCTGGTAGCTTTCTCATCTTTGACAAATTACTTAACCTCTCTGAGCCTCAGTTTCTCCATCTGTGAAATGGGGATAACACCTCATAAAATTATTTGGATCAAATGGGATAATAGATACAAAGTGCTTTAACCTTAAAGCTCTATAGTTAACTATTAATATTTCTATAGGAGATCTAACTAAAATCTGTTTCCTTTTGATTTCAGTCTATGCAGTCCTCAGATGATATATACTTTTTATATCTTAGCATCTAGGATAGTGTTTTCTTTATACATGGTAGGCACTGAATAAATATAGTTGAAGAGAATTACTTGTGAATTACACTAGAGAACCACTGGCCATTCCATTTTCATCCTCATCCTTTTTGTAGGTCCAGACCTTGTTGTTATCTGGTTCTCCTTTATTCCTTCTCACCTGCCAGGACAAGATGATTTCTGTTTGGAAAGAAAAGAGGAGAGAGTAATGCTCATAGCTGCTTTCTCTACCACTTTCTTCTGCTGCTACTCTTCTGATATTTCTCAGAAAAATCATCCTCTCACCATCACCGAAGCACCTATCCAGATAAGTGATAGGATGCCCAGATTAGTTTTTGATGGATTTGAATCTGAAGTACAGATGAGAATCTTATTTGATTCCTTTGTATACCTAGAGATACACATTTCTGACTCATTTTTTTTTCCTACTAAGTAAAAAAACAGCAAACAAAACATCCAAAGTGTGGAGTCATGAGCAGTGTTTTTTTGTTGTTGTTGTTGCATTTTACGTTTTGAACCATCTCCCTCCCCATTGTGCCCTAGAGTACCCCACTTTTCCCTTTATTTCGCACCAGAGAAGCCAACATTTGACACAAGTACATGTACACGTATGTATATTATGTATGTGTGTATGCATGACCATACTAAGTATAAGAAGTATAGCGTGTACTATTCATGTGTGTATATGCGCATATATATATGTATAGTATGTACTATAAATAGAAGTATAAACCTGCCTCTGTTTATCAGTCCTTTCTCTGGAGGTATGTGGCAGGTCTTCGTTCAAAGGACCTTTGTAGATGATTTGAGTATAATAATGCTCATGATAACTTATTCACAATTGGTCTTCAGTCAATATTGCTATTACTATACAATGTTCTCTTGGTTCTGCTTATTTCATTCATTATTTTGTGCAAATCTTTGTATGTTTTTTTCTAAAATCAACCAGCTTATCATTTCTTACAGCACATATGCCACAACTTGTGTAGCCATTCCCCAATTTATGAGCCTCTCCTCAATTTCCAGTTCTTTGCTACCCCAAAGAGAGCTGCTATAAATACTTTAGAACATATATGTTGTTTTCCTTTTTCCCTGATTGCCTTGGGAAACAGACGTATTGAAGTGCTATTACTGGATCAAAATGTATACAGCTTCATAACTCTTTGGGTATAATTCCAGATTGCTCTCCAGAATGGTAGGATCAGTTCATAGTTCCATCAAGTGTGTGTTTTTAAAATTGCTGCAAAAGGATGATGTATTTGTTTCAGTGAAAAGGTGATAGGGGAGTAGTCCAGGGAATAGATTAACCATGGTCAGAAACAATAAATGGTACCACTGGAGAGAGGAACAGGTATGCTAACTCTTAGGGGTTAGTAAGAAAAGGGATGGTATGGTGTAGCCCAAGAATGTAACAGAGGTGAAAATGTCATTTTAAGTTTATATCATTATGAAGCTCTAGTCTCATAAATACCCAAGAACATATTGCTTCTTAATAGGAACATTGTTTCCATATTGTGGTTAACTTTTATAATTCCTCTAGCATAGTACTGTGCTGTTGTCACATGCCAGCACTAATGCAATGACATCTTAAGTAATCTTTACCACTTACAATCAGTCCTACACACTGCCATAAAGTTAATGTTTTCAAAGATCATTTTGATGGCTTTTATTCCCTTGTTCAGAAATAATTGCTTACTAAATAACATTTAAACTTAATAGTATGGCATTCTAAGATATGACCAAACCTGTCATTCCAGCCTCATCTTTTGTTATTCTCTTTTAAAATTTTCTGCTTGATCTAGCCTGCTTATGTGTTGTGTTTTGCTTTCCTACCTTTGTTCAGTCTTCAACTCTCTACCTACCCATATTCTATCCATTCCATCTTTTACAAAGCTTTCTCCAACCCCTTCAGCACCCAAGATAAGCATATTTAAATGAATACTGGAACTACTTTTTTGTCAATTAGAAATTTTTGGTATTACTGGATTGTTAATTAATCTTTTTGAGTTTATAATTTGTTTTTCCAAGTGGATTATAATTTATTTAGGATTAACTTTTGGCTTATTTATGTTTTATTATTTTACACAACATCTAACAGAGTCTTTATACACAGGGTTTAATGAAATATTTGTTGGTTAATTCCTTAAATTGCTTTTACAGTGTTTACAGGTTTACCTCTTTCCATAAAAATTCTGAAAATTTGGGGATGAATTAAATCAGTAAAAACATTACAAAAGAAAAAAAGCACTATAAAGAATCCATTTGTAAAACAATTTTATACCATGACTAATTACTCTTTGGTTAATTTGTTTGGGAAATGTAGATTTTCTTATGGTAAGTAAAGTATAACTTGCCAGAACACAGTGCTAGCTCAACCAGCCAGTTATCTTAATATATTACTAGTTAAGAGATTCTTGAAAATTTTTGCTGAGATTTGTCCCCATAGTATATATAATATATACTATTGCAGGGTATATATGAGCCAAGTACATACTCTTCATGTACATCACATTTATAATACTTTCACCAACTCAGTTTATGGGTTATATTAGGAGGATTGTTATCAAGACTAAATTTAGTTTGCAAGTCTTTGAGTTAAAATACAGAGACAAGTTTTATATTATTCTTCTATCCAAATTTAATCTAAAAAATAATTTGTTTTTTTAGGGACCAGTTACTCTCCACAAGAAAATTCACATAACCACAGTGCTCTTCATAGTTCAAATTCACATTCTTCTAATCCAAGCAATAATCCAAATCCAAGCAAAACTTCAGACGCAGTAAGTATTTATAGAGTTAACCTAAAATAAAACTATCCTTCAGTTGTTGGTACTAGAAGAATGAAATGTATATGTCTAGCAAAATATTTTTTAAAAATACACAATATGAATTCTTTACTTTTAAAGTAAAGAATTTTTGCAAAATAATTTTTTCAAAATTTGAATTAGATTTAGACCAAATGTACCATAGTCACTAATTCTGTCTTCTAAAAAAAAATGTTTTATTGTTAACATTGAAGTGTTTAGGGGGTGGGTAGTGTTCTAATATTCTAGAAGCATTACAACTGAGAGCCTAATTTTCACATATGTGTGTAAAATATGTATTACTGTGTCTATCTTGAGCTTCAGATGAAAGCCTTTGGAATCATGGTGAGTGATTTGAGAACTGTGAAATTTTCTGTGTAACTAATAAACTTATTCTTAAATGATTTTGCTATGTTTTATCCTAACATTTTACCCCAAGAAGTATGCAACTCAAGTCCCACCTCCTTCTGCTTTCTTAGGACTTTATTTTGAAGAAGAGTTCAGAACAATAAATTAGTTGTTCAGTGTAGTCATTTTTTAATACTAGGATGATTTTAAGGAATAACTGTATAAAACAACGTTTACCTAAAAGTCTACAAAGAAGATACCCAAATCCTGAATCCTTTTTTATGTTCATGCAAATCTTTCCATCTTCAAAACTTCAAAATAACAGATACAATTTCCTTTTCTGTCTTTGAAATGATAAATGACATTTATATAGAAATGAATTGTTTTGAGTTCATTTCTATATACTGATTATTTTATTCCAGTATCTCTACCGTCTAAATGGTTGCCAGAGACTTTTTGGTCACCTAATATCAATTTACCCTAAGAAGTTATACCCAGCTCCACTGAAATAGTGACTTTTTATTCTATTTTTTGATTGTTGCAAAAGGTTAGAGGAAATGGTAGAGAAGTTGTGGAACTCTTTTCTTTGTGTAGTGGGCCAGAGAGGCTTTGTTGAACTCTGTTCAGAAGCAGCAGGTGCTTCCCCCCCAGTTGTTCTGTAACTAAGTCATAGAAATACCCAAATCATGTCTAGCTTTATTCAGCAAATTTCATTAAGCTTTAGTTTAAAAAAAAAAAAAAAAAGCAAGATTTTCAGAGAGCAGTGTCCTGGAATTTGAAATTTAGTGACAAAACTAATTTGTATCTAGAGTTATTTCTTTTTTCCTTCAAGTTAATGTTAAGAGGAGATGGGAAGCTGTAGCAGAGAACAATAGGGAAGAGTTACTTGTACATTATTAAAGGTAATATTTGCATTTATGATTTTTTTTAAGTTGCAGATATTAAGCTTTAAACCTTCGATTTTAAAGAATCCATAGTACTTTTAAAGGAAGGAGGGGTGTGTATACTAGGAGTATAGTTGATTTTTTTTTTTTTACTATCATACTAGAGATTAATGGGGTTTGAGGAACTAAGCGAAAACAACAGGGATAAATATTTAGCAGCTTCTCTAATTCTTTGCCTTTGCAAAGATAAAGCAAAGCCATTTATAGAAGCATGCAGATAGTAATTTGGATAAAGAAGTACATTTTTTTCCTTCATATTGTCAAACTTGGAATAGGGGGTAGTGTGGAGAAAAATAGTTTGCTAAATAGGACTTTTGAGGACATTGGGAATCAAGTTAAAAAGAAAACTCTTATTAAAATTTCCCTAACCTCCTCTGAGAGATTGGCAGGGTAACAACAGTTTTCTGGTTTTTTGTTTTGTTTTCAGTAATCTCCCAAAGGCTGGGGCAGTTTTCTGTCTTCAGTAGTGAAGGAGGCAAAGTGATTTAGTGGATCAACTAGGAATCCTTAAATCTCTTAGAAAAGTGGAAAGATGGATTTGGGGTCAGAATCACTTGGATCCAAATCCTAGCTTTGTCACTAATATCTATATGACCTAAGTGGGATTCTTTACATTCTTTAACCTCTCATCATTTGTATCATCATTTGTAAAACATAAAATACCCAATAAAGTTTGGGTTCCAAATCTTTCATCTTAAACAATTACGTTTTATGAGTATCATGAATTTCAATTTTTATCCCCAGTTGAACCCAGGTTACTGTAGCACTACCAGGTGAGACATTTTAAATCAAATTCCTAGTCATCTCTTGAATTGTTTTATGCTCCTTAGCATATTTTGTAAGGGAAGTAACTTGGGATGGAATTACATTTATGGGTCCAGAGTGGCCCATGAACACAATCTAACCTCAGAACCTGCTCCCCTTTTGGTTGGATAAGTTTTAATGTTGTCTTTTCGGTCAAACTTAGTATTATAAAGAAATGTTAAATCAAAGCCTTGGATCTAATATTTTAAAAATTTTACTTTGCCATAATAAAATTAAAGAATTTGTTCTACCAACTTCTATGCCATTTAATCTAGAATCAGTAATTAAATTAATTTGTTTAAATAATTCTGTATCCAGCTTAATCTCATTTTTCAAGAATATGTTTGAAGAGGGATTAGATAACAAAATGTGGATGCCGTGTGTTATTGATGTCATTGTTACAGTAATAAAAACCTTAGTTTATATAAAAATTTTGTAGTGTTGAGAGTATTTGTAACACTTTTGAGTACAGGAAGGTTGTATTTCACCCCTTTTTTTCTGTATAAGTAGTATGATAGCTTTGAATTTCATTTTACCCAGAGAGAAATGATTAATAATCAGTGATTTGGGGAGTCAGATTTCCCCCCTTTTTTAAGACCTCCATCTCTGAAGGTTTGAGCTAGCCTTCTCTCTCCAGACCCCACTCAGATGGGGAAGCCATAGTACTCCACTCAAGTTTGGATGGAGATAAATTCTTTGACTAGATTGCCCAAGGTTGGGGGTAATATAGAAGTAAATGATACAATCGTTCTTTCATTAGTTGTCAAACAATCAATTGATTGCCACCCTTGGGAACACCCTTCTTCCAATGGACATTTTAGCCCTGAGCCTACGGCCCTGATTGTTTTGGTCTAAGAGAGAAATGGTCACATGACCATCCATTTGTTAAAATGTTGGCATTATTAAAAAAAAAATGATTAAATTGCCCAGATATTATGTCTCTCAAGCCTTTTTAAACATCGCAATCCTATTTTTTGTGGGATTCCCTAAGACATTTATGAATATTTAGTAAGCTTATCTTTTATTTGATGCCAGCCATATATTTCTTATAACCATGCATTATATCTTTATATAATTGATCTTGTTATTTAATATTAAGATATTACACAATGTAGCCTAATCTTTTAAGTGTGTGGATTTTTTTTAGTCTTATGATTCTGCAGATGACTGGTCTGAACACATCAGTTCTTCTGGGAAAAAGTACTACTACAACTGTCGAACAGAAGTTTCACAGTGGGAAAAACCAAAAGAGTGGCTTGAAAGGTATTTCTTTTTAACTAAATGGATGCACAGATGTTTATTTTTTCTATAGATTAAAATACTATTTTATGAATACCATTGTCCTTTTGAATCTGTAGTTCCATTGGCAGATGACACCTCAAGTAAAGAAACATGTTCTTTCAATGTAGATGAACATCTGCTTTGCAGCTTACATTTTTGGAAAGGCAGCTTTTGGTTGCCTGTAGAGAGGAAGCTGTCTCCATCAAGGAGGTCTGGGTTCAGTTTCCACCTCTGACACATGCTGGCTATGTCATCCTGGGAAGGGTATTTAGTTTTTCAATACCCCATGCAACCTCTGATGTACATCTTTTATTGAACACTTTTTCGGTGGTCCCTTGGTCATAATTCTTTACAAAGTATGATTTAATGAAAAAATCTCATAGAGCAGATTTACTTAAAAGCTGCTATCCTGGATGCCATTTATTTAATGAAAGCATTTATTTTGGTACAACATTAATGCTTCCTGCTATAATGTTATTTGTGTGCTAAGATCCCATTGAATTGCAAGAAGAAAGACCGAGTGCAAAGGGGTGGCAAGACCAATGGGAAACAGTAAGAAGAATTGAGAAAACTAGATCAGAATCCTGTACAGTTACTTTAGAGGGCATAAATATAGCCATAGGCACATTGCTCTTCTCAGGTGCCATTATTGCCAACAGTGTACATGATATGCATTGATACATTTGCTGTTTTCGAAATAACCAAATCTTTCCTTTGTTTAAACAAGCCTATTACTGCAGTATAGTTTGAATTTATAGAGGATTTTATTCTCTCTTTAAAATGTGTTTTAAGTTAACTTTTTTTAGTCCCATTTTCCTGTGAATTTTATCTTTTGTTTCGCCTTTTATCTAATCCTAGGATAAAAATACTTCTCCATTTAGGTTGAGTACAGTTCTTTTATAGATGTTTTTTGACCTAGGTATTCCCTTCACCTCCCACTTCCCTGGGATGGATGTGAAAAAGAAAAAATTAATAATTTCTTCTTTTTCAAGGAATTGAAATAAATATTACTCTTATTCTGCAATAATTTGTAGCATTCATTTTTTCCATTCTTTGGGCTACCCTTCATAGATAATTGGAATATAGCTGAATAGTATACTGTTGTTACCCCGTAGTGGTGTATTCTTGGGCAAATCCATTTTAGTCATTCACTAAACTTTCGTATCTGTGAGGTTCCTTTCTATTCAGTTTTTGTTAAAAAACTTAATTATAATCATTGCTATTGGAAATGGCATCCCAAATTCCGAATTGGATAGAGGGTGAAAAAGAAAACAACACTAGCGTACCTAGTAACATCTTATCCTTTAATAATTATGGAAGACCAATAGTAAACATCTATCATCTTTGCACATATGCATGTGTGAGGGTGAACCTCATTAGAATTGAGTGTAATGGAAATGGACTGGTAACGAAAAGAAAGGGCCTAATTTTATAACAATCTTAAAAAGGAATAGTCAACTTTTTTGTTCCCAACTTTTTCCCCCATCCTAGTTGAACGACAGCCAAATTCTTATCTCTTTATATTCTGCACTTTACTATAATAAATGAGTTTAGGCAAATGCCTACATGCCTAGTGAGCTATTTCAGATCTGTCAGAAATGTTGGATTTATTTAGAACTTACTTGTAATGTAACTCACTTCTATATCCTTCATTCACTTTTTACTGGGTCTGTGCATATATTTTTTTTTCAGAGAGCAGAGACAAAAAGAAGCAAGTAAAATGGCAGTTAACAGCTTCCCAAAAGATAGGGATTACAGAAGAGAGGTGATGCAAACCACAGCTACCAGTGGGTTTGCAGGTGGAAGTAAGTATTATTTTTGTGAAAGTATCTTTAAGTATTGCTACTTTTCTGTAAGTTGATTTCACATTGCAAATGCTTATTGTGTTTACAAACACTATACTGATGATGGTTTTGTCTTAGTGCCTGCTGTGTACACACACACACACACACACACGCACGCACGCACACACGCACATTTAAAAATCAATAGTGACATAGCATTGTAGCAATACTAGTTGCTGTTTGAAAAATCCTTAGAGGGATGGGAAGATCTAAATGGATTTATGTTGTAGCCTATGAGATTATAAAGGACAGATATTTTTATATATTCTCTCTCTCTCTCTATATATATATATACTCTAACAGAATCTAGTGCTAAGAATACTAATTGTGGATAAAACTAATTCTGGGAATTTTTCATATTAATATGATGTCCTGAGAATTAAATTTTTACCATGTGATTGTAAATACTGTCCATATCACTTTAACCTTTACCTATTTCATTAAAATCTATTAAAAATTATAGAAAATATGTCTGTTGGAACATTTTTGTTAGCTACCATGTTGTTTGAGAATAGTGATATGAGTAGCATTTCCAGCTAGCTTTGGGAATGGTTTAGTGCTATGGAAAATCTTGTCAGAATTGTCAGAATTGATCAATTCCTTCTGAACATTACCATAAACCCTGTGAGAAAAAGAGTCTTAGTTACAATATTTTTTTTTATTGATATATATAGGGGGGAACTGTATCTTTGTTGTGGAAAAAAATACAGATTACTTTTATATCATTAATACTGTTTCACAATTCATTAATTCTGTAGGCTTGAAATGCCACCAAAGGGTACAATATATTTCATTCCAGGGACATCTTCAATAATTGACCCAATAAACAATTCACAAGAACAACATGTGATTTTTATCAAGTTGAGGGGTGGGAGTTAGGGAAGGTAGTTGTGGAAATTCTTAAACATGACTTTTTTGTTTAATTTTTTTGAAGACAAGTATTTAAAGTATTGTAGAGCAATGCTACAAAGATAATTTGCTGCCTTTTTTAGATGGTAAAAAAAATTATGAGGATCAAAATAGTGATATTTTCTTATATTGCCTAGTTTCTTTGTCATGAAAATCTTTTATAAAACAATTAATTTTATCCTTCTGGTAGATTATTCTAAATTCTGAGAGGTAAAAAATAAACAAATGACAGCTTTGGTTTAGCCATATTTACAAAGTACATTCACATATGTTTTCTTCTTTGCTACTTCGAAAAATTCCATGTGGTAATAAATATAAAGTTGTTAAAGAAATTTATAGTTTTTTACATTCACATTTAGATTCTTGTAGAGATTAGTTATAGTTTGAAAGTATGCTTATGTTAAAGGTCGTATTCATCAGTGAACATGTTTGATAGTAACATATTAAATATATTGTTATATATTAATATATTAGATCGTTAAATATATTGCAGTAATTATTCAGGATTTTTTGTTTTGTGATGAATTTATTTAATATAACTAAACAAAGTCATGCTGTTGTTTGACCACTCAATTTCAAAAGCTAGTGGAAATTTGAATTCTGACTTTGGATTTGGAAAGGACTTTTGAGATTATACAATTTCCTTTCCTGTTCCAACCCTTTTTATTTTTCATATGAGAAAACAGACTGAATCATGTTTTGTTGGGTTGTTTAATTTTTAAAGGCTCACTTGTAAAGAAATGAAAGTGGCAAAATTCTTTTGCCTTCATAGAAACTGTATAACTTTGTATTGATAGTGACTGTGATGATAGAGTTTTTAATATTAATAGATACTAAGGTGTATTTAAAATAAAGTTTCTTGTTAAACATTAGTAGATGTGTTTTAAAATTACTGTTTTTGGAAAAACCTTTGTATTTTCAATCTGCTTACTCTTGAACATACTGGTTTTTTCAATGTATGATATATATGGATTGATTTCTTAGTAAATTAGAAGTGCACCTGGGAAAATAACAAGTAAAAGTGTCTTTCAGAATATAGTGCTCAATTTCCCCCCTAATTCCTTGTTTTAGGATTGTTGATATTTTTTAAAATAGTGAAACCTCCTCATTTTTTTACATAGACCTATGTAGAAGATCCAGGGTCTAGGGAGAAGAACCAGGTCACTCTGCCTTGGCCCCAGTTTCTTGTGGTAATTTCTGATACTTTTGTACAATGTTAGTGCAATAGGAGAGAAAAAGAACACTCCTTATTTTTTGTTCTCTTACCTGTCATCTTCAAGCATCCTTGTTTATGTTAGCATAGCCTTTGGTAAGATCTTAGTCCCTGGTACCTCCTATACATTGGTGCTCAAAATGTATGTGACACTTGGAATTTATGTGCCTCTAAGCATAGAATTACAGGACTATTGGTAGAAGGGATACTTGACTCCCTCTTCTATAACTTTGAGAAATTAATTGATATGTGCCCACAGCTACCCACAGCTGTTGTGTGCCAGAGATTGGACTTGAACCCAAGTCTTCCTTTCTTCAAAGCCATCTTTGTCTACATAGTAGCTCTATCTGCCATAGTAGCTCTCTTACACAGAGAATTGGGGATTTTAAATCCATCTTCCTTAAAATGGTGTGGGAAGTGATAGATGTTTTTACTTTGAACATCAGAAAGTTTGAATGTGGTATAAAAAGTCTGAGACATTTTTTATATCATCTTCATTTTTAGCCAGCAAATGTTTGCAGCCATACTATCATTGTTTTTTCCTTTCAATTTCATTATGTCTCATCTGATATGTTCTATAGAAATCCATTTCTTTAAACTGTTGACTTTGTATAGTGATTGTAGAACTACGAATGAAATTTATGTGGATGAAGTTTACCTATTCACTGCCTAATTCTTGGTTTACCTACATACAGTTTTGGAAGAAATAGCATATCTTTGCAACATTGGAATGTGAAAATGTTAATTAGAACATATTTTACGACTTCTTTGTAATCGTTTGACTAATGGAACTTCAAAGAATTTTTCTATAGTGGACAAAAATGAGTTTTATATCCAGTAAAGCATAGATATTGGCCTTGGGAGTTCTTGTTTGGTGGTATAGTAAAGGTTGCAGTCAAGTAGAAAATTGGACAAGATATTTGGGAAAACTGTCCTTGAAATACTAATTCCTCACTTTCCCAGGCAGAAATTTTTTCTTGGTAATCAATCACATTCCGAATGCATTTTACAGGATAGTTACATTTTGTTTTTTAAGATGACAACCTACATAATAAAAAGCTAATTATTGTTCATCTTTGAGTAGCTTACTCATTTTCTAACTAATAAAAAAGCCTGTCTCTTCATAGTCAAATTATAAGTTGATTGATATGCTTTTTAAATAATAGTCTTTTATCAGCCTACCCTCCCCTTTCAAATAGTAAATTTTCTTCGATCAGTTAGTATTGTAAGCTTAATTGGAGGCGGTGTTTTGGTTGTCGTTATGCCAATTAATAACTTCGTGCAAAATTGCTTGATACTTACTAAAGTGCTTTGGCTACACGTTTTACCATATGCACAGCCTAAGAGGTTATTAGATTGTTGGCTGATGTTCACAGATGGTAAGTGTTGTAAAACCAGAAAAATGAATCCTTGTCCTGTCATTTTTTGTGGTGGTTTTTGGACAGTAGGAGGAGTTGGGGGGGGTCGGTTGTGGGGGAGGGAGGGTGGAAAGTAGATAGGACTCCATTCTTAAATCGAGGAAGTTTGTTTTAGTAAGGAAGGTGGTGTTAAGCTAAGAGAGCAAACTAACACTTAGCATTATAGATAAAGGTAGAAAGATAGCTGCTTGGAGCATGTCATGTGAAAGGATACTTTTTGTTTTAATTTTTGTAAATGTGAATATTTTTATTTCCTGAAAATTTCATTCTCCTTGGCACATAAGGATTTGGTGATAAATTAAGTTACATTTTATTATTATTGTGGCTCAGAGTAGAGTTGAATTCAGTTTTTAAACCTAGCTTGATATACACAAAAGCTTTATCCTAACTTGAATATTAAGACATTTGTACTTTCAATTTTTTTGTGTAAACTTGAGAGCTAGTGAAACCACTTCAGTTCAGGTTAGGTTGGGTTTTTTCCTCTTTTGTTTGTTTTAGTACATATATCTACATATAAGTATTATCAGTAGTCATTTTTATTTTATGTACAGATTAGTTTTATGTACCTTTTTTAAGTTGTAAGAAGATATTTTTGTACTAATGGTATCAACTAAGCTTTTTTTAAAAGAAGATTTTGAATACAGACTGTTTTCAGATAGTTTTATTGTGTTGTATGATTTACATTTAACTTTTTAAAAACCATTGTAAAATTCTTCTAATTAACTTAGTTTAGTATATTGTTTATCAGATAGTGAGCTTCCTGAAAACTGTGATATGTAACTCTTAGTTTATATGAAAATGGCCTATGGTTGTATAGATAATAATTTAGAAGTAGGGCTAGTCATACAAGTGGTATCACCTATATTCTTTTTTGTGTTGTATCCAGTGTTGGGGTTTTTTTTTTTTAAATCAGTGATTAGGGTCCTTACTAATAGTTTTATTTTCTATTAAACTTTTAAAAACTATTAGAATATTTTTATTTAAAAGGTGTCATATTTCCAAATACACCGAGATAGACATAGAATAATTCATATATATATATATATATATATATATTTCAGTAATTTCTTTTTACCACATTTCACAAAATTTAGAAAACTTGTAACTTAGAGAAATCATCTTTACATTTAAGTATAGACATGAGAAGGGTACTGATCTTTGAGAATTTGCATGATGATGATAGAATTTCAGAACCTAACTAGGATTGGAGTTTTGTAAAAAGAGACTTAAATATTAGCATGTTGCTCAATTAGCCAATGTTAAAAGACAGGTTTCTAACGTAATCTTTTTTTTTTCCCCTCATTCCAACATTCCTTTGCGAACTGAACAAAAGTGGAAGACAAGCATTCCAGTGATGCCAGTAGTATGCTCCCACAGAATATTTTGTCTCAAACAAGCAGACACAATGACAGAGACTACAGACTGCCAAGAGCAGAGACTCACAGTAGTTCTACGCCAGTACAGCACCCCATCAAACCAGTGGTTCATCCAACTGCTACCCCAAGCACTCTTCCTTCTAGTCCATTTCCTCTACAATCTGATCACCAGCCAAAGAAATCATTTGATGCTAATGGAGCATCTACTTTATCAAAACTGCCTACACCCACATCTTCCATCCCTGCACAGAAAACAGAAAGAAAAGGTATGCCTGGTATGACCTCTATTGTTAGATATTGCACGATGAAGTGGAATTTCTGGTATTAGTGTAAGATTTCCATTTGGTTTAAGAATTCTCTTAAAATTAACAAAGAAAAATAAGTTCTCTAGAGTGACTTAATAAACATTGAATTACTGAGTAAGTTTAATGCAATTTAAAAAAAATTGAATTAATCTAACCATTTAAAATTTAAAAACTTAATTTATAATTGATGTTACTAATTTAAATGACCTGCTAAAAAAGAATGAAGGTCCCTTCAGATTTGTTTAAATTTTCAGTTATCTCTAGAATTGCATTAATGTTTCATCTCTTAAACTTTCTAGGAATTTTAATGATAGGTGACATTTATGGAATAGTTTCAAAGTACTTTATAATAAGTTTATGAATCACATTTATTTAATGTAAGTTTATTCACAATATTTACATTAGAAAGCAGATATAATGAGTTCTTTACCACTATGGTCCTGAAATCATTAAATTTAATCTGGATTAAAGTATAAAACATAATAGTGAAGTAAATTAAACCAGTAAAGCATTAATCTCTATACCTAGTCCACAGTCAGATTGGGGCATCATAATAATAAAAGTAAAAACAGCAACAACAAAAAGTATTTGTTCCCTTAAGAAGGTAACATTGTTGTCAGGAAAGGCATGACATATTATGAATGTTAAATTTTATGGGGGGGGACATCTCATCATTTCATAGTCAAGGCACATTATATGTAAAAATACTAAGGAATGGCTTTAAAGCATTATATAAAGAAATCTGAGGGTATATACCCAAAGTTAATGCTGAGAGTAATTCTAAAGAGGGTGTGACTATGGAAGTATTTGTGGAAGGAGGTAGCTATTGAACCTCTATTCAGATATTCATTCCCCCTTGCCTTTTATTTTCTGAATGTATAATTCAACATGCAATACCAATACTTTGATCATTTTAGATTATCTTATGAATTTCCTTACCATTTATAAAAAACCCCATGGTAAAATACTTAATATGCAGTGGTATAAGAAAATGTTGTTCCAGGTACTTTTTACCTAATAGCAATTATTTTTAGTGATAGCACATTCCTTAATTAAAGTTTTATGCCAGAATTTTCAAAGAAATTTCTAATTTACTGTGTATACACATACAGAGACCTTTGGAGACAAAAGTTTATAAAACTAGATTTCTTTCTCTTTTTACAGAATTTCTTTGACTATATTTCTTCCTTAATTCCAGAATAGTTACTTATTTTTTATTATAATTGAGCCCCTTTTGAATGAGGAAAAAAAAACTTGTGATAAGGTTTTCATGAGAAAAAGGTAATTGTGATAGACAAATGCAGAATTAATCGCAAATCTGATAGTTTTACTTGAGTAACCAATGCTCAATTTACATAAATAAAAATTACTATTAAAATTTTTTCTTCCTGTAGCATAGAGTAAGAATTTCTTAACTTAAAACTTTCTCAATTACTTTTACTTATGGTAAAACTGTCTTTATATATACAACACTGATAAGACAAATTGCTCTTATTTACTCATTTAAATAGGGCTGCCTGTCCTCTCATTGTCTCTTTCCCCAAATCTTTTCTTGGACATCTACTTAGCTTGGTGATGGGCTTTGCCCGTATGAACTTGACAGAAAAAGCATTACCTTTCCTTATGATATAATCTATAGTTCAGCTTCATTCAGGATTACATTACATCTAGTTTAAATTATTTTAAATTAAAAAAAATTAAATATATAATTTAAATTATTTTTTAAATTTAATTAGAAAATTGATCTTCCAGAGATATTTTATCAAAATAGGAATTACTTTTTAGATGAGTAGATTTTATATTTGTTCGCTTCTGGAAGATGGTAGTATTCCTTGACTAGATGTTTATATTCAAATTCAGTTAACATTTATTAAGGACTTAAAGTGTGTTAAGTGCTGAAGATAGAAATAAAGGTATGACACTAGGATCCAGGGTTTTAAGAAACTTAATAGAAAGGAAAGAGCAGTGGATTTCATATTAAGGTACTTGGATATGATTTCCCAGTGAATAGTTGAGGATAATTCCAACTATGTAATTTGTAGTAACCAACAGGATGATTGTACCATTAATAGAAAGAGCAGAAATAGAGGTAGGTAAATGAGTTCAATTTTAATCTTGTTATTGTTGAGATGCATTAGATAAACTGGAGGGAGACAGACATTTGACTTTGTTGGATACATTTGATTATTGAATCCCCATAGGTGTTAATAAAATCAGAAAGAGAAATTAACAGAGGTAGTTGAAAAGGAAGGGCAAACATAGTGTCTGAGGAGGTTCAGAAAGATAGAGTCCATGTCACAGAAGTCAAGTTTTGACCGTTTTTATCATTGTTCCAGTGAACATGGCTTATGACGTTGAATTTATCCTCTTTTTCCCCTTTTTCTCCATGTTGAATCAGTTGCCAAGTTTTGTCAGTTCTACATCTCCAGCATCTTTTATGTGTCTCTTCTCCACTCAGATGGCTACCTCCCAGTCTTGTTTAGATCTTCTTCACTTTTTACCTGGGCTGTTTCAATAGCCTTCTAATTGGTTTCCCTGCTGTGCTATAGTGAATAAAATGGTTGACTTGGAGTCAGGAAGACCTGAATTCAGATTCTGTTTCTGACACTTAATTGGCTTTGTGACTTTGGACATATTAACTTCATCTGCTGAACCTTTGTTTCCTCGTCTATAAGGGAGTCCTGTTTGTAGCTTTTACCTCATATGACTGTGAATATCAAATTGTATAATTCCAACAAAACATTTTGACATTCAGCAGTAATTACCTAGTGTCTTACTTCTTCAGTCCATTCTTTATATAGCAGACAAATTGATATTCCCAAAGCACAGATCTTACTTACCATGCTTGTTCAGCTTTAAAATCTCCATTGGCTTCCTTTTATTTTTTTAAAAATTAATTTATTTGTTTTCAGTTTTCTACAATCACTTCCATATAGCTTAGATTTTTTTTGCTCCTCCCTCTCCCTATACCCCCCCTCCCTCCCTGAGATGGCATGCAATCTTATATATAGGTTGCTCCCTTTTATTTCTGAGTCATAATAACAAACCTAGTATTTAGATTGATTCACAATCTTGCTGCAGTTATCACTCATTGTTCTCCTTCATCTATTCTCCATTCTAGCCAAATTGGCCTACCTACTGTTCTTCCAGTTTGTGGCATTCTGTCACCTAGGCTTAAAACACACTATGTCCTTGATTCTGTCTTGTATAATTAACTTTTTAAATTTTTGTCCTATGTGCCTTTTCCTATAGGAGGCCTATCCCAGTCCTCTTAAGTTTCTGGTTGTCCCATCCTCCCTTCTACCACCCACTCCATTCTGCATATTTCTATTTGTATAAATAGTTTTCCTGCCTTAGAAGGTAAAACTTCTTGAAGGCAGGAAAAGTTTTCATTTTTGTTCTTGTATTCTTATTATCTATCATCGTGCTTAATCCATAGTAGGCACTTAATAAATGCTTGATGAACCAAGAAAGGAGAATGTATCATGAAAGAAGGGAAGGTCTGTAATTTCAGATGTTGCTGGTAATCTACTGTTGATCTGGATGAGGTTTGAGGGGAAAAGATAATTGTGTTTTAATAATCCAGAAATTAATAGAGAGCATTTTCTTTAGAATGGTGGAGATAGAAAGCAGATTGCAAGAGATTTAGGAGTTAATTGGTGGTGAAGAAGCAGGAGCAGTAAGCATAACTCTTGTTTGGTGATGAAGAAGTAAAGATTGTAGTTTGGGAACGTGAGGTGAGCAACTGAGGTCAGCTATAATTTTAGAATTATTCAGAAAATGGTCAATGAGGATAGTCTGCAAGAAAATGATTTGGAGATGGCGAAGAATATATTTCCAGAACGGGAGACAAGGGATACATCTTTTTTGAGAATTAGCAGGTATGTCAGTATGGCTGAAACAGAATCCTAGAATGGAAAAAGTGTATGAGAAGACTAGAGAGCTAGAAAGGTTTGTGGAGCATTTTAAATACCAGAGGACTTTATATTGGATCTTTGAATCAGTAGGGAGCCACTGGACTTAATTAAGGGACATATTCAGACCAGAGTTTTAGAGGGGAAAATCACCCTGGCAGTTGTGTCACCAGAAGGTGGATTGGAGTAGAGAGAGATTTCAGGTAAGACCAAATGGAATGCAAGTAAAATGCTATAGGGATGGAAAATTTCAACTTATAGATCAACTATTGTAAGAAGTAGAGCATTTTAATAATTTTTTACTTGGCTTTGCTCACAAAGTCATCCTTGAGATTATAGAGGAATTGTTCAGGGGACTACTCATCCAATAATGATAGTTTTGCTGGAGCGATAGAGTGATTGGTGACTTTGAGATTAACACTTTTATTTGTAGTTTGTCATAATCATTTATGGTTACATTGAATTTACTCTTAACATCTTATAGGAAAGATTTCCAAAAGCGATTCTTTGGAATCTTGTCTCTAAAAAAGAGAAGAGGGCTATGTCATGAGATGGCTAATTTTTATAATTCTTTAAGAAAGGCAGCGGGATATTAGGTAGAGGAATGGTGTGGCATAGAGATATAGTTGACCTTGAAGGTGAGGAAACGGGTGCCCATATCCTGCCTTAGAAATATATTGGCCAAGTAAGCAGGAGTAAGTCACTTTACCTGCTCAGTACTCTAGCCAAACTCTTAGGATACCACAAATAAATGTTAGCTGTGTTGTATTGTATTTTTATTTATTTTGTTAAACATTTCCTGATTACCATTTAATCACTTTGGGAGCACTTGGAGTTTGACACATGACCTAGGCAATTCTCTGTAAGTTGCAGAGAAATTGCTTACCTGTATTAGTAGCATTCCCTCATTCTCACAACTGAGAATTCCCTAAGCTCATGAAATTTAAAATCTAGTTACTCTTTAGCACTTTAAAAATTATTTCCTACATCACAATAAGGTGGGCAAGGCAGGAGTTATCGGATCTATTTTACACTTGAAGAAACTGAGAATAAAAATGAATTGCACCAGATCACAAATGACATTTAGAGCCTGATTTAAACTCACAACTTCATGAATTTAGAGCTAAAAGGGGCTGCAGAAGCTGTTCCCCTTTGTTTTACACATATGGAAAATGAGGCCCAAAGAGGTTAAATGATTTTCACAAGGGTTACACAAGACAGTAAATGTTAGAGGTGGGATTTGAGTGAAAGTATACTAGATTCCTTCTACTTACTATGCTGTCCCTAATTTTTCCTCACTCTACATCCAAAACTCTTAACATTACATCATTCTGCCTCTCTAAAAATTTTCCCTAAACAAAATTTTGATGGTACAACTTCAAATGATTACAATGGTGACATCTAAAGAGACTGGGAGCCTTCTGGGTTGTGTGTGTGTGTATTTTTTAAGGAAATTGGGGGGCACTTGTAAACTAAAGAAAATTTGTTGACTTTTTTTTTAAGTGAATGACTTAAAAGACTATTTTGTGGCCAAATTCAAGGATAAATATCTTAGGGGGAAAAAAGAGCAGCACAACAAAAAATTTTATGGGAAAGAATTTGCTTAGCATAGTACCTGGTACAAGAAGCACTTTATACTTATTAATGATTGGACTACATGAAATATATGTCCCTTCTGATGCTGATTCTAACTTTTTCAGTCCAAGGAACTTTTGCTCTCAGATAATTATCTGACTAATGGCACAACAAGCTTAACCTTCATTTTGACGATAAATATTCTTCTGTTTCTATAGCCTTATTTTGCATTTTTATTTATCTTTTTTTAGCTGATGGAGAGAACTTAGAGTTCATCCATTATTAGTGAATAAATCATTCAAAGTATATGTGTTTTGTAGGTACTTGTGTTAGGTCCTGTGATGATACAAAGACAAAACAAGGCAACAGTTGCCACTCTCAGACAGTTTTCAGTCTAACAAAGAAAACCATACATACATAATATCAAGCAGTGTAGGATGGGGAGAACACTCACAACTCAGAACGTTCCTCATTTCACATATATAGAAAATTAAATTCAGAATGATTATGACAAGTGCAACACAACGTAATAAGTGGCAGAGACTACTGGATTCCACCTCTCCTGATTCATTTCATCTGTACCATAAGTCTAGAATGGGGGGTGTTTGTGGAGAAATGATTAATTTGGTTTTGAAACAATAGATTTTATACCTTCTCACTAATAATTTAGTGAGCTTTTCTAGAAAAACATGTTTAAATCAAGGGTCTGTAGCACTTATGCAATAATCACAGCACCTACGCAATAATCACAGCGCCTATGGCAGCTATGAATATCCTGGTGCAGTTCAGAATCATGAAATACTGCAGACTTTCCACGTGGAAGACAGAACCAAAACATTCAGACACTCCCAAATCCATCGTAGTGACAAAAATCTGTATACAGTAACGATGCAGAATACGCCATCCCTAAGCCTTCCCCCTGCTAGGGTTCCCATAAGCCAGCTCCCTTAAACAAAATCATAAACAAGCTCTTTTACTTAGGCTAGCCAGCCACCTGCTTGCTTGCATTCTTCTTCATAGCTCTGACTGCTCTCTGACCAGTTTCCTCCCAGCTCTGCTCCAGCTCTGCCTCTTCCTGCTCCACCCTTTCCTTTTCCACGCATTCAGCAAACTCCTCCCACTACAGGCTCCATGTGACTCAGGTCACATGGGCTGGGCCTATTAATGAATGGGAAAGATCTTCCTATTTAAATTACCATTACAAGGTCTCATATTTATTCCTTTCTTACTGACTATCTACAGTGTCTGGAATGTTCTCCTTCCCAGCCTCTTTCCCTTGATTTCACTTGGCTCAAGTCAACCTCTGCAGAAAACCTTTCTCAGTACCTCCATTTGCCTTCTCTAAATTTACCATTCATTCCACTCTGCATAAATATACCTGTTTATTTACATGTTGTTTCCTCTGTTATTATGTTAATTTCTTGAGGATAGGGACTGTTTTTGCCTGTTTTTCATATTCCCAGTGTTAGCGCAATGTGTAGGAATAGCTGTCTTCTGTAATTTCTGTTGTTAACACCTATTCTTCTTACCAATAACTTTTTCTTCCCTGATCCACTATGAAATGAACCAGTTTTACATCTTTTCTTCTACCTTTGATATTCAGTTCTTTTCAGATTTTCAGAGGGCTTTTATTGTTAGTAACAGTGAACAACAACAGGGCAAAAAGATTTCTTACCTATATTGGAAAGCAAAATTTGGAGCCTGAAGATCTGCACTCAAATTTGGGCTGCCATCTACTACCTGTGTGCTCTTGGGCAAGTCATTTTATTTCTTTGGATCTCAATTTCTTCATCTCTCAAGTGATAGGTCTGAGTTCCCCACCTCTTCTTCCTCCTCCCCACTCCCCCTTTTCACCCTATGTATAGGAAACCAGTTAATACATTTTAGTTTGAGTTTGTATAAATTGTGGACCACATATGGTGTGGTGGTGTTGTATTTTTTTTAAGTCCCAATACCCTACTCATTTATAAAATAACATACCTATTGAATAAAAATATCCAAGTTTGTTTTTTAATTATTTTGATATTTCAGGGTATATGGTCTCAGCAGTGTGGGAGTACCCTTAGTTGCTATAGATTCCTAACCTGTTCATATTGGTTTATTCTTTGTGATTCTTGTTTATTAAGCATTTACCTGGTACTCTCTAAATCTTCCTCTCATTCTTTCATTAATTTGTGAATTTTGCAGCATTGAGTTTGATTGTTTTATTGTTGAATCCTATAAAATTGTAATGCCCAATCTTGACCCCAAAGAAGATACATCAGATGTATCTTTGTAGAAGTGGGATGGTAATGGATATAGAATGCTGCAAATAGCAGGCTCTTTCTGATTCTTTCGTTTTGAGGAACTTAATACTTGACTCTTGAAAAAGGATGCCTCTCAGGGAGGATATAGATGGAAGATACAGGGGGAGATATGAGTGGCTGCTAGTGAGCACATGGACTACTCTCTTTCACAACATAACTGCTCCAACTGCTTTTCCATTCATGTATGTCCTTGATAATCTTTTATGTTATATTGTTCATGTGCTGTAGCCTAATTATACTTAGCATATGTCTTTCCTTCGCTCATTAGAGTTTTTATGCCTCTGAAGTCTTAATGTTCCCTGATTCGAATCAGTGTAAAAAAAAAAAGTTACTTTTGTACCTGCTCTCGTACTGTGCTAATGATTCATGGATATACAGTCATTACCAAGAGATTATTAGCATCAAAAAAAAGGTAGACTTTCATCATAAATAACATTTTAGGGTCACTGAAAATTCAGTTTGCTAAATTGTAATCCAACCTACTCATCACCCATTCTGTTCTGCATACAACATGAGATCTGTTGTAAGATCTAGTACAATGAGTTGCTCATCCAACTGCATGTTGATAGTTTGATCAACTTGAACTTTTTCGTTCACTTGTTTTCCAGGGTGGGACATCAAGACCAGTTTGTTCTGAAGACTTAGGCAGTAGGCCCTAAAATGACCGAGAAGTCTTAAAAGGATATTCAAATGTCATTACTATTGGTTGTGATATCAAGCTAGGCGCATTCAACCAAGAGTCATCAAATAGAAGCATTAAATATATGTAGCCCATTCTGAATTCGGGCGGTGACTAGGCAGTGAAATAATCACATAGCCAGGGGTCAGCAAACTGCATCCTGTTTTTGTACAACCCCAGCTAAGAATACTTGTTACAACTTAAAATTAAGTTTTATTGTACTTAAAAACGTCAAAACCATTATTAGCTTAGGGTACTATGTAAAAAAAGGCCCTGGACTATACTTGGCCTGATCCCAATCTGGATGACAATGTGCTGGTGATCCTGTCTCTCCTTGGCTAAGATGGTTAGGTATGCTATGAACACATACATTCCCTTTCACTTTATAGGTAATGTAGAGTAGTGGAAAAGTTTTACATGGCAATTTAAGAAACTTAGATGTTATTCGTGATTGTACCATCCTTTGACCTTAGACAAATCACAGTCTTTCTGGGGCTGTTCTGTCGTTGTTTCACGTGATACTCAAGAGCAATTAAAAATGAACAAATGTAATTTCACTTTTGCTTCCATTTAGCCATTGAACTAAGAAAAAACTCTTGTCATTTCTATGTTTTCAGTGATTCCTTTTTAAGTATTCATTTCTGATTCTTGAACCATGGGTTCATTTGAGGCTCAAAAATGTACTTTATGTAACTTCCTTAAATTTTTAAAATTATGAACTTAAAAATTAACCTGAATCATAGGGATTGTTTCATTCTTTTAATTTTTGTCCCCATGCTCAGCAAAATTCATAACAAATGCATGTTGATCAACAAATGCAAACATTCCAATATTCAAAAATAAAAAATGAGAATTGTATATGAAACTGTGAACTTGAGAAATTTTATTTAAATGTGTATGTTAAATTTAACAAGGATAAGAATAAATTACATTTTCATCCTCTTTTGAACTTTTTGGTTTCTTCTATAGATTTTTGTTTCATTGATGCTTTTTTCTTTTTTCATTTGCATTTCTATAATTTCCTAGTAATTTATCCCATAATTCCCACCTTCACCCCCACTCTCATCCCTCAACAACAACCAAACAACAAATAAGTCATGTTGAAGAGTTCTGACTTTCAGAGGAAGACCTGGGATTGGATCATCCATTGGCCTAGCATTTATGGGCAAGGCATTTGACTGCAGTGTACCTCAAGCAGTTTTGTTCAGATTTATCTGCTAAGACATAGAGGTTGCAGTCTGTGTTACTGGAAGAGATTCACAACACTGGACTTCTCCCAGATCTTTTCTGTATTTTTTTTTAACCATTTCTCTTTCCTCCTCTATAAGAATCTTTTGTAGTGAGATTGTGAAACATAGACACTGGCTTTTGGTTGGCTTGTTGGTTTGTTTTTTAATAATCCATTTGTATTAACATTAATTTATAGTTGTGGTTGTCAAAATTTCATCCTATAACTGACACTCTTCCTTCAGCATAAAGGGAAGCTGGGTGTTGCCACAGTATGATCGTTTGCTTCATAGATTAGTTCTGCCTTTTAGTGTCTTGGCAAGTTTTTACATGTAGAAAGGAAAGCAAAACTCTTAATAGGTAGAAGAGCTTTTACGCTCCAAAAGACCCTAAGATAGCTGTAGAACTTAACTTTACTGGGTCTTCACCCAGGTTTTAGAAAAACTAGTTTTCATTTCAGTATGTGTCTGAGTTCTTTTGTCTGAATCCACCACTGTTTTTCCACGGTGTCTCCAGCTTTAAGATTATGTTTTAAAATATTTAATGTTGATGGGACTGTCAGATCTGTTAATTTATAATTCATATGTAAAAATTATAATTAATATATTTTATTTTTATATAACTTACATTCATTCCTGAATATGTGCTGCTGCACCCTCCCATGGCAGTGAACCCATTCTGGGGGAGAAAAGATGAAAAAGTGAAAAAAAAACTGAGCATGTCAGCAAATTAACTAAATATACCAATCAGCAAGGATTTATTAAATGCCTTTTGTATATTAAACAGAGACATGATGCAAGGTTTTAGTATACAAAAACAAATTAAATAGTCACTGCGTTCTTGGCATTTACATTTTATTGGAGAATAGTAGTATATGTCAGGGGTTCTTAACTTTTTTGGGGGCATTTACCCCTTTGGCAATCTGGTAAAGCCTATCTACCTTCTCATGAATATTTTTAAAAACATAAAGCACATACGGTTACACCAGAAACTAATTACATTGACATAGTTATCAAAATATTTAAAGCAAGTTCATAGACACCATAGGAGCCTTTGGTTTATGCAATATTTCTCCATGGTAACCAAGTATTAGAATGCTTACATTATTGTAGATTTGGGCATAGGAAACTCAAAACTTGAAATCACTTTAAGCAGTTGCTTAAACTTCTATAGTTCTGGGCCATTTCTGTAAAATGCGGCTTAGTAATTTTGATACTAAGTGTTCGAGATTGTTAATGGTGTAATTTTAATAGATTCTCATTCCTGAGAATCTGTAAAATAATTTTAAAAATCATTCTTTGGTAATTTGCTCCCCCTACTGGCAGAACTCCAACATTGTTTGATAGTTGATTAGTTTTATAGTAAGAGAATTGGAAAGTAAACAACTAATAAGTAGAGGCATCGGTTTTACCAAAAACTAGTAAACTTCCAACATTGTTTTCCCTTAAAAATTATTTGCCTTTTCATACTTATTGACCAAAGTATTAAAGATCATTATTTTACTTGATTTTTGTTCCAGTTACATATAATAAGCATTTTAAACATTCATTTGAGAGTTCCAAATTCTCTCCTTCCCCACTCCCTTTCTTGAGAAGGCAAGCAACTTGATACTGTAGTCACACAAAACATATTTCCATCTTAGCCATGTTGCAAAAGAAACAGATAAAAATAAAGTTTTAAAAATATGCTTTAGTCTATATTCAGACTCCAATCAGTTTTTTCTGTGGAAGTGGTTAGCATTTTTCATCTTTTTCATCCTTTGGAATTGTCTTGGATCGTTATATTTCTGAGAACATAGCTATGTCATTCATAGTTGGATCATCATACAATATTGCTGTTGCTGTGTTCTCCTTGTTCTCACTTCACTTTGCATAATCTTACCAGATTTTTCTGAAACCATCCTGCTTATCATTTCTAATAGGATAATAGTATTCCATCACAATAAGTATATAATTTAAGGAAGTATTTACTTTGACAGAATATCAAAGCTCAGCAAGCTTATCACATTGCTACCTTACTGGTTGAGCCAGGACTTGTATAAATAGTCCATATTCTACTTTTATTTTGGACTCTTTATAAAAACTGGTTAGGGAAATGAAAGAAAACAACACAGAAGCAACATGATACAGTTAATGGCTTGAGTCATAGGCTTGGAATTAAGTAGAACTAGGTTCAAATCCTTCCTCAGACACTAAATAGCTATCTGACTCTGGGCAGGTCACTTATCTCTCTTGCCCTTTTTCAGATGAGGAGATTAGTAGGTGACTTCAAACATTCCTTCCACAAATTTATGATTGCCGCTAATGTGCTTCTGTCTCGTGAAGAATGAGGTTCAGGCTAGAAAAAGATAAAATTAAATACATGGTTAGAAGGGATGAAGAGATGGTGGAAAAGCACTTGGCCACTTAAAAATGAATTTAGGTCTCCTGACCCAGGATGATCATACTCTAGAAGACTAAGAAACAAACCCTTTGATATCTAATCATAAGCCGCTGTTGGTATTCGAAAAAACATGGAGAGTCATGAGATTAGAGACTACTAACTTTTCAAAAAGATGAATGTTTTTGAGATAAGATCGTAGATCTAGAATTAGAAGGGATCTTAGAGGTCCTCCATTCCATTTCTCTGAAAAGTAAGAGATTGTGCAGCACAGATAAGGAAACTGGGTTCCAGAGAAGTTAAATGTCAGAGCTGCGATTGGAACCCAGGTTCTGTTATTTGAAAAGCATTGTTCTTTCTGTGATGCTGCAGTTTTCCTGTGGTGGAATGGTCTTGTAGGTTGTTAGAATTGGGAGGCCAGGGTACACAACAAAAATCAAGATGTATGTAGTAATACTTATGCATGACAGGGTAGAAGAGATGCCTAGACCACTTGAACTCTGAGAAATGAGGAAGGGTAACCTTGACCAATGTGTTATTTTTGGGTGGCATGCTGCCAATTGTTTACACATACTATGTATCTCCATTGATTTTTGAGTGACCCATAATTTCGATTCTTGAAGATTGTGGTTTTCTATGATTTATAAGAGTGTAGATGCCTGATGTTATCAAAATATACTGTATTTTGGGTAAATCTTCAGGTCATCAAAAGTGCATCCTAGTTTCTTCTTTTTCTTCTTTTATCCTGAATCTAGTGCATGGTGTCCACCTGTAGTATTTATCTAGCCAGTTTTATGGATTGCCCATGCAGTTAAGTGCATCATAATCTAGATAATAGATAGCCTTCATCAACTTGTTTTTTTCCTGGTTGTTAGGCCAAGCCCTTTTGAGTGATTGTGGATTTCTTTTAGGAGGCTCTGCAGTGTTCCAGGGCTTGATGCAGCCAACGCACTATCATCCACAAACGAGCATCTACAAGACCACCATCTCTAAGGAATCCTTCTTCTGTTTGGACTCTGTGCTGGATGTCCTTCATGATGGTGGCAAACTTTGCCAACATACATATATCCCGCTTGATGTTAATAGAGGAGTGTTAAACAAGGCGAGCATACATATCCTTATTTTATTCCTTGCTTGATAGTAATCACCAATTGATTTTCAACTAGGGTTTTCTCAGTAGTTATAATTATCTCTATAATCAAGCCTTGTATAATCTTGATACATACATGGGAGATACCGTTTTGGAAAAGTGCTTTAAGGCTGCATTTTAACTGAAATATTTTTTAATAGGTAATATTAGGCTCTGGTATTCCTTGATCTTTTCATTTAATGGTGTGACTGAAAACTGGTGTGCTGCAGAATATCACTTTTAAAAGTTACTTGGTCTTCTCTGGGATTTTCCTCAAGCATAATTTGACCTGTGTGTAGAATATTTTCATTAATATTTTATAAAGATGGGAAAATTTGGACTGTAGGTCAATAGTGCCTGATTTCATGTAACCTTTTTTGAGTCATTTTATGCTCTCAGATTTTTCCAAACTTCTGGTATATTCCCTTCTTTCAGCTTCCTCAGCATTCTCATTTATAATGTTAACCTTTTGCATAAAACTCTATAGTGTATACTTAACTTGATCTGACTGCTTTTCTCATTTTTGTTTTATTTAGTGCTACAGCTATTTCCTCATGTAACCTTAATGGACTAAAATGTTGAGTCCAAACATCAACTTGTACATGTTCCTGTGCATGTTTGTACATATGTGTACATACACACAGAACAAATATTAAGATAATATAAAGTAGTGCACTAACAGTTGTTGGGAACAGGAAACATGTTGAAGGAAGAATAATTCTGTAAGGTGGTGATGGGGAGTGAGTGTATTCTAAGCATGAAAGGTGGCCAGTGCAAAGACCGGGAGAAAGGGGAACGGAATATTGTGAGTGTGGAACAGAGGAAAACCTGGTGGGACTGGATCACAGAGAGTGAGTGGGGAGAATAATGTCCAGTGAGGCTGGAAGATTAGGTTGGGGCTTTACGTTTAAATATAAAAGTTCATATTTGATTCTAGTGGTAATAAGGAGGCATTGGATGTAAGTAAGAAAAATGTGTGGTCCCATCTATTCTACAGGAAAACTACTTTGACCACAGTATGGATGATGGGTTGAAATAGGAAGACATGAGGTAGGAAGAGCGATCAAGAGACTGTTGTAAAATAATATAGGAGAGAGGTGATGAGAGCACCTGAAAACTGAGGTGGTAGTTGTATGAATAAAGGGAAGTGCTTAAATGTGGGAGACATTGTGGAGATCAAAATGGCAAGTTTTTTTGACTGATTGAAGATATGGGATGAGGGAAAGTGAGGAATTAAAGATAATGCCAAAGTTACTGTAATGTGGGAAACTGGATGGATAGGGTGGTACCTATGAGACAAATAAGTTAGGAAGAGAGATGCTTTGGGGAAGGAAGATGGTAAGTTCAGTTTTGGACATAATGAATTTCGTATGTGTCTTGGACATCCAGTTTGAAATGCTTGCTACGTAATTGGTGATGTTACAGGAGCTGAGGGGATAAACTGGGGCTGGACGTATGGATCTGTGAGTTGTCCTCATATTGGAACTGAAGAGAGTATAAAGAGAAAAAGAGTAGAGCCTTGTGGAATATTCGGAGGAGCAATGATGTGGTGGCCCATCAAGGAGTGTTAGACAAGCAGAAGGCAGAGAAGAGAGCCAAGTGGTCAGCAGTAGCTGTGGGGAGGGAGAGAACTGGAAAAAGGCCTGTCAGATCTGGCAGCAGGTGACTTGGGAGAGAATCACCATCTGGTGATTACCTAGGAGGTTCCATGGGGAGAAGGAAGAATCATTGATAATTATCAGTTACCCACAGTGCCCTCAGCAGAAGTGGAGAATCTTGGAAGTCTGAGTTGGAGGGGAGATCAGATCCAAGGCCACCTCCACATTAAGATAGAGCAGCTGAGGATAATAACGGTTGAAGACATGGGCTCACTTATACTCAAAAAGATTTGGGATATTGTCAGTGTGGTTCTCTCCATCAGTGCAGACCGCAAGCAGTCTGTGCTTATCTGTCCAGCGTGTCACATAAGTCTGCCGCAGGGAAGTTAACCCAATATGTGGGGAACAAGGCTTAATTTTTCCTTCAAACATTCTCATGCTGTCTACTAATTATCCCTTGTCCTTGCTGCTTGCTTGACCCATTAACATTTCACCTAGGAAGCGCGGTGGTGCAGTGGAGAGGGTGCTGGGCCTGGAGTCAGAAAGACTTGAGTTAAAATCTGGCCCCAGATACCCTGGGACAAGTCACTTTTCTTTGCCTCAGTTTCTTCATCTCTGAAATGGGGTTAATAATCGCACTGACCTCCCAGCTGTGAGGATCAAAAGAGATTGAAATTGTAAAGTGCTTAGCACAGTGGCTGCTGGCACTGAATAAGAGCCATCTAAATGTTAGCTATTAATATTGTGATTATCACAAAGAAGAAGGGGTGGTGCCGTGGCTGTTGGACTGGGAGTCAGGAAGACCGGCGCTCATGGCTTTAGAAACTTCCTAACTGTGTAAATCTGGGTAAGGCCCTTACTGTCTGTGTGCCACAGTTTCCTTGTTGGTAAAATGAGGATAACAGCACCTACCTCCCAGAATTATGGTGAGGATTGAATTATACAATATTTGTAAAGCACCTGGAGCATGCCTGGTACATAGCACATACTTAGTAAACTCTTGTTTTTGCTTAATAAATCCTGTCTTTCCTTCCTTCTTTCCATCCTCTCTCCCTCCCATATTTCCTCTTCTTTGATAATTCCTTATTTGTTAAATTTTGCAGTGGATTCACATTCCTGGTGAGCCTATTCATAGTCTGCTATGTCATACTGCTTTTTGATTGTATGAAAACTCTTATGTTCTAAGTCTTGAAGATGTAAAACAAGGCTAATAAAATATTGGTATTAAAAATATGAGCCTTTCTGGGAAAACTAGGGTCATTAAAGAAACTACTATTTCCTGAAAGTGCATCTATCCCACTGTTACCTTGTTTAATTTTGGGTTCAATTTACCACCTACTGAAATTCCATCTCAGATTGAGAGATGTATTGATAGAAAATTTGTTTGTGTTCATCCATTTGGTTTTCCAGTGTGGATGCTTAAATCAAACTGTGGGACTTGATGCAAGTTGCATGATGTCATCTGCCAGCAAGAGTATCTACCAGACTTGACTGTCCCTGGAAAATCCCTTGCAACTTGGATTCTGTTCTGGATCACTTCTGTCCTTGAGGCTAATGTTTTTGGCAAGGGTATTTTTTTACCTGTGTTAGGCCTCACTTGGTGTTTGAGGTTAATCCTTTGAATGAGTTTTTCTCAGTTCTTGTATTTTTCAAGGAAAATTTGACATGTGAATGGGAGAGATCTTATTGCAAGAGTCTTTGAGGGATCTTTCTGTCTTCTGAATCTAAGTCTTCTTTATAGCTAATATCATCTGCATAAATCTGCCTTTTCCCTTGCTAGTATGTTAATGAAGGATTCCCTTCATGTGTGTTAGTGTTTTGTATACATGTGGAAGTACATTAAAAAAAAAGCCATAGTTCTTAATGGCTTCTCTTGGGTTTTTTTGTGGGTTTTCTTTTTTTTTTTTTGGAATAATGTGTTACGAGGTCTGAAGTTTTTCTCATCTTGTTATCTTTCTTTTCACACCTTAACAATTATATCTTCTCCAGCACAGATCTTATCTGTGTAGACTTGATCTAATTCAGTTGTTTCTTTTTTCCTTCTCTTTATTTTCTTTGCTAACATTTTGCCTTTCTTTATAAACACATCTAAACTGTGATGTTATTCTCCTGGTTGGTGAAAATAATTGCCCATTTTCACTTTTATATATTCTAGGGACTCTTTAGGTTACATGGTCATCTCCAAGGCTTTCTTCAAACTGGCTATGCTTTCTACTGCTTTTACGATGATGCTGTTCATAATATTCCATCATTCTTTATAAAATTCTACATGTTTCTTTCTAAATTATTATATTCTGAACTGTTTTCTCCTTGACTGCCATTTCTATCACTTTATTTATTAACTCACATATTTGTGAGGTACCGCACACTTTGGTCTCATGGGTTCTTTATTGTGACATTGATTTGCATTCATTAAATGTCTGGATTTTGTTATGATTGATCTCCTTTCTGTTGTCCATTGCCTATTTTTCATTATGCAGTGAAATTTTAGAAGAGTCAGGGCTGAGCTGAATCAATTGCATACCATTTTCTCCTTTGTGTTTATTCTTTTAGCTTTCTACCAATTTAGGTCTAATAAATTTAGGTCTAGTTTAATAAACTGTCAAGTGCAGTTGTTCACTTACTTGTTTATGCATGTGTTTCTAGACCTCTGATTTTCTTGAGAACTTCAGGTGAGGAAACTCCCTCTCCCAATATGAGTGTTCTGTAACTTAGTCTTAGTTGCCTGGGACAATGAGAGATTTTAAATAGAAAAGTTTTTGTTGAGAAGGAGAGAGGTGAGACTTACTTGTTCAAATTACCACTGCAGTCCCTTGATCTGTTGCAAAGTATCTTATTCTGTAAGGATTCTCCTCCCATCTTTCTCATTTTCTGCCTTGTGATATTGTAAGACAAAGTGTAGTCGGTGGGAGTAAGAATGGGTTCTGGGAGTCTTCTTGTACCCAATAACTCTTTATACTGTTAAAACAAATGTGTAAATTTGGCAAGGAGAGCACCTGCCCTCTTCTGTCTCCATCTTTCCATGTCTGTCTGACTCTACTTCTAAATGTGCATGCGTGCGTGTGTGTCTTTTTAGATCTTCGTCTCTAAGACACTCAGGGTAGGAATTCAGGCAGTCACTGGAAAGGTACCATTCATTCAAAGTGCTCGGCCTCTCTTATTTTGTAGTTATTACAGACAGTTGATGTGCCTAAGAGATATACTGTATGTGTGTAAGTTGCTACTGCTTCAGCTGCTATTGGAGAGACCAACAAGGCTTAAATTGTGTCTATGGTAATAAGAACTCTATTATATGGTGGCCCTGGCATTATGTAAATCATCTTTGTGGAAAACAGTCTTTTGTGGTTTTTGACCAATACAGAAATTGTCTTTAGCCAAGTCTAGAGATAGTAACATTAATTTTTACCGCCTTGTTTGCAGTTATCCTTGTACTGTTAGGTCATCTTTTCCCATTACTGTATTCAGAATTTTGGCTACCAGGGGATGACTTTTTTTTTTTTTTTTTTTTTTGCCAAAACTGTCTATGAATACTCTCTGTTAAGGGCTTATGGTCTCCATGGAGCATGTACCCATATAAATGATTTTATGGATCTCTGAATGATTTTTTTTTTCTCTTTTGTAATTTTAGATACCACTTTCTTGGGGCCAAAATAATTCCATTATAATATACTTTGACTTATATAAAAAAGGTTGGCTTAGCCTTTAAATTTAGAAAAGAAAATTAGAAGACATAACACTTGGACTTTCACATTTGATTTAAATGTCTGTACTGAATATTTATTTCTTCAGAAAATGGAAATGAATTGATTAATGAAGAAACTTTTACTAAGTGTGTTAATTGGTTCTGATTGTTTAAAAAAATCAAATTCAGTTGCATAGTGTTAAAATTACTAGAGAGCTGACCATTACAAATGAGAATGAGTCATAAATAACCTGACATTGTGAAGGAAGTAATCAAAGGTAGATACACTAATCAACAGATTTTTTGCTGGGGATAGAACAAGCATATTCTGGAAAAAGATGCCTTGTGTATCTTCTGAGACAGAAAAAAGCTAACTCTAGATTTAAATTGTAGTAGGATCACCTAATGCTTTTATTGTAAAGTAATGCAGGAGATTTTAAATTAAAACTAATGGATCTTGAAATCTTGAAGCTATAACATATATAGTTATAAAGAACATCTAGTTCTTTGGTGGTCAAATAAGAAAGCATGGGTGACTAAAATGGTTTTTGAAGACTGGTTTTTAAGTTACCTTAGCCCAGAGGTTGAAAAATTGCCGGGATAATTTAGATAATGCCCTAAACAAGTCCTCCAACTACACTTGGTTTATTGTGTGAAAATCTGACTGTGGCAAATTTGCCAAGGTTTGAACAAAGAGAAGGCGATTCCATTTTTATCTTCAATATTCATTTAAAAATTGTTGTTTTCTGTATCCTTATTTTATAACTTAATTAAATTAGAATTGTTTTCCTTGTCATTTTCTATTATGTCAAATATAATTATAACTTCCAATAGTGTGAATTCAAATAATTCGACCATTTCACAAGTTTAAACATTTTCATTATTCTGGACTCCTAACTGTAGTAGTAGTGCTAGTAACTAAATGTCCATACTAAAAATTTGCATCTTATTATAGGAAAAATATCTTAATGTTTATTTTTAAATGGAATATCTTTGTAGTAATGATGAAATCACATTTATAGAGCAGCATTCCAAGTTTCCCAAAGCATTATTTATTCTTGTTTACCCAGGTTCACATAGATAGTAAGTGCTACTTCCCTTAATGATCTCTCAGTTTTGTTTGTCAGTATTCTACTAAATACTAGAATGTTTAGCATTTTGTGGGAATCATTGGAGTCCTCCAGCTGTCCATCAGTTTTCCCTCACCCTCACTACATGACTACCAGCCAGTCCCTTTCTCATCTTGTGTTTCCTAGATAGTATTCATTGTCTTGCTTGTTTCTTACAAGTCATTGTTGGTAATCTGCTGCAGCCCCTGCTTATACTCCTTGTGTATCTTCTCTGTTGCCATTTCATCCCTTGAAGTGTTTTTTATTTTCCGGAGATTGTGGTAATAGTGATAATGAATACTCAGAGTTGACATGTTGACCTTTATTTTAAGGTTTACAAAATCTTTTCCCCCAACAGCCATGTGAGTTAAATTAGTAGTTATTCCTGTTTCTCACATGTATAAAATGAAGACATATATGTTACTTTATGTCCCAGTGAACACACAGAACTAGTAAGTACTGAATCACTTGCCATTTTCTACCATTTCACCTCCTTTTTCTTTTAATTCATATTTACTCTCAGCAGACAAATATTGATGGTAAGAAAGATACGATTTTTTGTTTCATTGAGCAGCTTTGAATAATTTAAAAACATTCCACAATTTCTCAAGTAATATCCAGCATACTTCTGGTCTTTTGCCTGTTTAAAATACTCAAATGATATTCCCGTCAAATTACCACCTACCACCTGGGAGAGATATATCCTTTATTGGCTTGTTTTTTCCTGAATGAATTGATATATCCTTCTCTTTTGAGTAATTATAAATTTTTTTTTTGAGGCCCTCTTGGGTTCAAACATAGTACTATCAAACAGTAGCATTTGGAGAACAGTTTTCAGGCAACCTCTTTTCCGTTTGGATTCTGAGTTAGATATTCTCCTTAACCATGATAAACATATAATATATATCTTTCAGTTTTACACTTTTTTTTGGTATTAATAATTAGAAGATTGTTAATCAAAATTAACCTCTAGTTTGTGAGTAAATAAATGTTCCTAATATATGCATGAGAGATAACTTGCAGGAATTCATTTTTTCTTTATCTGAGTTAAATGCTTTTAAATAGAGTGATTCTATTTTCTATTCTCTGCACAATTCAGGCAACTGTCACAAAAGACAAGGGTATACTATGAAAAGGTATATATGAAAGCCTACTTATGCTTTTTCTCTATGTTGAAAAAAGGAAGAGAGGAAAGAATAGAGGGGAGCTCTTAGTAAATGTTCATTATGTATTGTTGACATACATGATAAATTCATAAAAATATCTTCATTTATCCATAAACTTCATGAAAATAGGACCACAAATAAGTAATTATTGATTCTTTCTTATTGCCTCTTTAGGGTAATGATCTATTAATTTCTCCATCCTTTTGAAATTTTCCTGTCCCTCTTATATTTTAAAAATGGATGCCAAGATTAACCTTAAAAGCATGTTGTTTCTAGCACCTGTGTCTTCTGTTTGTGTTTGATGTAATCTAAGCATTCTTCCACATTTTACTTTCTGAGTGCCATTTTGAGTTTTCCATGTGGCACATTGTATAATGAATTGTATCCATATGTGATTGTTACTCTATCATCACTGAGGGGAAAAAATGATCATTAGGTACTTAAAAGCTTTTATGAGTGTTGCCTTGTCTTTTGATGTCTTTGATGAGTCCCTGTATGCCCACTCTCTACCTAAATTGCTATCCCTTACAGCAAATAAAAAAGAAAAAGTCAGTTCAGGGAAACTAATCAGCATATCAAACACATCTGACAATAATGCACTGTTCCGTAGTCCCTTTCTTCACAGAGTAAGACAAAGAAAAAGAGAGGATAAGGTGAGATGTGCAAAAACCATATTATAAATTAAGTAGAAAATGGAGCTTAAGTGTGGTCCTTTAGAAGCTTTAACTCCAATAAGATTATAAAGAATACATGCAGAATACATGAGGAAGGTCTGGTCCACAAATCAGAAAATAAAATTTGGAATAGAAGAGAAATAATAAGGGCAAAGCCAAGAGAAAGTTTCATTTATTGGTTGCAATTAAATTGAAATAATTAAAAGCCAGATGTAGAAGGAGAATCTTTAAAAAAAAAAACTACATAGTTGAGTGGGGAAATGAAAAGGGAAAGAGGACAAAAATAGATAAATGCACAAAAATAATAAAGTAAAATCAACTTAGGAAAGAGGTGAATGAGTTCAGAAAAAGAGGGTGGAGTGTATAGGGACAGATGAGAATCAAAATACTTTAAGCAACTAATCAGAGACAAATTGCTGACTTAAAGAGTAAGAGTATTTAAAATATATTGAATACATAAATGGCAGAAAATAATAATAATAAATAATTCTTCTAAATAATAATTCATGAAAAATGAATGACAGAATGGATAAGAAAAACAGACCCAGCAACTTGTTGTATACAAGTAAAGACATGTACAGAATGAAAATGAGAGGTTAGAAGCCAAAATTGACTTTGCATTATGTAAATCCAAAAAAGCCAGAAGTTGCATTTATGGAATGAAAATAAAAATAAAAATTCATAATGTCAGTAGAAAAATATGAAATATTTAAAGGTCCCATAGTGATCTAATAAGCACTACTGATCATATGTACCAAATGTCATTGCATTTAATTCATAAATGAGACAGTTTTTTGCAGTTTATACACTCTCTCTCTCTCTCTCTCTCTCTAATAGTTGTACTACAGGTTCTTTTCCATTTTACAGTTATTCTTTGTTCTACCTGGATTTATATTTTCTGACTTAGTTGAATCTCATTTCAACCTTTTGGAAGACTCATTTTCCCCTCCACTGCTTTAACTTTTTTTTTCAAGTAATACTACTTTGTCCTCTATTACTGTGCTTGTACTCTAAATAAGGATATTACCATTGCCTGCCGTGTCTCTCCCTGGCAAGGATACCAAGTATTTCATATGACTGAGCTGGTGATTGTGTTCTCTAACCTCTTTCCTATTTTTGTTATTTTACATCTGTTCTACCTTGCAAAATTTTGGTAATCACGGTCATAGTGTCATAAATTTAGAGCAGGAAGGACCCTATAGTTCATCTAGGGCAATAAATCCTTCATTTTACAGCTGAGGAAGTTTAAGTTTAGTGACTTGCCCAAGGAGAATACAGTTTGTATATTGAGTGTAGCATTTGAACCCAGGTTTTAATAATATCTATCACACTGCACTTTCTCCTTTTTTTTTTGGTCAGAGGGATCAATTGAAAATAACTGTAAATTGCCATTTTTCATCATAATGGATTTACTAGTAGAGTTAACTTTCATTCTGTCTTAAGTGCATACAGGTAGAAATTTGGAAATGAATCCTATGTTGATAAGCTGTGTTGTTTTCTTGTTAATATTTTGTAATCAGTTTTGGTTCTTGCCATGTCTATTATTCTTTGCTTTTTCACCTGAAGAAAATATTTTTTCAACCATAAACATAAGTTTTCAGCTATTTATAACCCTTTCACACATTTTATTAATTTTTACTGTATTTTCCAACAAATTTCACCATTATTTCCTGTGTATACCTTCACATTGAAGTCACTACATATGTTGACTTAGATTGAAGAATTTTGTCGTTTCCTTTTCCTCTCTATCATCTAGAATAGAAGTTAATCCATGAATTCTAGTTATCTTCATCGGCTTTGTTTTATAATGTGTATTTGTTTTATATATATTTAATATATATATTATAATATATATTTGTTGTGTGTGTGTATATATATATATATATATATATATATATATATATATATATATATTTATTTATTTATTTGCTTGTTTCATAGGTGGTAAAGGAGACATTTACTTAGGTATAGGCTGAACTGAGTGATCACTAAAAGTTTTTTTTCCCTCCAAATTCTGATTCAGGGCTTTTTTGCTTTTGCTCACAAGCATGGAGCCAATGAAATTGTTGACTTTTTCTACTGAACACACAGTTGATTTTACCAATTTTCTCATTTGTCTCTGAAGCAAATGTATGAGCCTTCTATTTACCTAAAACTTAAAAATTTTGATTTTTTTTGTGTCTTTTTAGTGAAGGTAGTGATAGTTTTGCTACATTGAGAAAAAAGTTAAAATAAACTTTTGTTTGTCAAGAAAGTAGAGCTACCATACCAGACCACTTAATTATAGTCACAGCTACACTTTGGGGGTGGGGGGGGGCGGGTCGAGAAATGACACAGATACAAAAGATGTATGCTAAATTTGAACTGATGATGATAGCATGGATGAATTGGTTCTTGAGGTGTCTGACTGAAGGGATGGAGAACATCTCACATATACCCCTCTCTGCTCCCCATCCTGTTCCCTCCTTCCCCCCAAAGAAACCCCAACTGATAGAATATCATCAAACACACACCTCCATGTCTTAATTCTGTATGAAATTTTTATTAAGATAATGTACAAGCTTCTTAAAGTCATCCTTGTTCAGAATATCAGTGAATAGGCAATATTGCAGTTGATATTCTACAGTATCATTGCAAAAGTGATTGAAACATGGAGAGAATAGAAAATCTTAGTGCTTTTGTTGATTTTAAAAGATAGAACAAAATACTGCCTTAAAGACTTAACAAGATGTGTCTGATATATGTGCAGTTGATTTTTTTCGAACCAGAGATCATTAAATATTCTTTGAGATATAAGAACAGATATTAACCTTTTCAGCCTGTTGATTGAAGGCACAGGGTGATAAATGCTTATCTAGGATGTTTGCCAGTGTAATGGAGGAGAACTAGTGCTGAGTCTATATTGAAGGGAGATTTCCTATAGATATACTTCTGTTGTTAAATGATAACATACTGATTGTATTAGGCCCTAGCACATTGCTGAGTCCCATGTATGAGCCGAATGAAAGTTTGGCCAAACAATCCACATAGGAAAAAACCAAGTGTATGTTTATTGTCTGAACTATGGAATACAGATAATCCAAAATATGTGGGAAATTTTCTTTATGAATTGTAGGCCCCTTAGGTCCATACCAGAGTTCTTAGGTGGGATTGTATGTCTGTGATTCATTAAACTATACATTCTCTGAAGAATCACTTAGAATTAAAAAGAGTCACACGGTGAGTATGAGGTGGCTTCAACAAATAACAACTAGGTAACTTGAAAGAAAAGGCAACTAGGTGGTACATGGGCCTGAAGTCAGGAAGACTCATCTCCCTAAGTTCAAATCTTGCCTTAGATGCTTACTAGCCCTGTGAGCCTAGGCAAGTCACTTAGCCCTATTTGCCTTAATTTTTTCTTCTATAAAATGAGCTGAAGAAGGAAACGGCAAGTCTCTCTAGTATCTTTGCCAAGAAAACCTCAATTGGGGTCACCAAGAGTCTGAAACATCTGAAAAACAACAAATTTTAAAGAAAATCTGGTTGCCTTAAAAGTTGTGCATTGTTGGGAAACCTTGTAGTTTGATAACACAAGAGAAAACTATTGAAAGGCATCCTGCAAAGTAGGTAGACAGACCTCTTAGGTAGAACTTGAGGGATTAGAGTTTTATCATATGGGGCAGGCATGAACAATTTGTGATTATTATTAGATGAAATGTCCATGTCACTGAAATCACAGATGTATTTAATATTCAAGAGCAATTTCTGTGGTAGTAAATCTGAATCAGTGGGTCTTTAAATTTTCAGAATTCATTTAAATATCAGTACTGTTGCTTTCTTCATTAAGTTGCCTACATAGCTTATCTTTCATTAGTACATTCAGATTCCCTCCCTCACTCCTTTTTTTTCTCCTTTAATGGAACTGGGACCCACTAATGAGTTTAAGATATTATGGAACCATTCAATGTTAGAGTAGGAACCAACTATAGAGATACTTTCCTCTTACTCTCTCTTTTCTGTCCTCTCTCTTCCTGGATATGTAATTCAAATCTCAATTTTTAGTTTTCAAATTAAAATTTAAGAGCAAATTTATATTCTAAGTGGGATTCCAGGGATTCTAGACATTCTAGATTCTAAACCTCTTTAGTTGCTTATTTTTTAAAATAGAATTGGTAGATTAGCAATTTCAGGGTTTTAAAAAAATCATTCCATGAATTTAAATGTATCATATTTTAAAAATATGAAAATGATGAATAAGGTAGCAGTATTTTTTCTGTTTGGTTCCCACAAATCAGATGTTAATAATTATTGAAAACTTTTAGTGTATTTAACATCCTGTCAGCATATTCAGTGCATGAAAAATTGTGAGCTAATGGTATAATAACTTTTATACCGTTAAAGGAATTTCTCTTCCGTCTGTTGCTCTCTTTTTCTCTGCATGCAGAATCTGCACCAGGAGATAAATCTGTACCCCACTCTTGCACAACTCCTTCCACATCGTCTGCCTCTGGACTGAACCCCACTTCTGCACCTCCAACAGCGGCTTCAACAGTCCCTGTTTCACCTGTTCCACAGTCACCAATACCTCCATTACTTCAGGACCCAAATCTTCTTCGACAGCTGCTTCCTGCTTTGCAAGCCACCTTGCAGCTTAATAATTCTAATGTGGACATATCTAAAATAAATGAAGGTAAGATTTTCAACAACATTTTATACAAAAAAAGATTAACTTGCTCAGCATAAAATGATTCAGTGTAGACAATTGGATACAGTAGTCCAGATGTGATCTACCAGAGCAGGGTGCCTAAAGCTATCACTGTCCAAGTTCTACATGCTATCTTGGGAAATCTCCTATTTATTTTTATGGCTGTCTCATCACATTGTTGATTTATTAAACTTTCAGTCCACTAGAAATGAATTTAAGTATGTTTCATGTGATTGTGGAGTCGATTTCTTTTTAAATCAAAGTTTTTAAGCCTTTACATTTATTTTTTAAATTTCATCTTGTTAGGTTCAGTTCAAAATTTTAATGCCTGTCTTGTATTTTGACTCATCCAAACTGTTAGAAGTTATGCTTTCTATTTTTACACGACCTGCAAATTTGATAAGCACAAAATCTTTTTGTTTTCCACCTCTCTGGTTCAAATATTAAACTATTCATGGCCAAGCACAGATCTGTGGGAAACTCCCATCAGAGACCTTTTCCTATTTGACATCGGACTCTTAATGACTGTTTTTGGGTCCCGGTTCTAAATGCAATTAACTGTACTTTTATCCAGCCCTAAACTTGGTCTTCTCCATAATAATAGCAATTACCAAAGATTTGTATATCTTATTTAAATCTATTAAAATTCAGTGAAATGAATTGTATCAGTCATTTTGCATACTTTTTTTGTATCTTAGCTTTGGGAATAGTAATGAGTTGGATGTTTTCAGTTCTTACAGCAGCTGTGACACAAGCTTCTCTGCAGTCTATACTTCATAAGATTCTTACTGCTGGACCATCTGCTTTCAATATAACTTCTTTGATTTCTCAAGCTGCACAGCTTTCTACACAAGGTATTTGAGGGCTTGTCTTTAGTAACATTGCTTTCCTGATTGTGTCCTAGAAGTCATTGTTGTGTTGTATGACTTAAGAAGTTTAAATTATTAATAAGAAGTTACTCTGACATATAGCATTGGTTTGTAGGGTTGTATTTCAATAAGTAGTCTGTTCAAGGGTAATCATTAGTTAAAAATTGTCTTTTGCTTTTCATTTGCTTCTATACAATATGCATACATAAGGCCTCTGATGATTTACATGTTTTATTGGAAACTTGAATTGTGTTTTAGAGGCATGTCATTTAAAATAGAAATGTGAAGTATTAAATGAGTACATAATCAGCTTTTTGTATTTATTATAAATTATAAATGCTTTTCTTTTACTGCAGCTCAGCCATCTAATCAGTCTCCCATGTCTTTAACATCTGATGCCTCGTCCCCAAGGTCATATGTATCCCCAAGGATAAGCACGCCTCAGACTAACACAGTTCCTATTAAACCTTTGATAAATACGCCTCCTGTATCATCACAGCCAAAGGTATGATGTTTAAATATATGCTTATGTGGTGGTGATTTATTTTCTTATTGGTGCCTTGGAGAAAAATAATATTTATTGGAACTTAATTTATGTGTTTTTTAATTTATTAATGACCTCTATAAAATGAAACTTGGATAGAATAATACCTTTGAGCCTGAGGGAAATGGCATAAAGTTCCAAGCGGTGTTGTTGTTGTGGGCAGATGAGAAATACTTGGAGGTCCCTAGAGTCCTACTAATCTTTTGGGATGATCACTGTAGATGCAGAAAGCAGTGGACAGACCTTCTGGCTCTACTGGGACACTTCATTTCCCCATCACCTCAAAAAATCCTTTCTGCATAGAATTTTGTTGGGAGACGTGTAACTTCATAAGAGGATAGACTTAGTGAACTTCAGAGCTCAAAGGACAAGAGAAAGGACACCCAACTGGAAGGCTGAGGACTGGGGTTAAATCTCACTGTGTGATCTTGAGCAAATCAGACTTTCTGGACCTCTTTTTCCTCATTTGTAAAATGAAAAGAGTTTGAATCAGTGAACTTTAAACTCTCAGTTCTAAATTTGTTTTTGTAATTAACATGCAGCTCAAAAATGGGGCCCCTCTCCCAAGTTATGACGTGTTATTAATACTTAATAATATATTGGGAATTTTATTTTTTTTAGAAATATTTTGCTTTAAAATTTTGGTATTTTCTTCTAATTAAATTTAGTTCATAACCTTACCTTTGTTTTGGCTGATTATCTTTTTTGCCCTTGTATAATTTGTGTCACTTATAGTCATATCAGATTCTGAACCTGGCTCTGAATAGGCTTGAAATCTAATGGTCTGTACTGTCAGAGTTTGTTGGTACTGAAAAGTATTTAACAGAGTAGAGCACATTTCAGTTGAAGTCAAAATAATCATTTTTGTTGACAGGTCAGGAAACCTTGAGTTGAACTCATGTTAATAAGATAGAAAGGAGAAGACTTGACCATGAAAGATTATCCAGATTTAAGTCTTGCAAAGCTTGAGCATTTTATAGTGTTCTATAGTGTGCTTTATTTTATCTTAAACTAAGCAGGCAGGTCATCCATTGAATCATCTTCTTGAATAAACTTCCCTTACACAATATCCACTAAAATTTTTTATCTGAAAAAGCATAATTTTGTTGTTTCTTGCATCTGGAGATTATAAAAATATAAGTAACTACTTGCCCTAAAAGAGAAGGTTGCTTACACCCATATTTCAGGTTTGAAAGAATTCTTAGGATCTTAGCTAAGATGAGAGCTAAGATCTCATTTTATGCATATGGAAACTTGAGTCCTGGAGAGATTATATGTTTGGTACCAAGTCATAAGTGGCAGAACATAAAATGAGCCCCACTTTTCAAATACAAAGTGCTTTAAAAGCTATTTAGGTTTAGGAGCAATTATACATGGTCATGTGGATTATAACTCTGGACATGTAGCTGTCCTTTTTTTTTTCCTGGCAAATTAATTAACCTCTCTAAGCGTCAGTATCCTTAACTGCAAAATTAAGTATCTGGACTAGATTATCTCTAAATTTACCTTCCATTTCTAAAAATGTAGTTTTTCTTAAGAGAACTAATATTTAGATGACTAAGCTGAAACATGGGCCTCTGTAGTTAAGTTTAGTTAAGTTTTATTCACAGTTGAAGCTTCTTAATGTTTTTCAATGTTTATTATATTAATATTATTAGTATCTATGAATATTGATCACTTGATTCCCTAGAATATTACAATTTCAGAGTTGATAGGTATCTTAGAACACATTAATTCAATACTTTGTTTTTAAAAGATAAACTGAAGCCCAGAAAGGCTTTAATTGTCCAAGGTCATATAGCTATTTGATGGCAGAGTCAGGATTAAATTCTAGTTCTGTTACTGAGTCTACTGTTATGATATACTTCTGTAAAGTCTTTAAAAATGTGCAAATAGGAGGCACTGTATAAGGTGGAAGGACAGTCAGTGTGTATAAGGAGATATTTTGTGATGTTTCCTAAAATCATTAACACAAGTCAAGAATTGTGTTTATAAGGCTTGTTTAAAATTTGCTTAAAATGATAGTAATTGTACACTTCATAATATTTAGATCATGGAATATTTAATAAGACTGACCGAATGAGGTATAATCAGTATTTCTTTTCTATTTCACATAATGATAATGTTGCCACCATATTCCTACTGATCCTCAAGTCATAAGCCATTCTTATTGATAGAAATGGAAGAAAGGTTTGATCATTAGCTTCTAGGTGATACAGGGCTGGATTTGGAGTCAGGAAGGTCAAGCCCAAGTTCAAATGTGACCTCTTATATTTAGTAGCTGAACAAGTCACTTACCCTGTTTACCTTAGTTTCCTCATCTTTAAAACCAGAGTAATAGCAGCACTTATCTCCCAGGGTTGTTATGAGAATCAAATAAGAAAATTATTTTAAAGTGCTTAGTGCAATGCCTGGCACATAGTAAGCACTAAATAAACCTTAGTTATCATCATCATCAATTTCTTAATTTTCTGTCCTTAGTTTACATTTTTGTGGCTTGTAAAGGTACAGAATGCTTTAACCCTGTGTTTGAACTTTAGGTTAGTACTCCAGGTGTTAAGCAAGGACCAGTCTCACAGTCTGCCTCTCAGCAGCCAGTAACTGCTGAAAAACAACAAGGTCATGAACCAGCCTCTCCTAGGAGTCTTCAGCGATCAAGGTATATTTATATTGGGTCTGTACCTTTTGTTTTATTCTCATGTAAAATAACCTTATTTTCAGTATCATAAGTCTAAATAATGTCATTCTTACTATATTTGTTGTGAGATCTTGCTGTTATAAGACCTTTTAAAGAATTAAAATAAATTGAAATTCCATACTACAGCCAGGCTATGGTACAGAAATAAGGACACTGGATTGAACGTAGAAGACCAGGGTTCAAACCCCTGCTTTGCTAGCAGTGCTGATATTTTGGGCAAGTACTCCTCCTTAGAACTCATACAATCTGAATGAATGTTATCTTTCATAGTAGGTAGCACAGTAGCTAGAGCACTGGTCCTGGACCTGAGTTCAAATTTGGCCTCAAGCACTTACTAGCTGTGTGACCCTGGGAAAGTCACTTAACCCCAATTGCTTCTTCCCCACCCCCAAAAAGAATATCTTTATTTTTTATTATTATTTATTTGTTTTCAGTTTTCTACAATCACTTCCATAAGTCTTAGATTTTATCTCCCTCCTTAATCAAGACGGCATGCGATAAAAAGAATATCTTTAAAATTGCTTTCTGAGGCTGTAACACCAATTTTTGCGTGTCGTAAAAAAGTCATTTTACACGAAAGTGCCAACAGTATAATATCCAAAAAAATCAGATTTTACAAAACGGAGTAAAGCTTATAACACTAGAATATATGAAAATCTTACAAATGTTGCCACAAAGTTAGATTTTTTTCTTGCCTTTTAAAAATTACTTCAATATTGATCTTTCCAATCTTCCCCACTTCCCTTCTGTCCAGTAAATAAGTATTTTCTCTGCAGTGTAATATGTCAAGGTATCTCATGAATATATTGATCACACTTCATATCAAAAACATCAAAATATTTTAAGCTGATTAAATGTCATGACAGTTACAGATCATTTACATTTTTGTAGTGCTTTATAGCTTACAGAGCACTTTTGTGGCAAAAGCCTTATGAAGGTAAATCGCTGTATCTATCACTTGCATTTTATAATTGAGGAAAAAAATGAAGATTTAAAGGTTTTTGTCTGTGACTACTTGGCTAGCAAGTGGAAGAGCAGCACTTGCTCCAAGTCTCTGTGTCCTCCCCACTACACATTGACTGTAAGAATTATTTGAGTCTATTGCTGTGATTTATAAAACAGCATTTAGCACATTGCTTTCAGGAGTGTGTGTGTGTGTGTGTACCCCAATATGCATATATGCACACATATACATTTATATATTTTAGGGGTACAGGGGTACAGTCAGAAGGAAGGCACTAAGATTAAGAGAACCTTCTTTCCAAACTTGGGACTTTAGTTGAAATTTGAAGGAAGCTAGAGAAGTTAGGTAGAGATGAGGAAAGAGAGCATTCCATGCATGGGGGACAGCAGAGAAAAAGTGTAGAGCCAGGAGACATAGAGAGTAATATTCAAGGAACAGTAGGGAAGCCAGTGTTACTGGCTGACCAAATAAACAAAAAGGAAATAGGTCTAAGAAGACTGGAAAGGTAAGAAGGGGCCAGATTATAAAAGGCGTTGAAAGACTCATAGAGGATTATGTAGTTGTTACTGGAGGTAATAGAGAGGTGCTAGAATTTATTGAATGTTTGGAAGGTTCACATTGTCAGATCTGCATTTTATGATCAGTTTGACAGCTGAGTAGAGGATGGATTGGAGTTGGGAGAGACTTGAGACAGGGAAGCCAACTAGCAAGCTATTGAAATGTATAGTCCTGGCATGAGATCATGAGGGCTTTCACCAGAGTGCTTGCAGTGTCAAAGGAGGGACGGGAGTGTATAGGAGAATTATTATATAGGTAGAAACAATAGGTTTTGATTGATGATTGGATATAGGTGGTGAAGAGAGTGAGGAGTTGAAGTTTATCTATGACTGGGGATAATGGTGGTACTCTCTCAACAGTGATGGGGAAGTTAGAAAGGAAAGCTATAGGGGAAAGATAATGTTCGGGTTTGGACATGTTTTGTTTAAGATAGCTATGGGACATGCAGTTTAAGATGTCTAATGGAGAGTTAGACATGAAACTGGAGGTCAAAAGAGAGGTTCATTCTCGACAAGCAAATCTGGGCATTCATCTATATAGACAGCATCAAAAGAAAATAGTATCAATATAGAGGAGAAGAGGATGCAAGTACTCCTACAGTTAGTAGATCTGACCTGGATGAAGGTCCAGCAAAGGAGAGAGACTGAACACTCAGACAGGGAGGAGAAAAGCCAGGGGAGAGTATTGTTCACAAAAATGTAGAGAGGAGATAGAATTAAGGACTGTGTAGAAGGTCATTTCAAAGAATTTAGCTACAAAAGAGAGAAGCGATAAGAAACAAGAGCCACTGAGGGTGGATGGATCAAATAAGGGTTTTTTTAAGATGGGGGAGGGGGGGATGGGGAGATGGGCATTTATAAGCAGTAAGGAAGAAGCCAGTGAGTGATGAGTGATTGAAGATTAGTGAGATAGGAGGGATGATGGGGACAATATGCTGGAATGAAAGAATGGAATGGGATCACTTGTGCACATAGAGGGATTTTTCTTGGCCAAGAGAAGGGGTATCTCTTTATGTCAGATAAAGGTAAAGGGGATAGTAACAGAAAACATCTAAGTGATGGTAAGATGAAACAGGAGGGGGTAAGGGGAAACTCTTGGTTAATGAGCCCAAATTTTTTAAGTGAAAAATGAGGCAGGGTTCTCAGCTAAAAGAATGGAGGGAGAGTGACCTCTGGAAGGCTTGAGGGAGAATTAAAAGGTCTGGAAAAACCTTGTAAGTGGGAAAATAAATTGATTAGAGAGACCTTTGATTAGAGCCTTCCTGCAGTGAGGCCAAAGTTCAGATTATGTAACCTAAGCTTGTAATGGAGCCTGTTAGCCCAGTTTTAGGATTTTCTCTTAAGTTTATTTAGCAGATCTGATGAGGATCAAAGGTAGTAGAGTGGATTGAAGTGGACATTATTCCTCCCTGGGCCCCTAGGTTGAGAGATATCTGTTAGGTTGCTGGGCAGGGTTCGATAACCTGCCTAGTAACAGGTTTTTGTTGGGCCCCTGTCAAAACGTTATACCCCTTTGGGTTGTGAAATATCTGATGAATTGTTAACAGCCATTTTTTGTTTAGTCCATTTGCATGGTAACAACCTGTGCCCCCCTAATGTTAGACCCCTCTTGCCAGGCAACTACCTTTTACTGAGTACCCCGCTTCCTGACAACTACTTTTTGTTGAATGACAACCAGTCTTTGATTGGATCCCTCTCCTCTGTTGGGGTCCTCTGCCCAACAGTATCCTGACAACCCTTTCTATTTGGGGGCTCTTGCCTAACAACAAGTCCCCCCCTTGCTCTGTCAGAACTCTGTTTGTTGCGGAAACCTCAAGGCTGTACCGAGTAGCGCCGAAATGCTTAAAATGCACTCGCCCACCTCAGCTTGGGGCTGTCCCCTGGTTCTCTCCGTGAGGCAGCTGCCAGCCTGGCTAATAAATGACGCTCTCGAAATTCCTAATTGACTGTTGCCTGTGAATTATTCTTGGTCTGTCCATTTCAGGATGATGAGAATAATCTGAGCCTGGGGTTTGAAGGGGAAGATCTTCAGTAGGATAAAAGGGCAAGGGATTTGAGAAAAGCAAGCATTGTCAAGTGGAACTAGTTCACCAGAAGGTCAGGATGGGAATGGTCAGAGAGTACACCCATCGCAGGGCTGTTGGCCTGGGAAAGAACTGAGGTGTAGAGCAATTGGAGATTGTGAGGTGGTAACGAAGAGCAGGGGTTAGAGTTGCAAGGCTGAGGGAGAAGTAGAATGACAACAGATTATGAACAGAGAAAAGAATTTCAGGTTTCATGAAGGTGTGTGTGAAATACTTATGATTGATGACTCCAGAGTATGACCATCTCTGGAGGAGTAGGTCAAGGGGAATGAGTGATTTGAGGAACTCTAAGGTTAGACTCTTTGAGAGAATTAACAGTATGTTTCTTAAACCCTTAGTAGGAGCAGAAGTTAGAAGAAAAAGACTAAGACAGGCACTGAACATATTTAGGAAGAACGGTGTCCTGGAGATCTATGGACTGCAGCTACTACAGAGGAGGAGTGGGTACTGAGGATGGGTGATAGAGCTTGGAAGTAGCAAGGGTTAAGGTGGAGTATGAGTTGAAGGGTAGCTCAAAAGGATAGCCAGGGAAGCTCTGTCAGTAGGAGGGAGCCAGTACAAAATGTTACAGGGGGTGGGAAAGGAAAGAGATTTAATATGAAATCTAGTTACCTGTGAGGCTGGCATTCTTAAGAGCACAGTAGATGGGTTGGATAACTCTTTAAGAGTGGGAAGTTTGGGAGGTTGGGTTGAAGGTGATAGGAGTAAGGAAACAGTTGATAGGAGTTAAACAGTGGAAATATTAGGGTTTTGGAACCGCTGAGATCAGCAAGTATGATGGGGAGAAAGTATGTTAATCATTTGAGAAACAAACTCAACCAGGTTAAAACATTGTCTACAGGGCTTTGTCCTCATATAGAGTTGTCCAAGGGCATCCACATCTCTTTGTAGCTAAAGAGAATAGGAAAGGTTGGGGTGGAACATAGAGGGTGCCATCCTGGAGGGAGGCTGAAAACTGCAGTGTTGTCAGAAATGCTACTATCTAGAGCTTGAGTTTTTCCCCACTTTTGATGCCTTTAAAGCCTTGGTTGAAACAAACAAACAGAAAGAGTTAAATGATTTCAAGGAGTAGCAGTGTACTCCATTGGAAGGTAGTTTGACCAAAACGTTTTGTCTTTTTTAATTTCCGGTTAATACTTGTATGTTTATATTTTGCTAGTGTTCATAATAACGACTTAAAATCCTGAGCTCCCTTCTATTTTTACAGATTTTTGTATCTAATTATATGTATATTGTAGGTTAATTTTAATACTTGATTAATTTCAGCCACCATTCTGCTGATATATTTGATCATAGAATTTTTTTCGCCCTTTTAATTTGTCATGATTCTGTAGCTGTTCTTAAGATTTTAGAAGGGTTCATTCTGCTATTAAATGGTTAGGGAACCTGTTATTCATAGAAGGGAAAAGTTACATATTTGCACCTCCAAGTTAGGGGGAAAGATGCAAAATAAATACTGTAGGCTTTATTCACTTTATATATTGTATTTGAAATTACATCTTTATGTCAAGTAACTCAGATATCTTGTTTTACAACCAATACTATTTAGGAATGCCTCCCTCACTAACCCTTTAACCTTCAATTATTCAGACACATAGAAATCTTGTATTATTAATTCAAAATAACACCCTAGAAAAGTAGACTCACCTGAGTTTGAATTTGTTTTAATTATAAAATAGAAATTCTAGTTAACTGAATAATACTTCAAAATTTTTGGTATCTTAAGTAAATTGCCCCTTTAACCTAAATTGGATTCTAGCCTTTTTTTTTTTCACAAGATAGTATATTCTTTTGCTTTTCATATTGAAGATGATACTGGAAATAGATTCATTTAAGGGGCAGCATGGTGGTGCAGTGGATAGAGTGCTGGGCCTGAAGTCAGGAAGACTCATCTTCGTAAGTTCAAATGTGACTCAGACACATAGTAGCTATGTGACCCAAGCAAGTCACTTTAACCTAACTCTTTGCCTCAGTTTCCTCATCTCTAAAATGAGCTGAAGAAGGAAATGGCAAACCACTCCAGTATCTCTTCCAAGATAACCCCAAATGGGGTCATGAAGAGTCAGACATACCTGAAAATGACTGAAGAACAAGAAAATATAATTCTGTTATAATGTAATACTGCCACTTTTGTAATGCACTGACATAGGAAGTCTGGATTTATGCCATATGAGAATGTTCAACTGAAGGAATTTGAGATTCAACCAAAATGAAATTTGACTAAGGCACTAATTTTTAAAGGGATACAGATTTTTTTTAAAAGTAGCACAATGATCTGAATCCACATTTTTGTTGTAAATATTTTAGATGTAAACTACCTATTTTTCTTGGACCTAAAATATAGTTTTTTTTGAAAAAATGTATTTATTATGACACTTGACAGGCCTTTTAGAATGCTTATCAGCTCTTTAGAAACAAACTGAAGTATTCTTTCTGTCTTACAGTAGTCAAAGAAGTCCATCTCCTGGTCCAAATCATACTTCTAGTAGTAATGCATCTAATGCAACAGTTGTACCACAGAATTCATCTACCCGACCTACATGTTCATTAACACCTACCCTAGCAGCACACTTCAATGAAAATCTTATAAAACACGTTCAAGGATGGCCTGCAGATCATGCAGAAAAGCAGGTATGTACATGTTTTAAATGTCAGAATATGTAGATCATTGGGGGGAATATTTAAAATATTACATTCAGTTCTTTTGTAGTGCTGTTAATAAAAACAAAGCTCCTTATGGAAACAGATATCTAAGTATTGTTTCATGACCTGATTTTTCTCAAGCTGTATTCAATAAAAACCTATAAAAGAAAATAGAAGACCTGACCTGCATGGAGTACAGGTTTCTGAATTCATTGTAAACTGAGGAGAAAAGTAACTATGTGGTCATTTTAAAGGAAGCAGTATATTATCCTGGAAACAGCACAGGACTAAGAATCAGACACGTGGGGCACTACAGTGTGGTAATAGGGATATGACACATACCAGTAATTTAATACATGGGTACATAAGAACAGTGATGGCCAAGTGTTTGAATTCGAAGTGGAGGAAAGGCATTACTGAGGTGGGGTATTTGGGAAAAGCTCTTAATAGTGATGATATTTAAATTGTGCTGCAAAGAATGGTGGAGCAGATGAAGAGGAGTGGTTAATGTTTCTATCGTCTACATGGCATGCATGTAAGGAGTAAAGTGTCCAGTTGTACTGGAGAGTAGTGCAGTAGTCTGAAGTGTAGAATATGTGGGAGGAAAGTAGTGTGGAATAAGATTAGAAAGTTAGAATGGCATCAGATTATGGGGAGCCTTGAATATTAGGCTAAGGAATTTGTTAAGCTAAAATGAAAATGAAAGAAGACAGTACAAATGTAAAAGTTATGCCCATTTGGAATGAACAAGATTTGTTAATAATTGTTGAGTCAAAGGCAGCTCATTTTATCTGCATTAAAATGTATTCTAAGAATAGCTTTGAAAGGAGAAAGAAGTCCACAAAACAGGTTGAAGGAAAGATACGTATGGTCAAAAGGGCTTATGAAGTTTTGAATGTACCTACATGAGGGCCTTTACAAACATCAAGTAGTAAAGATGCCATTTATCTCCTTCCTTAGCTCAACCTCCCTGAGTTACTCTCTGGTTGCTTGATAATAGCATGGCTCTCAAAATTGCAGGCCTTACAGTTTATTTGTTCTTACAATTTATTGAATCAATATTCTGTATATACTCTGAAAACATTTGATATGTTGCCTTTCAAAATCATTTTGATTAAGCTGTGTTTAACCAGCAAGTATTTATTGATCATCTATCTACTGTATGTAAAACACTATGTTCAGATATTGTGGGAACCGTGCCAAAGTGTGAAACATAGTTCCTGTCTTCTCACTAGGGTAATTTACTTTTAAAAATGATAGTAGAATGCTGTCTCTTACATTATGATTTCTTACGTTGTTATGTAAATGATTTCTGGGTCAGACCTGAGGTTTTGTTTTATATGGAAGTATAAGTAAGGAAACTGTCTTTACCTGTGTTAGCAGGCATCTGCTCTACAACTTAAGAGTCTTAGATGCTTAGGACACTGAGAAGCTGTCCCCTCCCTGTAGTGACATAGCCCTTCTGTGTAAGGGTAAGGCTTTAAGCCAGGTCCTGACTCTGAAGCCCTCTTAGTAATGATTAATTATCATATAAATGATACTAGTAATAAATTTTATGTGAGTTTAGAGGAGGGTGGCATAACTGAGTATGGAAATAATCTGATATTTTATACAGAGAGACTCGATAAGTAGAGAGGACAGTAGGAGTGGGATAGTGGTACATAGGAAGAAAACATTAACAAAAATTGAGGAAAATTATCAAGCATTTTCTGACTAATAGAGGATTCAGAAAGGTAGTTGGAGTTGAGATAAGTTAGACCATATTCAAGCTAAGGAGTTGGGTTTCATCTTAGAAGTGGTAGAGAGCTATTGCAAGTTTTTCAGTAAGGAAAATTAGTCTGGTGACATCAAATGGATTGCAAAAATTGACTCAAGATTTGGGAGACCAGCTAGGAAACCATTGCCTCAGTTTCAGCCTCTACTGGAGTGGTGACAGTGGGGATAGAAAGGAAAGATAGGTGCAAGATAGGAATAATACAGGACTTGGTACCTTAATCAGTAGTTAAATAAGCCTTTATTAAGCACCTGCCATGTGCCAGGCACTGTGCTATGTACTGAAGATAGAAATAACAAGAAGGACAGTAGCAGCCCTGAAGGAACTCAGAGTCTGGTGAGCAGAAGATAACACACCAAAGGCAGCTGAGTAACAGAAGGTAGAGTGCATGGGTGTGGTGTGGGGGGAGCTGTAACCGAGCCTCAGCAGCTAGTGGGAAATAGAGGAGGACTACAGGAAAGGAAGAAGAGGGGGAGTTTAAAATTCTAGCATTTTGAGCTTAGATGACTTGAAAAATATTAATACTAAGGAAAAAGTAGTTTTGGTGGCACTATGAATTCGGTGTTAAGTTTTAGGTGATAGTACAACATTCACACCTTCCTATGTTGAAAATGCCCTTATTCAGTTGCTGGTGGGAGAAGGCTAAAGTCAGTGTATGATTTAGAACTGGAAGGGACCTGGGAGATAGTCTAATCCTAATCAGTTTTGCTTATCAGGAAACTGATAGTGTCACACCCAAGAAGGTAAGAGAAGAAAGTTTCAATAAGGAAAATGTTTGGCAGTGTTAAAAATTCTTCAACTGGGTCAAGGAGAATGAGGACAAAGAAAAAATTACTGGTCTTCACCCCTAAATTGCTGCAGGGAGGAAGGGGAAGGAGGAAACAAGTATTTGCTTAGCACCTTCTGTGGGCCAGGCTTTGTGCTGAGATACACAGACAGACAATGATAGATATAAATAGATATGAAGGAGAAGAATCGAGATATGAGTCCAGATAGGGAAGACTTTATGTTTGCAGGCAAAGGATATAGACCCACTGGAGGTGAGAATTGGTGGATTTTTGAAGGAGTTTAAACTGTTTATTTAACAAAATTTTGTTGCATTAGAAATTTGCCTAAATTTTAAAATGATTTTTAGAAGCATTTCAATATGCAGATTTCTAATAAAAGACAGAACCCTACCTTCTTGTATTTGTATTTTCTTCATTAATTGAAGTTAAACTGAGCAGTACAGTTTATCAGTATCTTCATTTTGATACTTTGAAGGAGGTTCAAAAGAATCTACTTGAAGAAATTTTCACTAGTTTATCTATACGTAATCTTTAGCCTCTCCTCCTGTCATGCACTCCTCATCATGTAAAATTATAAAAAGTGAAATCATTTGTAGTTCTGTCCTTTTTTACTGTATAACCAGACAGTGAAAATTAACATCACTATACTAGTTTACATGTATGTTCTAGTTTTCTAATAATCATATTTATGTGTCTCCCATATTCATCCTCCTCCTCAAATATGATCAAAAGTAACGCAGCAGTAATATAAAAACAACTTTTATTAACAGTCTTTCTGGTCCATTTCCTTAGCAGATAGACATGTAAGGCTGTCTTATTTCAAAGAAATTTTCCTTCTGCTTGTGGATTTTTTTTTAAGAGAGGTTAAAGTGGCTTATCCAAGGTCACATAGCTAGTAACTGTCAAGTGTGTGAGGCCAGCTTTGAACTCAGGTCCTGACTTCAGGGCCAATACTGTATTCATTGCACTACCTAGCTACCCCTGCTTGTGGATTTTTTAAATAGAGTGATATTTGCTTGAAATACTACTGAAGCTTTGTATACATATATTTGTCTTCCTGCCAAGACACTGTTACCAAAGCCATCCCACCATATTCCATTCTGTTACAGTTTTTATTTCACTTATATGTTATGATGTCAGAAAATCAGTCTTAAGATTGAAGTTAAAATTCAGGTCCCTTTTCCTGATGGTATATTGGTAAATCATTTAACTGTTTCTAGTCATATGTCCTTTCGCTAATGAATTTTTGATACTAGGCTTTCATAGCAGAAAATTTCTACTTTTATAGTAGAGGTGTCCATTTCAATTTCAATACTGATAGCATTTCCTGATCGACACTCTGGTTATGTTTTGAGAAAATATGATTACTGTACCTTGTAACATCTATTGTTCAAGTATCCCTAATTCCACTTATGATTCGATCCATCAACTTACTGAAATATTGTTAGAGTAAATTTCTGTGATTTGGAAAAGGCTGGCCTCCTCTCCTTATCACAATTTTCAAGTGGTAGCATCAAAGGAATTCCAATTTTTACATTTATAGTGAGCACCTTTGTGGTTTGGCTCCCACAGCACCACTGAAGATAGCCTTTTCCGTTTTTACTATCCTAAGTCCTTAATTTATATTTTCTTGAGTTATCTTTCTTAAAACTCTTCTGCTATGCTGTGGGGGGCAGGGAGAGTGGATTAAAATATTAAAATTAAAACTTCTTCCTTCATATACACATGATTCACATAGAAATCTTAGTAAATTTTTACTCTCTTTTGATGTCAGTTGTTTTGTTTAGCTTGATCCTTTTTATTATTTATAGTCCCATGATAGGTTACTGCTAATTGAGGAGTCCCATAAATACTTTTCAATAAAAAACCATTTTTCTAGTATTAAAAATAATTTTTGTGTATACTTAGGCATCAAGATTGCGTGAAGAAGCTCATAACATGGGGAGTGTTCATATGTCAGAAATTTGTACTGAATTAAAAAACTTAAGATCTTTAGTCCGAGTATGTGAAATTCAAGCAACTTTGCGTGAGCAAAGGTAAGATTTTGCTTAGTATTTGTCTTCTTTTTTTTAATCCTGTGTCGTTTTCAATTAAGTTGTTGGCCATAATCGTAAATTATTAATTCTTTTAATTTCCATTGACATATTTTTACCGTGTTCTATTAATTAAAATAACATTCCAATTGGTAACTTAAACTTATGTTTATACAGTTTTCTTAGTTGTAAAGTGATGTGTGACTTGGGACAAATAATAACTTTGATATGGTGTCATTTAGTGACAGCGATGGTCATGAATGTGTACTTCTATTGATACTAGGTTGACTCAGAACATCTGTCATTGATCACCTGAAATCAGATTGAGCTGGTTTCTCCACCATTTGTTAGTTGTCTCAGTTGAGTGCTGAATTTCCTGCAATACACATGTTTCATGGCTCTCTTGTTGTGTTTTTAATTCTGTGGTTCTTAAGAATGGATATTACTCCAAGGAAACATGCAAAAACTGTAGCTCTTAAAGAGCACACTTCAATGACTGTTAGATATTGCAGCTGCTATTGATGTGGGGAAGTCAAGCATTTAAATGATCATTCAAGTCCACAGTGAAACAGGATCAATTACATCAAAGCACAGAGGAAAACCCCATCAAAAACAAAACACAGTGCCAAGAACTGACAAACTGTTGCTGAAAAACAGTCTGATTAATCCTCCGAAAACAAGCAAAGGCCTTCAGAGGAACATGGCAACTGGAAGGGCTGTTACTGACACCTCCACAGTGCAGCACAGGCTTCTTGAAGTTGGAAGAAGAGTGAGAAGATCAGTTTTTTTGTTTTTTTTTTAATCACGTATTCCTTATTGCATTGAAGGAAAAAAAAAACCTCTTGTCACAGGCGAGACAGTATAAAGACTAGAGGACTGAAGGTTGGTAAAAGATTGGAAATTTTTACTGGTAAAACTAACATTTTCAGCCAAGCTATGCCAGAACCTTTGTCAGAAGACGTCCAGATGAGTCTCTAAGATTAGGGTATCTTCACCAGACTATAAAATATCCACTACCACACCACCACCACCACCCCCCAAAAAAAGTTTTGGGGATTTTTTTCTTTCCAGTGCTCCTGGAAGTCTTATTACCATTGAGAAAGTGATGAAGTCTGATAGATGTTCATATATCGAGAAGCAGAATTATAATCATGATTCCCAAATGGATGTGGAATATTGCAACCTGGCCTTTCATCATGCCAAGAGGCGGAGATAAACATGCTTCAGTGGCCTGGAAACATACGTGGTTTAAACCCCACTGAAAACTTATGGGCTATGTATAATCAAGGCTAGACTTGGAAAAATGGACTGTTCGTCAAAGGTATGCTTACTATCCAATGTGATAAAAGTGTCGTTTCATGAAGAATTAAGGAATATGTGTCAAAATCTTTTGAATCCAGTGCCCAGTCATATAAATGATTGTGGCAAATTAGGACATATTACATTTAAAGATGTAAAAAGTTGTAAGGTGTATTGTATAAGCCAATAAATTTAATTACTTTGTCCCTGCTAATTTGTACTGCTATGGCACTAAGAATATTGCCTTCTTTATTTTTATGTAACTTCACACAAAATAAACATTTCATTAAGCATGTTGTCTGTCTTGAACAGCAACTTTATGAAATTTCTCAAGGTAAGTGTTCGTTTTCATTATTGAACTAGGAACATGGATAATTCCAATTTCAGACTTAACTGCCTATTTTAGGGTTGAGGAGAGCCCATCTAACGCTCTACAGGCCATGTGACACTTTACTCCATTTCATATATGTATATTTCACTGTAGCCACTTTTATAGAGATTTGTTTCAGGTTGTGTTTGGACTAGAAAACTTTGTAAGATTCTTTTCAAATGTAAGATCTTATGATTCTACAATTATGACCACTGTTAACACCACTTTTGATTAAAACCTTGGAGATTTTAGCGTCTTACAGTTTAGTGAAATATAGTCTTACCTTCTTCAGGTTCCCAAAGAATGTTAGGTATTTGTAAAGTAAAGTTTTACTCACTTGAAAAAAATTCTTACAGTAAAACAAAGGCAGACTTTTGACTTTCTTCATTCGCAGTATTCATGTATTTGTCGGTGAAACACTCTTAATGAGTTCCATCTTGTCATGGAACACTGAAGAAGCACATTGCAGAAACTTGTGCGATTTGTGGTAGACTGAGGAAAGAATGAGATTTCACCCTAAACATTGAAATATCTGGGTATGCTTTTTGGCAGGAAGTTTGTCCATTCTGGGAGACTTGGGAAATTAGTCCCTAATTTGCGTTAAAGTATTCTTCATTTTCATTAAGCAAGAATAGAAATAATGTATCACCTTTTAATTTGTAGTAATTATACTGTAAAATCTCAGCTAGAAATCTTTTGTTGAATTTGTTATGCTATTTTTCAGATAGAACTAAATTTCTCTTAAGGTCCTTTCATTTGATTCAAAATTTTTTGAGCAGTGTATCATTTCAGGGCACTGAGGGTGATTTACAGAGGAGTTTTACATGACTCCTACCTTTATTAAGCTTTGTAGAGATACGATGTACACACATGAAATAAATAGCAGTACTGTCCAATAAGTAAGTGCTAAAATGAATGTTTACAGATGATAAATGACAAGGGAACTAAAAGAAGAGACAGGTCAGTGTGGGCCAAAGTTCTGAGGTGGTGGAAATTTATTTATGGTACTGTAAGGTCATAGGGGCATTCAGCTTGTATGTCTTCTTGAGCAGTGCCATGGCTTGTCTTCCTCTCCCTCTCCATTGCTGAACTGTACCTGGCAGCTAAGGGCACAGGAATGCATATTCTGTAACACTGAGCCCATCTGTAAAAAGTTATAGCACTTGCACTGGTCTTTCAACCCTAATCTTTAGGTGTACTTGCACTCCCAAGAAAAGGTGTTTGACATCAGAGGCACTTTCTAGTAGTAGACATCAGTGAACCCAGATGGTCTTCATTAGGAGAGTGAGCCCAGAAGGAAGGGGCAAAGGATGTTACTTTGCTTTTTTTTCTTTAAATTTTGTTGACTGTAATCTTTAAATTCTGAATTATTTCCCTCCCTGTTCATTGAATATTTCTTGCAACAAAGAATAGAAAAGAAAAGCGGGAAAGTTGGTTATTTGTTTTTTTTTTTCTCTGTCATCCATGAAAAGAACCTCCACAAGCAAACACTCCCCTCCCCGCCATTGCTCCTATTACCCTCATTTCTTTATCTTCCCAATTGTGAGGGCATTGGCCTATATAAGAAAGGAGTCTCCACTTTAGTTAGTTCTAAATGAATAAGAAAATAGTCAGTTCTATGTAATTAAAAGTGTTAATGAAGACTGAAATGCTATTGAGCATAAAATGTTTACCTGTGAATTGCAGCCCAAGAAAACCCTCTGAGCCTCTAGAGCAGAGTTCCTAATTTTTGTGTCATGAATCTCTTTGGCAGTCTGATAAAGCTTACTGACCTTTTGCATAATGTTTTTGAATTATTGAAAGAAATGATGAATTTCAGTTAGGGATTAGTGAAAATAGAGAATCTTTTTTTCCTCCATCATGTTCAAGGATCCCCTGAAATTATTCCATGAGCCCAAGGTTAAGAATGTCTCATTTAGACTTAGGAATAGCCTTCTTTTGAGAGAAATTCAAAGCCAACCAAGGGATTAAGGGCTACATTTGACCATAGGAGTTTTTTTGTTTTTGTTTTTGCTTTGGCCTTAACACCGCCTTTGAAAGCCTAATCACTGTAAGATACAACGGCAGTCTGTTTGGGGTTCTCTCTGTATAGTACAATAGGATCCTGATTTACTTTAAGGAGCCCATTCTAAAATAAGGATTCAGTTTATGTTGATTATCCTATATTTAAAGCAGTCAAGGAAGCTAATAATTTTAGACTCAACAAAAGTTGGGTGGAAAGGGAAAGAAAGACAAGTTCTAGTTAACAATGAGTTGAAGAAAAAATATTATTTATTAGCTATAACCTATTCCTTGAGCCCTCCAGTTTCATAGTTGTTAAGCACAGCTTTTTACTGTGTTACTGGTTTTATAATAACCCCATGTAATTATGTTAAATTGATTTTCCTAGACTCATGTTTCTAATGTGTTGAAGTTTAATTGTACTATTACCCTCAAAGTATTCCCATTATAGTTTTATTTTCTATGACAATGCAGTGTAATTCATTTTTAAGAAAAAAGTGTTTTATTATCTCGGTACTAACTTTTGTCTTCAACACTGAAATATTGTATGGTGCATCTGTCAAATTGTCTTTACGGTTTAAAGGACTTAAGGCAATTAATTACATAATTATATTTAAGCTTTGTTACCTTGTTAAGCTCATTGGCTGCCAAATTTTCTCTGATGTTAGTGTATGGAGTATGTATAAGTTTTATTTTTAATTTAAAAATTAATAGATGTAACTAGTTAATGTTCTATTTGGGAAATAATTTTAACTTTTTATTTTATTTTTCAGGATACTATTTTTGAGACAACAGATTAAAGAACTTGAAAAGCTAAAGAATCAGAATTCCTTCATGGTGTGAAGATGTGAATAATTGCACATGGTTTTGAGTACAGGAACTGGTTGCCCAATCTTAACAATTTTGAGCTGCATTTGAGTAGACTTTGGACCGTTAAGCTGGGCAATGGAAATGACAAGGGGTTGGGGACATGAAAGTCAATTCAGGGGAAGCTACAAGATTGATTTGTAATACCCCTGAAATGTAGATTTCTTGTAGATGTATTCTTCACGTTGTAAATATGTTTTGTAGAGTGAAGCCATGGGAAGCCATGTGTATCAGAGCTTAGACATCCAAAACTAATCAATGCTGAGGTGGCTAAATACCTAGCCTTTTACATGTAAACCTGTCTGCAAAATTAGCTTTTTTTTTTTTTTTAAATTTTGGGGGTTAATTTATCATTCAGAAATCTTGCATTTCCGAAAATTCAGTGCAGGCGCCAGGCGATCTGTGTCTAAGGCTGCAACAATTTGGAACAGTTTGGGCAGTGTACAAAATATCATGAAACAACTGTTTCCACACTTGCACCCAATCAAGAGCAGTGCTTCTCCATTTCTGTTTTTGCAGAGAAATGTTTTTCATTTTCTGTGTTCCATTTCCCTTCTGAAATCCTAGATCTGATTTTATCCATTTTTTAATGCTTCTAATTTTCTCTTTCTTAAGGCACTGTTGCTATGGCACTTTTTCTATAATCTTTTCATTCCTGTGTACAGTAGCTTAAAATTGCAGTGATTGAGCATAACCCACTTGTTTGTATAAATTATTGAAATGTATTTCCATTTGCACCCTGTAAGAATGGACTTATAGTACTGCTGGGCATGTGTGCTGAAAGTACATTGATTGCTCAAATATAAGGAAATAGCCCAATGAACATGGTTGTGGGAGGGGAAAGAGGAAAAAAAACCTAGTCAGATGTGAATTGTATCTGTTGTAATAAACATGTTAAAACAAAAAACAAAAAAATGGTTATTTTTCATTTCCTTCGGTCAGCGCATATTAAAATTTGACTACTTGGGGATTCTTTGTCGGAACTATTCTTGTTGAACATTTGTACTTAATTGAAATAATCCCTCGAGGAGTTTTGTTTAAAGCTTGTAAACAAAAAATTCTGTATAAAATATTTAATGAAATATGACATTCAACAAGAATAATCAAAATATCCCCAAGAGTTGTCATATGTTAAACCCTGGTTTACCTGTCTTGCTATTATGACATTTCATTTGGAAGGATGTCTGTGTTGTAGCTAACTGTTCAAGTCTGGTGCTGACTGCTGTTCTTAGCCATCACAAAACGCTAAATTTGTGTAATTGGAGCATCCCACTGTTAACTGGAAATGGTGGAGAGCTCAGCTTTGTATATTGTTTCCTAAAGTATATTAAAAATAAAAAAAGAAACTATTGCTACTACAAAATCAACTTGGCTTTTTTTTCCTTTGCTAAAATCTTCATTGGTCCTCACATGGCACTAGCATGACACTGCCAGATATGTGTAAATTTCAATAGTTTTTTTGTATGCAGTAAAATCTTTTTATTTGAAAATCTTAACTTGAAATACTTTTCTCCATAGAGAGATTTCTTCTGTTGGGGCATACACTCATGTGCTTTCACAACTGCCAGCACCAAGGGCTTATTTCAATATCTTGGACACTAATGTAATATACTTACATTATGGGATACTGACTTAGAGTACCAGAGTCACTTGTTTCTGATACATTAAGCTGATTCTATATGATGTGTCTCTGAGAGTTGTAAGGTTCAGTCTTTTTTTTTTCTTAATCAAATTTTAAAATACAAGATACATTGGGTATTCACAAAAATGCAATAAAATCCTAGTGTGATTAAGAGAAATTAAAAATTTGTATCTAATCTCTAGAGAATTGTTTGCTGTTTGAGCACAAAGTAGCTTTTATGGTTTTTCCTCCATCTAAGATTTATTCAGAATGTAACAGAAAAGGTAAATGTCACAAGAAATGTTCATGCTCTTGAGACTGGTACTATATGCTAGACTTGGAAATAGTTCATTCATATGTAACTTTTAAGAGCTTTATTAATCTAGATTTGTTACTCCTTACTTCAGCACTGTGCCTTTCCTAGAAAGAATTAGGTAATTTATTTTGTGATGTAGTAGGCAAATGTTCAGTGAAGTGGATGGTGATTTCTCTTGTGATTTAAGCTAAATTTGAATACAGTTTGCAAATGTGAAGCATTTATTGACCTATGCCACCTTGTACCTCCCCATTAAAATATGTATCTGTATACGTATACATACATTTATACACACACACAAATGCATATATATATATATATATGTGTGTGTGAATGTTCATGCCCATTAAATGAAGTAACCACACCTTAAAGAAAGCTAACCTAAAGTTGCATAAATAGTTTATTTTTAAGATTAACATTGAAAAAAATTAATTACCAAGCTGGAATACTTTTCCAATTCCTTTGATTTGCCCCATTTTTATATATATATATATATTTATGTAAATATCTATTAAAAAAATCTTACTACAACTCTAAATTCACTTTGTTTAAAACTTGGTGTCCAGCTGTTGGCTTTTTTGGTTTTTTTGAAACAATCTGGGAATATGAGTGCTACTAAAATAGGCACAATATCCCATTTTGTATTTAGTTCATCTATCTGTTGGCATGTGTAACATCACCATTGTTTCATTTCTCTTGTGGGTGGATGAATAGTCCACAGTCTTGGATTTTACACTAGTGCCATTAGTATCTCATTTTGGTGGGCACCATTGACAGTTCAAAAAGAATATTACCAAGTGGCTCTTGGGAACTTTTTTTTTTTAAATGAATAGAACTTGAATAATAAACACTGAAAACAGTGTTCTAGGTGATACTGAAACCAAGTGAATTTCATGAAGATTTCCTGTTTTAATTCTTTGAAGACCTTTCCATGGAAGGTTTCTTGAGAAATCTCTTCATCCTTTTTCTTTTAAATGGTGTAACATTTTGTTTTCTACATTACTCCAATTTTTTTTTGTTTTGAAATTCATAAGACTGTACCAGGTTAATCTTTAGTAATAAATTCTGGAGTACATAGTTTTATGACTGCCCAAGAACTGAAAACTATTTATGTCAAGCTATAACTGTAGAGAATTAAAAAAAATAACACAAAAACTCCACAACATTTCCTGGAGGGTTGGGGGCGGGGGTGGTAGGGGAATGAATAGGGTAATTTTTTTCCCTTGGTTTTTAATCTAATATTTGTGCCCCAGAAATTTGTTACCAATGAAATTCCACTGTTTTGACATTTTGCCACTAAAAGTTTAAAACTTCCTTCTTGGAAAGGAAGTAATTTGTAGAGTTAGATCATTTAAAAAGGAAATCAGTTCTTGTTCTGCTGATAAGCCTCACTAAGCCTAATGTTGAAGGAACTATTTTCTAAGGGGAAGAAGTAATTCACTCTGCATACCACAATTATAGCTTAGGACTTAAAACTATTGTTTTTAGATGTGGGGTTTGAAAATGCTGATTTATTTTCAATTACCTGTAAATATGACTATATTCTTGTATCTGTAATGGAGTGTATAAAATCACACTAAAAAGTAATAAATATGTTTTGACTACGTGGTGCGATTATTTCAAGGACGCTTTGGCTATGAAATAGTTCTTAAATTTATGTTTTTCATTCCTATTTGTCCTTTACCATAGGTAATTTCAGATGCTAGGTTTTCTTGAGGTCCCTAATGGCAAGTATATGTCAAAGACAAAATAAATAATTTACTAGCTTAGCTATAATTTCAATTAAAATATTTGCTCCCAGCTCTTGAATTTCTGTGGTACTAAAACAGTTGTTTTTTATATGCCTTCAAGCTGTGGAATTACTACCAGAACATTTCACCTGGATTTATAGATAGTTACAATTCCTCATTTCCCAGTATAACTCCAGTCTGCTATTTTTTTTTTGAAGCAATTTAATTTTTTTTCTATTTTTTTAAATTAAACTGGAAATAGAGGAAAATAGGGAAAAGCTAGTGTCCAGGCAAAATGACATAGTGATTAATCTGGTTTCCCCAGGACTTTTTCATTCATAGACCCTGGGATAAATGCACAATTCTTCAAAGTTAAGATTAAAAACTAAAATTTGCCAGGGTTCCAACATTTGACTACATTTTGGAAACTTGAATAAATGTGATGTAGGTAGGAAATCTGCAGTCTCTTCTGTTTACTTTTTAATAGACACTTTGGTGTCCTATATCCTGAATTATGTGGAAAACGTTTGATGATTCTTCATGCTCACTTAAGTAATCGGACTTTCTTATAAGATTCTGAAGGTGAAGATTAAGTGAAGGGAACATTTGTTTTTACATAGCTGTTTATTCCTTTCTTACAGGAAGGTCCTGTATGTGAAAATAGGGGATTAAACAGTTGGGCTCCTAACAAAACATTCTTTGGTTACTCACCTCTCACCAAGGCCTGACACTTCTCCAGAACCTCCTTAATCATATTCTCTCTCACTTTCTCTATCCCCTGGCCCCCTTTCTCCCTTCCTCTCCCTTTTGTTTCCTTCCCTGCTACCTTCAGGCAAATGAATGAGGGGAAAAGGTTAAGTGTTTATTGTGTGCCATCCAGGCACTTGGTATGTCTGCATGATAAAAAATTTATAAAAAAGCTAGTGATGGCCAGTTTTTCAGTTGGGGAGTACACAGAGAATAATTGACTTGTCTCAGGAATGGCAGTGTTGATTTTTTTTTTCTTTTTTTCTTTTTAACTGTTCTCAGAGCTAGAGTAGGAAGTGGCTAGAGTTGGGGTTGGGGAGAGGAGGGAGAAAGATGAAGATGGCTGCAGAGCAGGATTATGCATCTGGGTCTGGGTTAGCCGTGTAGAAGTCTTTCCAAAGGATCTTCGGCCCAGGGTCAAAAGACCCCAGGCTTAAAAAACCTTCACCAGACTGCTCTTTCTTGTGCTGCTGCCTGATATCCTCACTTTCATAGCCAAACTCTTAGGGAAGCTGTCTAGAGGCAGGAGATGCAGTGGACTTATGTAGCATTTTATACTGATCACCATCCACTCGAATATTTTTCCTCCTCTGGGTTTTTGATCATCCTGTCTCTTGTCCTCTCTGACCCCTTCTTAATCTTCTTTGCTGACAGCTTACGCATTTCACGCCACCTAATTGAGGGCACTTCCCCAGGCCTCTTAGCTATTTACACTTTCTGAGGGACTTTATAAACCTCGACTGAATTAATTATCTCTGTGGATAACCTACAGAATACACATATGTATGCCTGTCTGTGGGTGTTCTCTATTCTTTCCTGAGCTTTATTGGCCATTTTAAACTGTATGTCCCAGTCATATCTTAAACTTTACATGTTCTGAATAATTCTTTTCCCCTCCCCAAACCCATCCATTTTCCAAATTTCCTTCTTTCTGCCAAGAACATCACCATCTTTCCAGTCTCAGTTTCACAATCTCAGTGTTCAGCTTGATTCTCATGCTCTCATGTGTCACGCGCCCAGTCAGTTGCCGAATCTTTCCATTTAAAAAAATATCTACATTTTTCACATCTTACCCCTTCTCTGTTTGCAATTTCTGTCCTGCATTATTGCAGTGGACTATTTATCCTCCCTTTTTCAAAACTGCCCTGTTTTCCATATATTTCCTTAAGTAGCTTTCTGACCTGTCACTTCTAATTGATAAACTCCAATGATTCCCTCTTCTCTCTAGAATAAAATGGAATAAATACAAAATAGAGGGTAACTTAGGGAGGGATGATCAGGGTTTCATTTAGAAGATGCAGCATCTTGAAGAAACTGTGACGTAGAGGGGTAAGTGCTAAGATAATGTAGAATAATTCAGTCCACTAGCGATTTATTAGCATGCCTATAAAAAACAGCATGGGTCAGGTATGCCACCTCTAACATCAGCTGTTGCCATTAGTTATCATGTTTACCAAGTTTCTATGTGTGGGGTAAAATACCAGACCAGAATTGTTTTGATTCATCTTTAGTGAATTCAAGCAATCCTATCAGCAGTCGTTTCATAGTTTGCAGCCCCCCTTTTTTTCATGAACTTTCTGAGGAAATGGTTTATGGTTAGTTGCCTACATACCCTTCATATTAAACCCTCATTGGAGATATGTAATGCAAAGATTTTTCCCCACTTAATTGTTTCTTTTCTGTTTGCATTGATAACTTTTCCTGTAAAAGCCTTTTAATTTCATGTAATTGAAATTGCCATGAAAGTGTGTGTGTGTGTGTGTGTGTGTGTAAGTGTAAGAGAGAAAGAGCAAGAGCAAGAGATCACTACTGTCCTTTGTTTAGTTGAGAAATCTCTCCCTGAGACAGTGACAAGTAGATAATGGCATTCTCTTCAGTTTTTTTTTTTCTTAGCCCTTTTTGTTTGTTGGTAAACAACTGTTAGCCATGAGTGTATATGTCCCAAATCTGGTAAATAACTAATAAGCACTTGCTAATGACATTGGGAAACTAAATTTTCAGTTGTTTCCTTTTATCATAAACTTTGTCCAGCAATCAGAACCTAGATGAAACTTGTGAATGCCCTTAGCCAGAACCACAAAAACCCACCAAGGGTCCTAGACATCAGTCTGCTCCTGGGGTCACTAGTACAGAATCCTGCATGCCCTGTACTTAGAAATCTAAGCATCCCATGTTTACTTCAGAGCAATGCTAATTGATGAAGTCTTGGTAGAATACCACCTCGGAGTAAAACATGTGTTGTGTTGCTGGGGAGAGAGGCAACTGTCCTGGACACTAGTACAAGATAAGCTTATTCATTCCTTTAGGAATCAGGTTAGTGGTTTGTTCCTAGAGGAGCTGATATTTGTATTGTTGCATTACATACTCTAATAAAGTTTGATTACATGCATTGATGAGTCTGAATTAGTGTTTCTGTCATACTAACCAGCATACATAATGATAAATTGGTTGGGTGCAGGAACTGTGGATTACAACCAACTCCCCCCTTCCCAATTTCCACTCCCATTATGAGTCCCATAGGGGTTCAAGGTACTCTTACAAACCTACACTCCTGAAACTATAGGTTATGAAATACCTTGAGTGCATCATATAGTCAGCAAGAGAACATGGTTAGCTAAAAAGCAAAGGTATTTACCAAGATGGCATCAAAGAACAGTAACACAACATTAACTCTATGATCATAGAGTATAGTCATATACAGTGGCTGTGAGGAAAGGAGGCAAACATATATAAAACACACATTTCCCAGACAACACTCCCTTCCCACACTGAACTATCTCTTCTCATGATGACCTCATGCATCTCTACTTAGGAGGTCACTCAGTTCCCTCAGCCTGGTTTAATCAATCAACAGCTGTGTTGTTTTAAGAATGACTTTGAGTGATTAAGTCATTTTTTGACTATTATAAATACTGAAATTAACTACAAAGGACATATGAAGAAAGAGGCTGTCTGCATCCAGAGAAAGAACTGAGAAATAAAAGTATGTATAGAGTATTTTACACATATATACATATTTATATCTAATGGTAGCTATCACTAAGGCTGGAGGAGAAAGGGAAGAAAAAATGTACATAACTTTATTATATATTTAAATAATAGATTTATAGTTTCATGTGCAGTTTTTCTATTATATTATTATGGAAATGCTTTGGTCCATAAGTTAAAAATTAAATAATTTTAATATTAATAAAGTAAACTAAAAATTAAACCATTTTAGACCAAGCATTTATTAAGCTTGTGTCAGGCCCTGGACTGGGTGCTAGGAATACCAAGAAATAAAAAACAATCTGTATGCAGAGCAAACTTATATCTGAATGGGGCAAACAATAAGTAGATAATTACATATAGACTATAAAGAGTAAACAGCAGTAAAGACAAAATATTTAAATATAAGGTGGTTTAGAGAGAGGGCACTAGAAGTTGTAGGGAATGAGAAAAAACAAGTAGAAGGTGATACTTAATAGTATCTTGAAGGAAGAAGGATTCGGTGAAAAGGAGTTAAGGAAAGAATGCCATGCTAGTTATGGGGAGAGGGTGACCTGGGTAACAGCAGAGACAAGAAGATGAAACGTCGTGTGTGAAAGACAGGCCAGTTTGGCTGGGCCACAGCTTGCAGGAAGAAGGGTAATATATAGTGAAATTGGGAAGATGGGCTGGGGCCAAGTTGTCAAGTTAAGCAGAATTTATCTTTGATTCTAGAAGCAATAGGAAAGCCATATGGGTTGACTGATTAGGGAAATCATGTAGTAAGATCCATGCTTAAGGAAAGTCATTTTGACAGTAGTTATATAAGCTGGACCAGAGAAGAGAGAGACTTGCAGCAGGAAGACCAATTACAAGGATTGTGGTCTTATGTGGTAAGAAGTGATATGAATGGAGAAGAGGGGTTGAATGGGAGATTATGGAAGTAGACATAAGGTTTAAACTTACACAGTTTTTTAGACAGCAGTCACCAGTAGAAGACTGCCATGTCATCCATAGGGGAAGATGTCACGTAGGCAGGACCAGTGTCTAAATTGCCTGATCAAAAGTGAAGAATGAGACTCAGGGACGCAAGTTGTTTAAACTCCCTTTTCTGTGCCATCCAGCAAGACGCTGCTGTTCCTTGTGGTAGTGGTGATGTCTTCTCCCTGGGTTTGTTAGCTTTAGCATATATGTGTTCTTTTCTTCTACCTTGTGAGCCATCACTTTGTTCTTTGTTTTCACTGTAACCTCTATTCTTTCTATCTCTCTGTTCTTTCCCAGGCCATCCCCCCTGCACTGACTATATTTTCCTCTCTTCTTCATCTTGACCCTTTGGTTAACCAGTTTCCACTCTAACATTGTCCCCTTCTCTCCAGGCATTTGTCCCCTTATCCCAACACCAATCTGGGCCTGCCAAGTCTCAGCCTTGGATCTGTTGTCTTCACTCCTCCGTATGCTACTCAGTCATGAAACTGTGCTGATTGGGTCCAACCCAGATTTATGTTACGTGATGTCAGATAGGCCCTTTCTGTAGCAAGGCCCATCTCCCCAATGAACTCTCTCTCACTCATCAAGGCATCTCTTCCAAACCTTTTCATCCTTGCTCAAACCTCCGGTGACTCCTGCTGCTCCGGCCCTCTTAGCCGAGACCTTTGCCTCGTATTTTACAGGAAAATAATGAGGCCATGCTCCAAGAACTCCCTTTTGTTTCCTCTTCATCTCATCTCACTCAGATCCTTTCTCCCATTATCTCCTTCTGCACTCATCTCACTTGAAAAAGGGCCCTTCCTGCCAAAGCAAACCTCTCTGTGGGTACAAGTGACCCTATTCCATCCTCTTATCCAGGAGGCTCCCCATTCTATCATTCCCACTCTCACTAATCTGCAGTCTTTTGCTGATTCCCTACATCCCACAAACTCATGTCTCCCCCATAAACACTCTTACTTGGTCTTCCCTGCCAGCTACCATCCTATATTTTTCCTTCCTTTTGCTAGTAAACTTGAGAAAGACTCTCTATAATCAGCACCTCAACTTCCTTTCCTCTTGCTGTCTTAAATCTCTGCAGTCTGGTTTCCTACTTCATCCTTCAACTAAAACTATTCTCTCCAAAGGTATCCATGACCTCTTAACTGGCAAATCTAATGACCTTTGCTCAGTCCTTAGCTCTTTTTCTCTTTGCAGACTTTGACACTGTTAATTGCCTTCTTAAGCTCTCTATTAAATTTTGGGGACCTTGTTCTTTCCAGGTTCTCCCTCTGCCTATCTGACTGCTCCTCAATCTGTCTTCTTTGCTAGATTTTCATCCAGTTTGTGTCTGCTAACCACGAGTATCCCCCAAGGCTCTTTTCCTGACTTTCTTCCCATCTCTCTCTACACCATTTCACCTAGTGGTTTTATTACTCCCCATGGATTCATGCATGCTGAAAGATCAATTTATCCCTCTCTAATTTCTCTCCTTACCTCCACTTTCACATCTCCAACTATTAGTCTATTACACATCTCAAACTGAATATCCTGTAGACATATTAAACTCAACATATCCAAAATTGAACTCCTTTCTCTCAAATCTTCCCTCTTCTTAACTTCCTCATTACTGTTGAGGGTAGTACTGTCTTCCCCAGTCACCCAGACTTCTCCTTTCATAACATCTTTCATATAAACCCCCTTCTGAACTTTGACACTGCCACCACCCAAGGGCAGACTATCATCACTTCATTTGAGGACTACTGCAATAGCCTTCTGATTAGTCACCTGCCTCAAGTCTCTCGCTACTACAGTCTATTCTCTAATTCACTGTCAAACTGATCTTTCTAAATTGATTCTTCTAAAACCTCTCTAAAAGGTCTTCAAAGGCCGCTAGCGTGTGCAGTGGATAGAGTGCCAACCTTAGAGTCAGAAAGACTCATCTTTCTGAGGTCAAATATAGCCTCAGACATTTTCAACTCTATTTGCCTCAGTTTCCTCATCGGTAAAATGAGCTGGAGAAGGAAACGGACAACGAATTCAGTATCCTGGCAAAGAAAAGCTCCAAAATGGGGGTCATGATGGAAACAACGGAACAAGAACAACAAAAGTTTGCCACACACCTCCCTCTCTCCATTCTATAGACTTCAATGGTTCCCTCTTATTTCCAGGATAAAACAAAAAATCCTCCCTTCATAACCTGACTCCCTTCTATTTTCCAGTCTTCTTATACCAGGTTGACTGGAGATGGCCCAGGATGCAATGGGAGACCCTGGCCCTTTCAGGCTAAGGTTTTTATTACATTCTCACTTTCAGTGAGATACACCCATTCAATGAATAAGCTTCTTTAAGTTACTCAAGGGATGGCCCTTTAGTCAAAAAAAAATGTGTATATCAAACTGGGAGGGGAAGACCCTCAGGGATCCTGGGTAAAAGAGAAACACTTACTGTTTAGCTCTTACATCCACTCCCACATACTCTATTATCCAATAACCCTGACTTCTTTTCCCTTATTCTCACCCGACACTCCATCCATCTCCTAACACTGCGTTGTGATCCATCCCTGGAGCTCTCTCCCTCTTCATTGTTTCTCCTGAATTACTTGGATTCCAACAATTCTTAGCTATAGTTGAGCCTTCTCTGAGAGACTTTCTCCTATTCCCTTAATGCCTTGCCTTGGTGGTGATCTCCAGTTTAACACAGTTGTTTATTCCTTATCTCATTCCATCGTGAGCTCCCTGTGGGAAGGGACTATTCTTGCTGACACACAGTAGTCACTTAATAGATGCTTGTTGACTGACTAATGTAGCCTAAGATTAGTTTTCTTAACTATTACAAATCCATTGTTGACTGTAGTTGATCCTATGGTCTACTAAATATGTTTTAAGATAAACTGTCCTTTAACCATATTTCCCCCACATTGAACTTGCAAAGTTGATGTTTTCTTTTTTAATCCAAGTATAATACTTTAGTTATCTCTATTAAGTTTCATCTTAATAGATTTGACTCAATATACTGGCCTATTGAGATCATTCTGGATCCTCACTGTCAACTCTCTCTCCTAGCTTCATGTTATCAGCAAATTTGATAAGCAGCCCATCTCTGCCTTTGTGGGAGGCATTGATAAAAATCTTAAACAACACAAAACCATGCACAGATTTTCTGGGTCAGTCCACTAGAGATCTCCTTATACAATAACATTAAGGCTTCACTTATCAACCATGTTACCATTCTCTTACTTAGCCCCAGTCTCACCAGCTTGTCTAGAAGAGTAACATGAATGATTCTGGCAAACGCTTTGCTAAAACCAAAGCAGACGATCTCTGTGTTGCTCAAAGTCACAGAGCTAAGCAAGTGGCAAGAGCCCAGAATGCATTACTTCCAGTCTCACTTTCCCCCCCCACACTGTGTTAATTTAACTCTCTAATTTGATATCACCTCTCTAACCCCTTCAGATCTTATCTTCCCAGTCTCCCTCTTTCTAACTTCCTTATTGGGTGATATATCAATGGATGATGTGGGTGGTGTTTCCATTTATTATGAGATACTGCTTTTCTTTACTATAACCAGGTAGACTTCATATCTAGAATCCAGATGTTGGTTCCATGCAGGAGACTATTCTGGTCACTAGGTGGCACTATTAGGTTACAGATTCCCCTGATGAGAAGCGATGTCTGCAAAGACTCATTCATTAAAGGGATGGGAAGAGGAGTGAAAGTTACAAATTCAGTCAAACCTCTGAAAAGTTAAGAGATAAGAAGATGCAAAATAAACAGAGACCGGGAGATTTGCCTTGCAAAACAAGCTTCTCTTTCAGTCTGGGTTATTATGGACTCCTAAGACTTGAAGTGCTCTAGATCTTTTTCCATCTCTGGTGTTTGTTGTATAAACAGTGAACTAGTTTTCTGAATAGGCAGATGAAAAGTTGGGGCATTATACCAGAGGTAAAATGCTTTGGGGTAAAAAAGAAGGAAAACATTTGAAAAAAGAATCCTAGCCCTTACCTAGCTCAATTCCCTAAAGAGCATCTTCATAAAGTCTCTTTGTTCCTTCTGTTGGTGTGACAAGAATCTCTTAGACCAAGAGTTTGAGGGAGGGAGTACTATGGGAGGCTTAGAGATCAAGTCAAGTCAAGACCAATCAGCAAGTATTTATTAAACCCTACTGTGTACATCCTAGGCAATCTATTAAACACTAGGGTTACAAAGAAAGGCTAAAACAGTCTTTGCCCTCAAAGAACTCACAGGGGACAACAACTATGTACAAACCAGCTATATACATGATTAATTGGAGAAAATCTCAGAGGGGAATCACTAATATTAAGGAAAGACTTCTTGCAGAAGGTAGAATTTTAACTAAGCCTGAGATAAACTGAGGAGAGGATGATTATTTCCTGTGACCCAATGAGGAGTCACTTGAAGTCTCTTGAATTATAGTGGGAAATGGCCCCTCCACCTTTACCACACCTTCCTTGTTGGATAGCTCCAGAAAAGTCACAATTCTGGCATTTGGAAGCCCCTTCCCATTTTTGAATATAAATATTGATGTCTTTTAATGAAGGGGCAATTTATTATCAATTATTGATTAATTTAATTATTAATGATCAGTTTATTAATGTGATTTGTTTTAATGTTTCTTGCTGACCACTTCCACGTTCAGCAATTCTGTCCTGGTCTCTCTATGCTTGAAGTTTTAGCTTTCAGCCCCTTCTCTTGAGCCCCTCCAGGGTTTGCAGAAAGGATCATTTGGACAATGTTCCTTAGAGTCTCTGCTAAAGTGACTGGGCAAGAATCCATTTTTTTTGGTACCCACCATAGATCTTAGTCATGGATTCCCCACCTGCACCCCCTAAGAGATACAAATGGCAAGCTGTAGAAGAAGCTTGTGTATAGAATCACTTCTCATCATAGGATGCCAACTCGTTATGTTTAGAAAGGCAATTTTCTCATGTCTACCCCTTCAGGAATTTTCTGCTTCCCTGACTTTTTGAGGAAGGCAGCTAGAGCCCTGACAAACTTGCTGTTGTACATTCACTCCAGGCATCCTTCAGATCTATGGAGCTAGCCAAGGAAAAGAGAATAACTTTTATTTTTTATAACCTTTATCTCCTCACATAACTACTCCTCCTAACCTTATACCCAGAACACCAAGCCTTGTAACAAAGAATAACAAAGAGAAAAAAAAGTCAGTTCAGCAAAACTAACCAACATATCAAAAGAGTTCGATACTTCATGTAGTGTTCCCCTCCCTGAAAATAAGAAGGTTGGGGAGGAGCATGAGGTGACTTCCCATAGTTCCTCTTTGGGGCCAAGAGTGGTTCTTGCAACTTTGCAACATTCAATTTCCATTGTTTGTTCTGTACATTACATTCTTATAGTCATTGTGTATATGGTCTTTTTGATCTGTTTACCTCCCTTTGCATTATTTCCCGTAAGTCTATCCATATTGTTTCTTACAGCACTGTGATATTCCTTTTCGCTCATGTACCACAATTTATTTAGCCATTCCCCAATGGACAGAGAAGCTCTTGTTTCTTAAAGATCAATTTTACCTCTATTAACGCAAGAAATCAACTTTTTAGGCTCAAATTGGGAAGGATCTCAGGACTTGTGATCTGAAAATTGATTAGGTAGCAAAAAGGGAATGAAGCCAGAAAATGCATGCTCATGTTGGAATTGGATGGGGCTATATTTTCTTTTTCAATTACTGGTATCTTTTTAAAATATCACATTCATTCTTCCATATCTTTTCCCTTCCCCTGCTCAGAGTCTTACCTTATGAATAGAATTTAAAAAAAAAATAAAGAGACTGAGACATGTGCCTCATTCAATGCCGCCTCCTTGCCCTGACCCCCTCCTCACCCCCCAGTACCTTGTTTTGCCTTCATGCACTGTGGGATTGGTAAATATTTGATGAATTAATGAAGCTGAGATGACCAGGATCATGAGTTCAATGGTTTCATTGCATGATTTCATTGGTTTCTGTCTGGTTTGTGGCCCTGGAACACATCTAATCCAAGCAAGTGTGTCTATTCCTACCAGGCCAGTGTTGGAGACAGGAAGACTTGGGCTTACGTCCAGCTTCTTCCTGACACAAAGTCACCTAAACTTACATTGCCTTAGACAACTCTCCAAGTCCCTAAACTTTCTAGGAATTGTCAATCTGCACTGGTAAAAGAAGTTCCCCACGCTGGAAATCCCCTACATCAATGATGTTTTAGGTCTGGAAATACTCCCCTTCCCTCCATCCCAAAACAAAACCAAAAAAAAATTGTACAAGATATTGTGCTAGGCAATGGGAATACAGAGACAAAACAAATAATAGTTCCTGCCCTCAAGGTGCTTACATGCTACTGTGATATAATATGTGAATAGATAAATAAATGTAGGATAATTTGAATTATAAGAGAACATTAATACCTGGAGGGATCAGGAGAAGCTCCCCAATGGAAGCTAGGGAGTCTAGGAGGTAGAGAAAAGGAAGGAGAAGCTTCCAGGCATGGAAGACTGCTCATAAGGAGGCATAGAAATGGAAGATAGAACATCCGGTTAAGGAAACAGCTAGTAAGATGGTTTGGTTGGAAACTTAGAATATGTAAAGAGAAGTTGGGCATAAATCTGTAAAGGCAGGCTGGAGAGATTGGGAAGGTCTTGTAATGCCAAGGTAAAGAGTTCAAATCTTATAGGCAACCAGTTAAGATTCTTGAATACATGAGTGACATGGTAAGATTTGTGCTTTAGGAAAATTAATTTGGCAGCTCTTTAGAGTGTGGATTGGAAGGGGAGAGTCTGGAGACAGGGAATCTACATAGAAGGCTACTCCAGGTAATAGTCCGGGAAAGAAATAATGAAATGGGGATGGAGGATCCAGGAGGAGAGGGGGAAAGCTTTTATATAGCCAAGCACTGGGCCGGGTACTTTGCAAATTTTATTTCATTTGATCCTGTGCTATTATTATACCTATTTTACAATGGAGGAAGCTGAGGCAAACAGAGGTTAAATGGCTGAGAACAGAAGTGAGAAATTCCCTTCCCTTAGCTTTCAGTCTCCCAAATGTTTATAGATGGTCAAAAGGGAAACCAGTTGACAAAATATGGGCTAGGCATTCTATTTAAGGGCTACAGACTCACAGAAGCATTGACAGTTAATCCTGGGAGGGATTTTAGAGATCATCTAAGTCAATTCTTTTATTTTATAAATGGGGAAACTGAGGTACAAAGAGGTCAAGGTTGAGCAATAAGAAGTAAGATCAGGACTGAAATCCAATCCAGATGTTTCCTCTTCGTATAGCAAAAACATCACAGTTTTCCTTCTGCTTATCTTATGGACAAAATAGAATCTAAACATAGTAGCTTTCTTGAGAATTTTTAAAAATCCATCTTTAAAGCCTCTTCTCAAGTCATTCACTTATAACAGTCAAAGTCACTTACATAGTTTGCCATCAGATGAATGAATGAAAAACCTGCTAAAAGAAACAATTTGGAAGTTGGAATCCAAGAATCACCAAATTCTAGGAGTCAGAACTGTGAGAGACTTCAGTGGCCTTGTATTCCAACCTGTATCTGAAGGGAATCAGAACATATGTAATTATTAGTTAAGACTTATATGATTTAAAATATATATTTTATTTATATGTGATACATAAAATATATTATTTGACAAGTGATCTATCATTCATCCTCTGCCTGACAACCTCTAAGGAGAGATAGGGAACTGCCTACCTCTCAAGACAGTCCATTTCACTCCTGGAAATCTCACTGAGCTTTGCAGAATCCCTGAAACTCATTGCTCTAAGGGACTTCAGAAGCCAGCTAAGCCAACCCATATCTGACCGAATAATTTATCCTTAATCTTGTCCTTGACAAAGGGCTGACCAGCGTCTGTCTGAAGATCTCCAGGGATATAGGAAGCCACTACTTGACTGAGTTCAGATCTAGCCTCTGACAACAGTCATGTGACCCTGGGCAAGCCTCTTCACCCTGTTTGCCCCAGGTTTCTCATCTGTCAAATGAGCCAGAGAAGGAAATGGCAAACTGCTCCCGTATCCTTGCTGAGAAAACCCCAAATGGGGTCACGAAGAATCAACACAACTGAAATGACTGAACTACAATAACAAGGTCTTAAGTGCTCAGAAAATTTTCCTACATCAAATTGTAATATTCCTCATCAACTTCCATGGGTTATTCTATGTATTCTGTCTTCTGGGGTCAAGCAAAGCAATTCTTAACTCCTTTTCCATACTATACTACTGCTCTTTAAATATGTGAAGACAGTTATCTTGTCCCCTTTGAGACTTCTGTCAATTCCTTCCATTTATCTTTATGTGTCATGATTTCAAGGTGCCTTATCCTTCTTGTCACCATCCTCTGGATATTATGCTGTTTAACCATAGTCTTCCTTGTGGCACAATATTAAAGAGCAGAGCACAGTGGAACTATTACCTCCATGGGCTTGGACACCATGACCTCCTTTAATGAAGTCTAAGACTGTAATCAATTTCATGACTGTCTCATCATGCTATTGTCTTATGTCAATCTTAAAATCCATTAAAAATGTTAGAGCCCAGGTTCATACAGTGAGTAGGTGTGTTCTGCCTACCCACAAAACCAGAAAATGGGGATCCCCCAAACCTGCCATCTATATTGACTTTTGTTGTTGGGCCTTGTACAAGGAGACTTTACTAGACCCTTAAATTGGCCCAAGATCCAGCTGTAAGAGACTGCCTACTACTTTAGGTTCTCTGTTTTCTCTAGCAGTTGTCATCTTTACCACCTGTCATTAATTTTTTTCCCATTATGAACCCAAGTCATCCATAAATAAGAACATTTCAAGAATTAAAGAACAAATAGAAGGATTGCATAGGAAGCCATGGGGCAGTTAGGTGGCACAGTGGTTAGAGTACTGGGCTGAGAATCAGGAAAACTCATCCTCATGAGTTCAGATCTGTCATCAGACACTAACTGTGTGACCCTGGGCAAGTCACAACTCAGTTTGCCTCAGTTTCTTCATCTGTAAAATAAGCTGGAGAAAGAAATCGCCAACTACTTCGTATCTTTGCCAAGAAAACTGCAAATGGATGCACAGAGAGTAAGACATGACTGAACAACAATAGCAAAATAGGATGGCATGAACTTATTATATTGGCAGCTGCTTGGCACTGGGGGTAGAACACTGCACCATAGTCAGGAAGACTTGGCTGGCACATAGTAAGTGTTATATAAGCATTGGATACTAGCTATCAGATAATATTTGTACAACTCTAGGCACAACAGGGCCCAGCCTAGGATAGGGCACTAGACAAATGTTTATTCCCCTCCCTTTCCCTCCTTTAGCATCTTCTGAAGTGAGGGTTGATGGCTGAGTTGATCAGAGTTCCTTAGTTTTTCAGAATTGTCTTTATATTACTGTGCTCCTCATATAAATTTGCACTTCTACTCACTTCATTTTACATCAGTTCATACAATTCTTCCCAGAATTTTGCAAATCTGTCAAATTTGTCTGTTATTATGGCACAATAATATTCCATTTCATTAATATGTGACAATTTGGTTAGCTATTCCACAATTGACAGGCCTCCTCTTGTTTCCAGTTCTTTGCTACAACAAAATGTACTGCTATAAACATATATATGCATATATATACACACACACTTGTGTATATGTATATGTGTGTATATGTACATATGTATGTATATACGTGTGTATATATGTATAAATGTGTATATGTATCTATATATGTGTGTGTGTGTGTGTGTTTGTATGTTTTCTCTTTCTTGCAACCTTTCTCCTTGCCCTGGTTACTTCTTCTGTCTTCTTCCCTGTCCGTCTCCTACCTATATTCCAACCCTCCTTAGTCTAGTTACCCTGGACAGGCTAAGATCCTTTCAGGATTCAATTGGTGTTATTTCTACAGAATTTTCAATTCCTATATGATTAAGCATATGTATGTATGTATGTATGTATGTATGTATTGTCAACCTTAGTTAGGTAATGACTGACTCTTCAGCTCAGTGTATAAGTTTCCTCCTGTCCTTTGCTTCTTCCTCCTTAGTAGGTAGAGGAAGGTAGAGAAGTCTATAGGTATTTGAAGTTCAGCATGTCAGCCATAATTATTAACAACCAGTTCATGTTCAGTCATTTTCAGGTGTATCTGATTCTTCATGGCCCCATCTGGGGTTTTCTTGTGACTTACCTATCTATATAGGGTCATGAAGCCAATATGTATCTGAGTTGGAATTGGAACTCAGGTCTTCCTGACTTTGGGTTCAGTGTTCTATCCGCTGCACTACCTAGCTACCTCTGGTATACCCTATTCAGTAGTTCTTAAGTAGGCAGAATAGGCTATTCCTCAACCTTACCAGATAATAGAGACCTCACTGATCTGTGGTTTGAGTGACTTAATACTTATTCAAATGCAGTTTCTTCCCAGAATCCTTTATTTTATATTCCAAGGAGTTAGCTGTGTAGCATTGTAGCTTGGGCAGAGCACACACACACACACACACACACACACACACACACATATGCAGGAGTTACAGTGAATAATAAGTTGTCACCAAATACATTCTTGATGAAAATTTAATCCTGCCGGTGGCATCTGTAAATAGGAGCTGAGCATAGAACTATGAGGTTTATTTGTCCCATTTATAAAATAATGACTTAAGGCATATTCTTTATTGTGACAAAGATGAAGAGGAATAATAAAGGGCTGGAAGAAGGCAAAATTGGTTGGTGGTGGTGTTCAGAGAGAGGAAGAGCTAACACACATCCTCTCTTTATGCCTCTGTTCCTTTTCCAACTCCAGATCAAAATTCTGGGTCATCAAGACTAAGGTCAGGTAGGTGTTGATTTGTTAAGAGAAATTAATGCTGTGGTGTGAAAAGCTTTCCCACCCTAGGGGGCATTTGTAAGGAGAAGCTTGTCAACCCAAATGAACTTCTAATTTGTGGTACATGTGTGGGAGATAGTTTTGAACAAGGGACTTTCTTAAATTTTGGGACTTTTCCAGGAGATAGAACTAGCCTCTCTGACTACCCTTCTACTTACTCCTTCCCCTCGACTTGTCTCATAGGAAAGAAAATATATAGAATATATATGTTTAGATCCATGTGGCGGTAGCTCTTGACCTTATTTTTTTTTAACAAGTGGCTTGGATTTTCTAGAAAAGAACTTAGAGTCAGAGAAAATTTCTCAGAGCACCATGAGTCTAAATGGCATGGTCATGGTCACACAGCAAGGATATGTCAGAGAAAGGACTGGATCTCAGGTCTTCCTGATTCGAAGGCTTCCACCTCAATCCACTCTGATATAGTTGCCTCTTCTGTGTTGTTTATGATCTAGAAAATAAGGCTTATGAATAAAGGCTAAAGAAGTAGGAATTAATTGAATCTAAGAAAAGAAAGGTCAGAGATGACAGCTTTCCAGTAAGTGAATTTAACTATGTAGAAGATTATAGTTATTTTATATTTCATCTCCACAGAGAACAAGTGAGGGTTAATGAGACAAACATTGTGCAAGAGATTTGGGCTAAACAAAAGATTTTCAAGCAGTGAGGGGTTTATGGGGTTTAGCCTTGTGAAGATATGGATAGAGGTGGACCGTAAGATAAAATTAGGCGGATGAAGAACTGGTTCACTGACTGCATTCAAAGAGTAGCTTTTAATCATTTGATGTCAAAGTTGGCAGAAAGTCTCTAGTAGGGTCTCCCAGAGATCTGAGCTTGGTCCTGTGCTGTTGAACATTTTTAGCAATAACTTAGATAAAGGCATAGATGGCAAACTCATTGAATCAGAGATAGCTAACACAAACTGGCCCAATTCAGATCCAAAAAGATCTTAACAGGCCAGAGCTCTGGGCTGAATTAAATTCTATGAATTTCAGTGGAGACAAACACAAAATCTTACCATTAGGTGCAAAGAGTCAACTTCACAAGGACAATATAGGGTATGTATGTTGTTTTGAAAGGACCTGGAGGGATTTAGTGGACTGCGTGCTCAACACCAGCCATCAGTGTGACTTAGCAGGCCAAAGAAGTAATGCAGTGTCCGGAGATAGGGAAGTGATAGCCCCATCATACCCTGCCTTTGTCAGACCTCCTATGTAATATTGGGACAAGTTCTGGAAGTCCCTGCTTCAAGAAAGGCCCTGCTAGAATGGAGTATGTGTAGAAGAAGCAACTAGTTCAATGGAACAACTTCATTTCTTAGTGGGGTTCCACTAAAGGAATCAAACGTTTCATCTAGAGAAGACACAGGGTGAATATGATAGCCACATTCCAGTATTTGAAGGACTTTCATGAGGAAAAGGGATTGTTCTCTGTCCTCAGGAGGCAAAAGCAAGAGCATTGTGAAAAAGTCAATTTCAGCTTGATATTAAGAAGAATGTCTTAACTAAAGTGGGCAACATAGAACAGGCTGCTTTGAGAGGTGGTGGCTGTCCCCTCCTTGCAGGTCTTTAAGCACATGTTACAGTTGGGATTCCTTTCATGTATGAGTTGGATGAGATGGTGGTGGATGAAGTCCTTTCCAACTTTCCAATCAAGAAATCAATCCACAAACTTTGACTAATTCCCTACTAAGTGCCCAACACTGGATCTTATTTCTAGAACTGAAAGACACCTTAGATATCATCTGTTCCAAAACCACTGTTTTATAGGAAACTGAAGTCTAAATTCTGGTTTTATTAAAAAGGAAATCAGGATTGGAAGCTCGGTGAGCTGCCTTAAGATGAGAAAAGGCATTGTCTTACAATTAAAGAACCATCATGGGACAGCAGAAGAATCCCTGACTCTGTGGTCAGAGTGGACTTCAGTTTAAATCCTGAACCTGATTCTTTACTGCCTTTGTCACTGTGGCCACCTCACTTCACCGCCCTAGGATTCAAATGAAGATGCTGAACTAGATGAAAGAAATTGTGAAAGGAAAAGGTTGAATTCCATGTTTTTTAAGGTCCTTTTAGCGCTAAGATCTACGATCTGAGGACGGATTGTGTCATAATATTAACTAGAGCACCGAGGTCTTCTGTCCTAAGTCTAGGCTTGTTCTTTCCAGAGAGAACTTCAAAATCTCTGTTTTACTCATGCTTTGTAGTTATTCCTTGCTGTTGCAATTGAATCCTTCATGAGGGGAGCTTAGATCTGTTGGTGACTCCTTGGGCACCCCCGTTCGACCGAGCTGCCCACACCTGATCAAATATTCACTGAGGATGAAGTTCTGTAGCCCTTGCTTTGGCAGATCTCCCATTGACGTCAAAGGCAGGTTTACTTGAATGAGGAGGAGAAGATCAGGCCTTGGGAGGATTTATTTATCTAGAAAACTGAATCAGAATTTGGAGCTCATGCCAAAAGACTGTTAGAAGTCCTGACCAAAGCTATGGGGGAAAAGTCTTCCAGTCACCAGTGTCAGTAAGCATTTCTATCATTATTGTTGCCACAGGGACACTATGAAGTCTACTTGTCCAGTGTTTATTTGAATTGACTTTTAAGGATGTCAGTTCTTGCAAAGACTTGTATACATGTGGCTCCTCTCTTATCCGTGCTAGGGTGTTCTTTTACCAGTTCCTTAGATATATATATATATATATATATATATATATATATATATATATATATATCACCATCAATCTGTATCTTCTGTTTCAATCCATTTTCCACTGCTTATAAACAGTTTCCTGACCTTTGGGAAAAGAAGCTTTAGCCCCTTAGGGCAGGTGGGCTTCCTTAGAGCAGTTGGATCCCTAGGAAAGCCTCTGGCTCTTCAGTTATTCTTTCAATTGTGTGTCAAAGTTGACCTTCATTTTCTTCAGACCTGGTTAAAAAATTCCACTTATGTAAATTTGTTCAAGAACTTTAAATGATTGAATTAATGAGCAAATGAATGAATGAAAAAGCAATTGCAGTAAGTCAAGCAGTATACTAAGTGCTGGGGATACAGTTCCACTCTTAAACAGCTTATATTCTAGTGACCAAAGACAACAATAAAGTGGTGGAAAAGGGGTTGGGGTGGAGAGATGTGCAAGAGGACAGACTCATGGGTAGCATGCCTGGGAAGTGAGGCCTAGGGAGGCGTAGTTTCAGGCAAATTAAGATGAAAGTTCACCTATCAGAGACCAGGGTTCCTGGGCAAAGATATAGGATCTAGGAGGATGAGGATGAGGAGCATGGCCAGAGTTCGTGGAGGTGAGAATGGCAAGGTGGTGTGTGGTTTGGAAATGGTCAGGAAGTTTTAAGGTTGACTTGTATTTGAGATCTGAACTGTTAGAGATGTAGTCTTTGTTCACAGGTTCTTATATAAAGGCAGCATAGTCTTTTTTGGCAACTACACCCTACATAATTATATGTTAGATTCAGCAGAATGGAGAGATACCAGAGAGTGCATTACTAATGTTTCCAGTATAGGAAAATGAAAAGTGCTAGTGAGAATGTTAGTAGATAAAAGGCATACTAGAGATGAAAATGGGAGAGAGAAGACAGAGAAAAGAGAAGAGAGGAAATAAAGAAAGGAGAAGAGAAAGGGAGAAGAAAAAAGAGAAGAAATAAAGAAAGAAGAGAAAGAGAACAGAGAGAAAGAAAAGGGAGGAAATATAGAGAGGAAAGAAGAGAAAAAGAGAAGAGACAGAGAGACAGAGAGGAGAGACATCTGGGAGCTTTGTCTAGTTCATGTTCATGCTAGCAGAATTTCTCCTCCAAGGAAAATAGTGAGTGCTGTAGTTTAACACTTCTGATCAATACAATAGCAAGAGGTAGAGGTTTAGGGTTTGCCCTCTAAGTCCTGAGGCTTCATCTTTCCCCACATGAACAAACATCTACTCCCTATTTCCCTTTCCTTCCAGTTCTATATGTCTGATTCTAAGCTCCATCGCCTGTAGTGCTTTTCTTAAAAGTAATAAGCAGGGATGAGTGGACCTGAAGCCATAATTCCTGAAGGTTTAGGAAATGGTAGTTTGGGGAGACAACAGGTTTTTACTATTTTATTGAACTCTTTCTTATTTACTCTTGTTATTTAATTCTTCGTTACTTTTTAAAGTACTTTTTAAAGTAAATATCTTTTGCTTTATGATTTTATGTTTCATTCTGACTTGGTCAGGGAAGTTAATTGGAAAAATGGTATTTACAAACTGTGGATTAAGAGAAAGTAGCCAACAAGGGGCTAGAAGAAGCCTCAGATCCACATTTGTTTTGCTGTAGTGAAGGAATCTGCAGAATTTTTGGTTGTTCTTGGTAAACCAGGGAATTGTAGGATTCTATCCTGAACAGAACATCCAGGTCAACAAGTCCCAAATTACCTGGGTGTGTTCTGGCAATTGTATTCTGGTTCTAGTAAAAATATGTTCTGGTTTTAGTAATATACTATTGTCTTAAGGAGTTAGACACAGTAGCTTGAGGCCTCCAGGTCTGGAAAGGATCATGGTCCAAGGCAGGCCTGGTGAACCATAGCTAGATACAATAGCTTAGAAAGGGCTATAATACTGTACATACCCTTCAGCTCAACAATAGCACTTCTAGGTCTGTATCCCAAAGAGATCATAAAAATGGAGAAAGGACCCATATGTACAAAAATATTTATAGTAGCTCTTTTGTGGTGGCCAACAACTGGAAATTGAGGGGATGACTGTCAAATGGGAAATGGCTGAAAAAGTTGTGGTATATGGATGTAATGAAACACTATTGTGCTGTACGAAATGATGAGCAGGTGGTCTTCAGAAAAACCTGGAAAGACCTATATGAACTGATTGAAGTGGATGAAATGAGAAGAATCAGGAGAACTTGTACACAATAACAGCTACATTGTGCAATGACTGATTTTGATAGACTTGGCTCTTCTCAGTAATGCAAGGATCTAAGACAACTCCCAAAGACTTCTGATGGAAAGTGCCATGCACATCCAGAGAAAGAGCTGTGGAGTCTGAATGCAGATCCAAGCTTACTATTTGCTCTCTCTCTCTCTCTTTTTTTGGTTTGTTTCTTCTTTCTCATGGTTCTCCCTATTGCTTCTAATTCTTCTTTACAACATGACTAATATTAAAACATGTTTAGCATGAATGTACAGTCCAGCTTATATCAGATTGCACACCATCTTGGAGAGAGGGAGAAAATTTAAAACTCAAAATCTTATTCAAGTGAATGTTGAAAACTAAAATTAAATAAATACATTTAAAAAAAATAAATAGCTTACAAAGCTTAGGTACCACCCAGTCTGAAAACGGGTGATTTTCTTTTAAATGTATTCTAATTGTCTTACTGGGATATAATACTTCTGATTTTGTCTGTTTTCTTTTCTCTTGGGAATTGAGCCTTGAATATGTACGTCCATAGCCTAGAGTGTGTGGTGACAGAAGGTAGATGAGAAAGAATGGCTAGATGACAGACTCAAGCAGTTATGATGATACAAACAAACTAAAGGAGAAAGGTAGTTAAAGATTAGGCATAACCAATCACCAAACTCAAGGAGCCAAGCCAGAATGCAGGCTCCCTCATAGTTAGAAATCAACAACGATTTGGAAAATATTGAAAGACGTAAGCCCTGGGGTTAATGACAAAGGTCTTCTGGATTAGAGCCTGACCTTTTGCTCTGCTCCACCAAGAGCTAGGAATAACGTTAGTCTTCTGGGGTTACTGAGACACAAACAAAATAAGCCCTGCCCTCTACTGGGGCTGAACAACATGTACACAGAGGAACAATTATAAAATAATGCACATATATAAACACAAAGGAGTTTGGGAGTGGGTGGGTGTCACTAACACCTGGGGAAATAGGAAAAGCCTTCTGCAAAAGGTGGCATCTGAGGGTTCAAAGAGGCAGAGAGTGAAGAGAGAGAGCATTTCAGACAAGGCTGATAGCCTTTGCAAAGAAATGAAAGTGCTGTCTATGGGGAACAGTAAAGAAGTCAGAGAAGAGTCTAGATTCTTCCAGAATCCAAATCTAAGACTCAGGGCTAGATTTTTTTACATACCACACCTTGGAACCCCTCTCCTCCTTTCCCCAAAAGTTCTTTTTACCACTGGGGTATGCATGATGGTCCTATAGCCTAAAAAATAACAAGGGAAAACTAAGGGACTTAGTAATAGGTATTCACACCTTTTTCCTCATGTCAAGAATTTAGACAATTTGTATCGCTCTGTTCTTAAGACATTAGGAGAGTGAGGGACTTGATTTAGTGGATTATATAGCATGAAGCTGCAGTGAGGCACTAGAACTTAATTCAATACGGGGTGTGCCTGCTATGTGTCCAGTACTGAGCTACTCACTGCAGAAGATACAAAAGAAATGTAAAACCTGATCTCTGCTCTCAAATCTGCTCTCAAATGCTTCTATAGTGTCAGTAAGGATTGGGGATGTGTGTGTCCCGCCCCCCCCCCCCCCAGCCCTGCCCAGCACAAGGCAGGCCTTGACCTCAAGGAACTCACTGTCTAATGGGAGAGAAAAGGAGGTGGGGAGGGAACTGGGCTCAAGGACATGGTGAAGCCCTGGAGCCAGAGTGGAAAGTGATTGGAGGAGGTCTCAGTTATCAGAGTTGAAGAATGATGCCTTTCTGGAGACCAGGAAGCCCTAGAGAAGCAGAGTAGGAAATAATGAGATATATTCTTTGGGTGTCCTCCTTAAAAGGTGTCGCAGATGTTTCTAAAATGCCATTTCATCCCATTGCAGGACTATTCAGAAGTCCTGAGAAGGGGACAGAGATTAGTGAGGTATATAGAAAGAAGTAGAGCTTTCGTCATTTCTCCTTTATTTTTGAAGAGGCCAGTGACCTCATGAGTGACACCTTAACTTGCTTGTGCATTGCATTTAAGTGAGGCAGCATTGCACAGGTCATCAGTCTCACTTGCTCTTCCATTGAAGGCTGGTGGCAAGACAAAAGTCAAGATGACCAGTGATGGTCCAGGAGGCAGTGGGTGATCTTGTTGTCTTTGATACCAAGCTCTAAGGGCTCCATAGAACTGAGTCCTTTTTTAGATATGACTTTAGAGAGAATACAGGTCCCAAGGTTTCCTTTTCCTCTTCCTTTGGCTTTGAAGGAGGTTTTGGATTTCCCATTCACTCTTTCTAAGCCTCTGGAAGGAGAGATAGAACAGATGGAGAACAGCTGATGGTACAATGCCCACTTGCTACTTCCTACTGTTATTGTCACTGAGCCTATGAAGCCTGAACTGGGAAAATAGCAATGGCATTCTCCTGATGGAAACTCTGAGATCCTGAGATGGAGAGAAGACCAACACATGTGGATGGAGAGACAGACCAGCAAGCAGAAGCAAAGACAGAGACCGAGAAGGTTTGGACTGGCAGCTGCCACTGGTGAGACTGGCCTGGGAGAACAGTTCCACTCCATAGTGGGGGCTTCATTCTTCTTTCTCTGTCGTTTTTAGAGATTATCCGGGAGCATTCTTAGAAAATACAATCAGTTCCTTTGATCTTTCCCAAATTGAAGACTGAGTCTGGGAGGAGGTCTGGGAAGACTTCTGGACTGACCATTCATGAGAGGGGGCATGCCTGACAGCTGCTTGGAAATTTTACTTTACTAAGTAAGCCAGGTGGCCAAAATATAAATTGCCTCCTCAATCTAAATACAGAGCAGGGGTTCTTAATCTTTTGTGTGTGTGACATGAGCCCCTTTGACAGTCTGATGAAATCTCTGACCGTCTTCTCAGAGTGTTTTTTAAAAAATGGAAGGAAATATTAAATTTCAGTTAAAGGTTAGTAAAAATAAAGATGTAATTCTTCTCCATTAAAATTCACCAATCCCCTGATCAAATTGAAGGAGATTTCTCAGGCTCAGGGTGGGAATGAATCAGTAGAGATCTCCACAATTCTCATAATTTAGAGTGATAGTCTGTTTTCTTTTTCATACCCTGAGACATATTGAATAAGGGTAAGGTCTGACAATGTCAAAGAATCATGAGAGTTTGGGAAAATGGAAAGTAGTCTAAGAATTTGCAGGAAAGTGCCCTCTGTTGGGCAGTAGCAAAACCGCGGCTTTTAGGGAAGCCCTGACTGGTGCACTGGATGTCCTCTGATGAAACCACTCGGCTAGTGGCTTGAATGCAGTGCCATCTAGTGGACAAAATGAGTGTTGTACTGATAGAATGGTTGGTGGTTGTCTTTTCCATAGACTTGCAGAAGCTTGGCACAAGCCAAAGATGGGCTATTGTTGCTGAAGAACTTGCAGGGTCTCCTGAGGTACTGACTAAAATGTACACTCTTCAGAAATAAAAAAGGCAAGTCTAATGGATTGAATCAAGATGGAGGAAACGACCTCTGCTCTCATGAAACAGTGAGCAGAATGATGTAAGACGTTCCTCAGACCACAGGCAGGAAACATACCCTGGAGTGCTCGTGGATTGAATCCAAGAAGTTCTGCATTATTACAATGCCTGATACCCATCAGTTCAATGACATCTGCAAACAGGAGCATCTGGAGTATTCCTTGAAAGATGTAACAGCAGAGATGCTTGTTTGACACTTTGGTTATAAATATTAAATGAGGCATAAAACAAGGAAAGTTATACTTGCCAAAGGCAATTGCCACTGTCATGGAGGATATTCATTTCAGAGTCTAAGATGAAGAGCTATGATGCCTATATAATTCATGGTATACAGGGAGAAGTTCCCCAGAGGTTAGGGAATCAAATGAGATAAAAAGCTGATAATAGTAAAGTCAAAGATAGACCAGCCTTCAAGATTTCCTTGGTGCTTGTTGGATGCCAATCTTTCTAGATCTTCAATTTCTTTCTAGTTTATTATTTATATACATATTACATGTGTCGCCCTTGTGGAATCTTGTTGTTGTATCTCTATCAAGCTGACATGAGACAATAAATGCTTCCTGTTGTAGAAATAGTTGTAGGTTATTTTAAAAAGTAAATAAATATGTATTAAGAGAGAGATTTCTATCTGAGGAATTAAGTATTCCTAAATGGGGCAATGTCCTAATGCAGTTATGGCCCTTATATTACTCTGTATAATGAAATGACCAAATGACAGGCAGATATATGTACTTTAGGAGTTCAGAAAAGGGATAGATAAATGTGGGCTTCAGTTTGTGGGGGAGTTTTGGGGCCCAAAGTCTTCCTTCCCATATATATATGTGTGTGTGTATGTATGTATATATATATATATATATGCATGTATATGGATATATGTGTATGTATATACGTATATGTATATGAATGTGTATGTATGTATATCTGGGTAATTGGGATATCAGATAAAGATCCTAAAGATGAAGAACGTAGGGGAAATGATCGGCCTTGTCTGGAGTAGGCTCCTGTTGCTCAGCTTCTGCCAAAGAACATGGACTTCTATAAAGGTGTCATTTATGAGAGGTAAGAGTCTCCTCTGAAGTCAGAGCCATCCAGGCCTGAGGCTGGAACAAAACTCCATGGTCAGGGTTGCTAAAGGAAGCCTTAGCCAGCTAGCCAGAGCCAAGAGCCTGCCTGACTCTATAGCATCATAAGATATCAATGATTTGATTTGCAATCAAAATAACCTAAGTTTAAATCCTGGTTCTGCTGCTTCTGTGACTTTGGGGGAAAGTCACTTAATCTCTTCTGGGACTCAGTTTTGTCAACTGTAAAATGTGAAAACTGGGCCAGATGACTCCTACGGTCCTTTCCAACCTTAAATCCTGGGATAGCATGATTTGGAGATAGCTTACTAGAGATTACCTTTCCTTTTCCTCCCCTGTATGAGGTTTCCTTTTCTTCTTTGGGGCTTTTCTACTTTATTACCTTTTCTTAGTTTCCTCTCATGCTTGGACATTCCCCAGATGACATGGCAACCAATTCCTGGGCTAGAAGGCCCTTAACCTTAATCTACCCTCTGCGTCACAGTTCAGACACAGGGAAAAGCAGACAACTGAGAATGCTTCAACTTTCAGGATGATTAACAATGGTTAAGGGTCTTTTGGGCAGAGTCAATTGACTTCATGCTAATGGGAGTAAAGAATGTTTTCTACTGGCATTCACTGCATTAGATCATGTTGTTTTAACCTAAGGGCCTTTGGGAAGCATATAGTAAATTAGAACACTCAATCAAATAGAAAAAGTCTGTTCCAAGTGACTTACGGCTGGTTTTGCCAGAGAAATTAAAGTTGAGGATGACATTCCATCCTGAACTTGCAATATTATGAGAGAAGGGGCCAGCATTGGGAGTGAAGGATAGTGATCAAGCTTCACTATAAATCTTGTTTATTTAAAAAAAATTAACCTTGTGATACATCTTTTATATTGCCACCATAATGTCTCTGGTACTGTCTTACCCTGAAACCTTGCTCAGCACTTGGGGCCTTCTCATCTTGGAACATCCTGTCTCCTTTCCAGTTAGTGAATTCCCTTGACAACATCTATTTTGGGGAGGCTGGCCAACCTTCATTCCCTCTAGGCTTTTAGACTTTCTGGACTTCAACACTATGACCTCAGGCAGCCCCCCTTTCTCCTCCTGTTCCTATTTTTTCAGCTCCCTTCTGTCTGTTGTCTTCACCCATTAGAATTTAAGCTCCTTGAGGTTAGAGACTGTCTTTCTCTTTGTTTATATTTATAACCCCAAGATTTAGAGTAGTGTGTGGCACATAGTGCTTCATAAATGCTACTTACCTACATTTCCTCATTGATCCAAAGGACACTTCTGGAATAGACTATCAAATAAGGATCTGTTTTCTAAGTTCCCTTCAATCCAGCGTAAGTTTTTTGTGCATTGGGACCTTTTAAATGCTGAGTTGCATCTAGCAATCATGCCTAGCCTACTGAAGGGACAAAATCATTGCTAATGAAGGCAATGATCAACTTATAGAAGACCAAAGATATTTATTTGGGGTCTTAATTGCCTACAGAATTTGACATTAGAAGATTGTAAGTTTCAGGGGAACAGGGATCATATCTTCTATGTTCCTAGAGGCTAGCACAATGCCTTCCTTGCATATAGTAGGTACTAGATAAACAGTTGCTCAATTAATGGGCAACTGAAAGCAAAAACTAACAGGTTTTTTTATTCAGTTAGTAAATAACTTAATAAATAAATATGCAGTGGGGAGTGGGCTTCTCTATTCTAAACATCAACTCTGAGCTAAGAATGTGAACAGTCTCAATGTAAAAAGTAAACAATATTAAACTTTTCTTTGTTGGATTCAAAGCTAGAAGGAAACATTGAGGTATCTAGGCCAATGACCTCATTTTACAAAAGTGGAAACTAAGGCCCAGATTTGAACCTTTTTCACATTGTGCCCAACTTCAAGCAATTTCTTCATCAACACTGAAATGGGTGGTACACAGGCTCTTTCCTCTCTTTTATAGACAAGAAAGCAGACTCACTATAGCCTCTGTGGCCTCTGCCTAAGCAATTCCAATGTCAAAGAAATCTCTCATCCTCAACTTCTGGCTAAATCCTATTTTACTTTCCCTATTTAAACCACCCCCAAAGATACATTTGAAAAATAAATCAGAAAGAATAAATTAGATTTTCAAAGTCAAGGGTCTTCAATTTTTTTAACTAAAAAATGAAAGAAAGAGGGAGGGAGGGGGAGAAAATTGGAATATATGGTAGTGATTGTTGAAAACTGAAAACAAATAAATTAATAAATTTGAGAAAAGACACAAAAAATATGCTTTTATAAGTGTGCTAATCCGTTGAAACCTTAGGCAGTGTTTCCATGAAGAAGGGGAAAGGGAAAAGAGAAATTTTGAATGAATATCAATTTGTCCAGGTGGATTTGGAAACTTTATTTGTAGGATTTGAGTACATTAAAATGTTGAAAAATGGGCCTTTTACTTTAGATTCAACCATTCTTATCCAGTCCCCAGTATGGAATCTTATGTAAAGTAGGTAATTCACCATATCATTAGTATGCAGTTATGGAGCTCTGCTAAAACCGGGAAGTACACTGTCATGTTGTGGTCAAATGATACATTTGTCCTAAAGAACAGAACTTTTAAACTGACAATTTTATCAGCTTCCTCCATCACTAGAAACAACACCACATTCCCTAGGTCTGCTCTGGATCTCCAAACCCCCAAAAGAAGAGTAGTATTTTAATTCTTCCCTGGAACCATTGACTGCCAGGGAGATGATGAAGGAATGCTGGAGATGTGGGTACCTCTCTCTGTAGGGACCATGGAGAGCTCTCTGACAAGTCATTTATCTGCTATTCCAAATTCATCTCTGCTGGTGCTGAAGGTGTGTGCGTACATAAGACAGAATGACCTCATTCCCCTGATTTACATCCATCACTTTATTTTACCTGTTGTTATGCCTGCCAAATACTTCAAAGCAGTTTCTGTTAACTGTCAACTGTAAACCAAAGAAGAAATCAAGAGTGCAGAGGAGACTTTTTAAAACTGAAAGTGAACATTAAACATTGATGGGGAGAGATTTAGGGGGCCATCCTTTTCTAGGAATATTTTTCCCCAGTGCATTAGGGAATAAGAAAATTTTGACTGTTGCTGCTACTGCTGGTGACTGAAATAAAGGGAAAAGTTGATCACATGGTTCTTCAACATGACTCATGGTTCCATTAGGTTGCTTCTTGGGTAGAATCCCAGGAGGAGAGCCAGTCTTTCCAATTCGTGTTCCTGCTGATCTCCAATGACTAGGTGAGAGCCAATGATTTCCTGGGTATTTGCAAAACACATTTGCAGACATGTTGGTGTGTACAGGAATGAATTAGGGAAGCTACTGGGACAGGCTTGATACCCAAGAGCCCCAGAAAAATTAATATTGTGGTATAATGAAAAGATCACTGGACCTGGAGACAGGAGAAGCCTGGGCTAGAATCCTGGCATTGACACTTAAGGACCTGAGCAAATCAATTAACCTCTCTGAGCCTTAACCTCTTTACCTATCCAGTGAAAACAATAATACTTTGTACAGTAGTACTTTGCAGGGTTGTTGTAAGAGAAGTTTTTTAGGACCTTAAAATACTATATAAATGTTACTTGTTAGTATTGTTTATCAAGACAATTGAAGGAAGAAATGTACTTGTCAGAATTTAAAGTAGTGACTAATCCCAGTGGCAATTTCTGCCCAGGATCAATTAGTCAACAAGCATATTTTAAACACTGACTATTTTCCAGGCAATGTACTAGGTATCAGAGAGAAAAGGAGATAGTGCAAGTTGTGGTTAGTGATCACTTTTAAATTAGTGTTGTATAAGGTAGGTCACCTCAGACAGGGCCATAACTATCCATTTATTCACCTTGGTCAAAACAGTAGGGGAGAGGGACAGTAAAGATATCATAGAATGGCAGCATGAGCTGTTATGGTAGGAAAGGAAGAAGTCCAGCTTTGGCTCCTGTGGGGAGTGGGAAAAGAAAATGTGACCACAAGGAGACCTCTGAAGCAAGGTATCCTAGCAAAAGTAGTCATTTGGCCTGGCAGAAGAAGCATACCCTCTAAATATCAGCACCTCTGGGTAAAGCTCTGTTTGTCCAGTGTTAGTTGTGGCTCTGACAGTGAATCTGATCCAAAAATGATCATTCATTGCTTTTAAAATTGTATTTGTGTTTTGACAAAATAGATACTTCCGAACAAATGCCCCAAACAAATCCATCCATCAATAACCATGAAAATTTGTGCTGTAACAAGTTCTGGGTATACAAAGAATGAAACAATGTCCCTAGAAAGTATCTTTCTAGGGGTGGAACTGTTAGTTTGTCTTTGATTCATGAAAAGGAGAATTGTATCTTTTGACTTAGACAATCCTCTTCATGTCTTTCTGATCTACTACTTTAATCCTCAGAGCTCAAATAGCTACAGGCAATTGCCATGACAACAGCATATAGTGCCTGGTACTGGGTTCTGCTTCCAGTATGTGCTCAACAAAAATGGTGCACTGTCTTCAGAAATTAATGAAAGATGCTTTGTGTCCATATTCCGGTATTCTTACAGAGTTGCAGCCCCACGTTTGCATGTATGAATGGCCTCAGCTGATAATAAGAGGGCAATAAATAGTTGTGGAACGAATCCATGACAAATGGCCAGTGCAATGGAATTGCTGAGAGAACATCATTGGCCCTGGGCAAAGCATACCTTGAGTAAGTGCATTTTATATTGCTAATAAATTTGGTTTTACATGTGGGTTCAAGTTTCATCTAGTCTCAGATACTCTCAGGTCTAATTAGTTACTATTGTGTTTGAGAAATTTGGATTACACATTTGGGCTCATATCATTCTCCTACCCCGAGTCTTGACATGACACTGAAGTATCATAATGTATTATAGTTAATAGGAGTTAAGATTTGCTGTTAAAAATAAGAGGTGTAGAATCTCTTTGAATCATAGAGCTGATAGATACTTATAAATTATATATCCTTAATTTTGGAAAGCTACTTCCCTCTCCATCCCCTTTTATAGACAAGTAAAGTGAGGTCCAGAGACATTACAAGACTTCTATATAGTCACACAATAGAGTGTCAGGGTTGGATCTAGGAACCTGGTCACTTGACTCCAGATTAATGTTTCTTAAAATGCTCTGAATTACCACTCTTTGTAGCATCTGGGCCAGGAAATTTCCCTTCAAAAATCACTTGCAGGAAAGTGGAAATGGGAAAGAGAAATGGACAAGTCTTATAAACTTATCTGGTCAGTTGCCCAGATTCTGTAATACTGTGCTGTCTGAGTTTAGTCATAAGAAAGTCAGATTTGTTGTCTTGGGTCAGACCCATGGCCTGTCTGTCCTGGACTCTGGTGCCAGTCATTCCCTCCAGGGGACTTATAATGGGAAGGTCTGACTGTCCCTCCTTGAAGTCAACCTTAAAATTTATTTATATCCTTGATTCTCTCAGCAACCATTTATGGTTCTCTTGCTCAGCATCCTCAACCGTGAAATGTGGTTTGAACTTCTCAGTAAGAGCCCCTAGGTGACCCCATCTTGGACTCTGTGTCACCGTTTTGCCCTACAGTGAATCAGATTGCTGTCAGATTCAGGGCTATGACACATCATTCCTCTGTTTATGTACTTCACAATAATTGTGGATTTGAGCTGAAGGATTTTACAAAGAGCATTTTTCCACAGCAGAAGGCCCAAGTCTGCACAGAGAAAGCATACTGACTGTACAGGAAAATTCATCACTGACAGATTTCTAGGCAAGTCATCTCCCATCACAAAAGATTCATGTCCAAGGGTGATTTATAAAACTGTTCTCAGAAACTCTGACCAATCTTTTAGGAACTGAGGGAAGATCTGGAAATAATGGTGAGTCAATCAACTCATACAACCTGCCTTTGCTCTCAGCTCCCATGACCCTCCCTTGCTATGGTAGAGTAATTCATATTCACAGAGCAGTTCGAGGCTTACAAATATTTTCTGAACAACAATTCTCTAAAATAAATAGGATAACTATCCTTATTTTACAGATAAGGAAACTGAGGTTCAAGGAAGGCACATAGTTAGTGTTGGAGACTAGATTCTAATATACTTTACAAAGCATTTTAATGCCATGATTTTATCAAATTCCTGAAACAACCCTGTGAGATTAAGTAGGACGGGTGATATTATTTCCATTTTACAATTGGACAAATTGAGGTTCAGAGAGGGAAACTGACTTGCCCAAACAAGGGGCAGAAATGTGTCCAGAAGTGAAATTTTCTGATTCTTTATCCTGCATTTTCCCCACATAAACAACCCTGCTTCTCATCATAGCTTATCTTATACTTTTCTCTGCAAAGCTTTGTGTAGGGGTGTGCTGGTAAAAGTTTAACAACTGGCCCTCAAAAAAAAAAAATGTACACATGACACACCTTTAAGTTTAACCTGAACTATCAATATTTCCTCCGTCACTTTGTTAAGTCTAGATAATCAACAAAACAATAAATTGTGTCCTAATTTGTTGTGTTGCCATTTCTGAGGTGTAAGTGCTCACACTGAAAATTTAACAATGGGCTCTAAATGCCTGTTTAAGCTGACTCCAGCACATGTGGGTCACATTTTCATATTCAGTAGTTTTCAATGATGATATGATATAATGATATGTAATCATCATGTGAAGTTGGAAATCTCTAGTACTCACAGCTACAGTAGAGGAAACTGAGTGACTTGCCCAGACTCATGTAGCTGGTAGTGTCTGAGGTAGAATTTGAACTCAGGTCTTCCCTACTCCAGATCTAGTGCTCTATATGCCATTGGCCACCTAGGTGTCAGGAGGTAAGATGCCCCAGCTACACTGCTGGCTCCTCTCCACATCATGTCATAGAAACCTTTCTACCCTGGAGACTCGCTCCACCTCTGCAACAGTTCTTATATTGGAAGCTTCTGATTGGCTGTTTCCTCCTCAAACCTCCAATTTAAGGAGGAGGCCCAGGTCGAAGATGTCTTTCAACCTTTGCCAGGTTGCATTGCTGACTCACCTCCATAGGGCTTTCTCTCACAGCCAAATGGGAGACAGACAGAACTCAGGTCTTCTGATTATAATTCCTAAGACTTTTGAAATTGCCCTATACCCTCCTAGTCATCCTCTTTTGGATGTATACTAGTTTGTCAATATCCTCATTAAAATGTGGTGGTACAGTGGATGGAGCTTAGTGGTAGAAAGACCTGGGTTCAAACCTAGGCTGACTGTTACTAGCTATGTGACCCTGGGCAAGTCACCACTGGTCTAAGGCAGCTCCTTAATTGGGACTTACCTACTAAATCATCTTCTACCGAAATTACAGAGCCTTCACATGTTGGCCCAGAAATGAACACAGTATTACAAATGTGATCTGCCCAGTATGAGTGTGGTGAAACCATTACTCTCCCTTGTTCTGGTTACTGTACTTCTTTTAATGAAGCCCAAGGTGGGAAGAATAGCACCATATTAATTCACTCATATTTTTATTTAATGAGGATTTATTGGGGCAGCCAAGTGGTGCAGTAGATAGAGCACCAGGCATGGAATCAGGAAGACCTGAGTTCAAATCTGGCCTCAGAAACTTATTACTTGTGTGACCCTGGGCAAGTCACTTAACCTTGATTGCCTCAAAAAAAATAATAAGGATTTATTAAATGCCTGTGTACAAGGCACCATGCTAGACTTTGGGGAAACAAAGACAATGTAATTCTTGCCCTCAAGAAGTTTGCCTGCTACTCTTGGGATACAACACAGATCAGGGAGTATGAGGGAATTTAAGGAAGGAAAAAAGAATGTGGGTAGGAGACAAAAAGGGAAGATTTTGGAGGGATGATTAAGAACTAAAATTTAAATATGTTGAGCTTAAAATGCTCTCTAAAGCAATGAGGTAGAGATGTTCAACCAGCTAGATGAAAATTCAGAACTAGAATCCAGGAGAGAGATTGTGGTAGGATATATATTTGTGGTTCTCAGCAATATAGAGATTCTAATGGAACCCAAGATATCACTAAGGCAACACAAAAAGAGAAAATGGTGCAAGACTGGTCCTTGAGAGACATCCAGTCCAAGGACACAGCAGATGGATGACAATCTAGCAAAAGAGATTAAGATGTATTCAGACAACCCTGTAGAGAACCTAGGGAAAAGAAAGTATATAGGAAGAGGGATAGTTAACAGTTGAAAGTTTCAGAGAGATCAAAGATGATGAAAGCTGAAAAAAAAGGCCTTGGATTATCCTTCGAGAGATCACTATTGGTCTTTGAGGGAGGATTTCCTAAAGAGTGGCAAGGTCAGAAGCCAGATAGCAAGGAATTAAGAAGAAGATGGCAAAGAAGTGGAGACAGCCATTGCATTGAAAGTAAAGAGAGATAGAAGAGGACGGGATCAGGAGACAGTAGGTTCCAGAGAAGGCTTTTAGCAATGGGAAGAACCCAATCATGTTTGCAGGCAGCTGGGAATATGCCAGTAGAGAGTGAGAGATTGAAGATTACAGACAGAATGTGAAAGAGGAAAGGACCAAGAATCCAAATAGGGCAGGTCATTTTAGCAAAAAGAGAAACTTTTTTCTTAAGGACTGAAGCAAAGGAAGAAGGGACAAGTAAGGAAGTAGAAGGGTTTTGAGATGTGCAGTAAAGCTCTCAACAGATGGCCTAAACAGAAGGTTAGGCCATTGCCGTGAAGAGTGGAGAGGAAGGCTGAGGTGGTATTGTGGGGCTGGGGGGAGAGGAGAGGCTCTGGCATAGCTGCTGTAGAGAGTGTGATAGCTTCAGTTGGGAAAACGTCAAAGCATTGCTGTGTAGCACTGATGGCCCTGTTGAGATTAAGTAGCATGAATTTGTAGTAGAGTCACTCACCATAGTTAAGCATGACTTCCTCCAGCTGTGTTACCAACTGAGAAGTAGGAGGAGAGAAGGTGGGAGTGACTCAAGATTGAAGACTGCCAATGAGTGAAAGATAGAAGTAAGAGGGGGAAGGGGATTGGAGGGAGGAGAACCCTAGATATTTGAACCAATTAACTGTTTGGGAGGAAAGTGAGGCAAGGATAGAATTGATGGAATGAGACAACAGGGCAAAATGGAAGGACTAGAAGTCACAATGAGGAGTAAGAATAGCATTAGCATGAGTAAGGCAGAAATGCAAAGACATGAAAGTATGATCAGGGAGGTGAGTTTCAGATTACAAGATCATGGCTTGCAGAAGAGTTTTAGAGGTGACATCCAAGGTATAAATTCACACCTGTGGAAGCTGAGGTAGAGTGGAGATGTAGGTCAGATAGGTACAAAAATAATTATGACTTAAACAATGTGGAAGTACTTCCATACAGTGAAAAGATGATCAATAGGTAGCTGTATGTTTATGGTAAAGTCAGTGTAATCTCTCGGGTCAATTTCTAGTCTATAAAATAAGGGATGGACTTGGTGATCTCTAAGGTCCTTCCGGGCATTATAGTTCTTTGCTTCTATGGTTTTAATAGCACACAGAAGGCACAAAGCACAGCAGTCTTTTAGAGTTACTGGGGAGATTGCCAAGGGCATTATGGTGGAATGACCATTTGATCAGGATCTTGAAGGATGGGAAAGATTTCAGTAGTTAGAGATGAAGAGATAGGATATTCTTATCAGTAAAAGCATAAACATGTAGAAATACAAGATTTGTTTTTGGAATAGTGACTTTCCTAGCCTGATCAGGAAGCAGAGTATGTAAAGGGGAGTATTATAAAATGAAAATAGCAAGGTAACTTGGAGTTAGACTATGGAGGGTCTTAGATGTCAGTCTAAGAAATTGGAAATTTATTCAGGTGTTAGACATTGATGGTTTGGGGGTAGGAAAGTAACTTGATCAAAACTTTGCATTAGGAAAATTAATCTGATATCAGTATGTAGGATAAATGAATGAAAATGGATGAAATCGCTAAGAGAAAAGAGGAAATGAGAGGAGGGGAGAGAAGGAGGGAGAGGAGAGGAACACTGAGCCTTGGGGAAAGATTACATTTAGGAAACATGAGGAGGAGGAAAAGCCAGTGAAAGATCCAGAGGAGAATTAGGTAAATTAGGTATGCAATGTCAGAAACCAGGGTAGCAGAGGGTATTGAGAAGGAAGGAAACAGTAAGAGAGAAACATTTTCACATTGTAGAGAGACCAAGGATGATGATTTGAAGAAAATCCATTGGATTTGGGGATGAGGAGGTCCCTGGGAACCTTTAAAGAAGTAATTTCATATGAGTTGGTGAAGGAGAGGAGTCAGCTTGCAGTGGGGTTGAGTAGCAAGTGAGTGGGAGAGAAATTAGTGTCAGTAAAAGTATAAACTACTCCTTCTAGAAGTTGGACTGGGAAAAGAAATCTAGAGATGACTTGGTAGCTTCAGATGCATGGAATCAATCGATCAGTATTCAGTAAGTGCCTCCTGTGAGCCATAGAGATGGACAATGGAGGCATCCTTGAACTCCTGGGGGATAACCTCCTTTTGTCATATGACCTGGAAAATTTCAGTTGGCTTTTGAATGAGCAATGGACCCTTTGCCTGGTAAATCTCAGCTGGAATAGAATCAGCACCAGGTGCTTTGCCACATGAAATGAGCCCAATGGTATTCAAAATCCCTTCTCCAGTTGGAAATTCAGCTAGGGAGCGATTGACTTCAACCTGAGGTCAACAGTCAACAGCTTCAGCACTGATTGATCGTCTGTTGAGAACACTTTGGAAGTGTTCAGCCCATCTCTCTAGGATCATGTCCTTATCACTAATCAATGTGGCTCCATCAGCACTGAGTAGTTGACACACACCATAGGTCTTTGGTCCATAAATACCTTTCAGGGCATCATAAAAGCACATTGGATTGTTACTATCAACATAAAACTGAATTCCATCTGCCAACAATCCTGTATCTCTCTAAGCCTTGTTTTTACTTTCCTTTTGATGGAATTAAATTCTGCCTTCTTAGAGATGAATGAACTATGCTGCTGGTAAATCCTGCGGAATTTGCCTTTGTCATTTTATAGCTTCTGAGAACTGGGGATACAAAGACCAAAGTGAATGGTCCCTTTCCTCAAGGAGATTACAATCTAGTGAGGGAGATAATGTATACAGACATAAATATGTATGTAAGAATTTAGGGAAGCTTTCTTTATGGGGACAGTGAGGATAGGAGAGACTAGAGCACACTGTAGGTGGAGATAGAATCAAATTGGGTGGGAAAGATTGAAGATGAAAGGAAGAGGGGAGGTGAATGGTGCTTTAAGGTCCAGATGGTGGAATAGGAAGGGAAGGGAAGTTAGGAAAAGATGGGCTAAAATAGAGAAAAGTCTTGAGGCACTGGAGGAAAGAAGTTGAGAGAAGAGATGTTAAAGCAGCAAGAGGGGGGAGGTTATTTTCTGACTTGAAGGGCTGAGGTTGAGGGCTTGAACGAATAAATGAAAGAATGAAAAAAAAGATTTATTAAATGCCATGTGCCAGGTTCTGTACCGAGAACTGAAGATATATCAGAAGGAGGCAGGACAGTTCCTGCTTTTAAGAACTCCTATAAAAGGTGTGTGTGTGTGTGTATGAAATTCATCTTTTAGCATGGTTTAAAAATAGATAGGAAGTGGTGTGGAGACCTGGTTCTCGTTGACAAGGTGAAAGATCAATGATCAAAGTCTGGGATCCTAGAGATAGATCCCAGAGACCTCACAAAAAAGGTGCCAGATTTGGAGTCAGAGAACCTGGATTTCAATCTATTACCTATATGCCTTGAGTAAATCCTTTAATTTCCCTGAGCCTTAATTTGCTCATGTATAACATGGGGGAGAAAGGATTGGACCCCTAAGGTCCCTTCCAGCTTGAATTCTATGATCCTATGGACTATTTTTCATAGTGTTTTGTAGATATCCATGCAATGATAAAATAGGAAAAAAATGTTTTACATTTTAGATAAAAAATTCAAAAACTTGTCTGTGTAAAAACAGCTTAGCAGCATTTAGTACAATTGCTCTGCCCAATGACCAGGATTTTGTGTTTTTGGTAAGGATCTGTGATTTATCAGTGGGAAGAACTCCAGATATAGAAAATTCAGCCATGTAAACCAGTTATTATTTAGTCATTTTCAGTTGTGTCTGAGTCTTTGTGACCCCTTTGAGATTTCCTTGGCAAAGATACTGGTGAGATTTCCTTGGCAAAGATACTGGAATGGGTTGACATTTCCTTCTCCTGTTCATTTTACATATGAGGAAACTGGGGCAAACAGGGTTAAATGACTTGCTCAGAGTCACACAGCTGGTGACCATTTGAGACCAGATTTAAACTCAGTCAGGGCATTCTATCTACTGTTACACCTAGCTGACCCTAAGCATACCAGTAGCTGTTTTTCATTTAAAGTCTTAGGGAATTGCTTGGTACACTGAAAAGTTAAGTGACTTGCCCAGCCTCACATGGCTGACATGTATCCCAGACGGGACTTCCACTTGTCTCTTGTCTTGCTGGTATGTTTCTATGGCTGACCTATCTGCCATCTCCTCTCTTTTATCACCTGTCAACTCTTTTTATTTTGAAACTATTTAAAATATTCAAATGGAATGAATGAACCAGATCCTTTTGTATCAAAACATCTCCTGGTCCTCCAAAGCTACAAAGGAATTTGGTAAGGGACATTGACTCTCTTGAGCAAGGAGGTGTTGTTTTGAGACATGAAGCCATCCTTGGGCTCTGAAAGCATTGCTGTGGCTTCCCCAAAGTGCCAGGCTCACTTTCAAAACCTCTTCAGCTCTCCCAATTATTGGCCCAAGCTCCCAAAGCATCAGGAAGCAGAGATAGGAGCCAGAGATCGCCAGTTCTCCCTCACTCCCTTTCCTAGCCATGCTGAGATTTGGTCACTCACCATTGTGACTGAAGATGCTTCAGGATGACCCGTCCAGCCATGTTTTCCCTAAGGAGAACTTCTCCCTTTTCACCACAAGGGGGCAAGAAACACCCACTGTGGAATCCAGGCCACGAGGCTCTTGACCCTGAAAGGAGACGGACATATAGCTTCTCTATGCTAAGATCTTTAGAAACAAAGCAAAATAAAACAACTTTCTGAAAAGATGAATGGTGGTGGTTGTAAAGGACTTAGCCCCAGCTTACTGGAAGGAATGAATGACTTTTCTTTCAGGGTCAGTCAACCAGAACTCCTTAAACACCATTGCTACAGTCTGGATAAGATAGGTCTCCAAAGAATGAAATGGCTCTTTCTCTTCACTGAGGCAGCCTGGGCAAAGTAGTTGGAGTGCCAGATCAGGAGTGAGGAAGATCTGAATTCGAATCCTGCCTTTGACACAGATTAGCTAATCTCCCTGAACTGCAGTTTTCTCAACTGTAAAATGGGAATAAAACAACCAGTGAGGTCTGCCTCACAGTATCATTGTGAGGATCCAATGAGTGGGAAACTTCAAAACACTAGATTGATGTTGCTATTATTATTAATAACGTTGTATTATGTTCTGAGAGTGAAAAGATGTGATAAATAGGGTTTGGTGGTCTCAGCCCTAGAGAAGAAGACCTACTGTCTATGTTGTTATTGTTTGTTATGGGACAGTTTGGAATTTCCAAGGATATTTTGGGAGGCCACTGAGGGGATGGGGAATGAAGGAAGGATAGAAGGGAATCTTGATTCATGGAATTGCTCCAATCCTCGTATGAGCTAAGCCTCAAGTGTTATTTATCATCATATGGTTTAATAATAGGTTGCTCAGAAAACAATATGGAACCATAGCATTAAGAGAAAATAACAGACTATGACTTTAGGGCAGCTAGGTGGTACAGTGGATAGAGCACTGGACTTTGAGTCAGGAAGACTCACCTTCCTGAGTTCAAGTCTGGCCTCAAACACTTATTGGCTGTGTGACCTTGGGCAAGTCACTTAGCCTCTGTTTGTCTTAACCCACTGGAGGAGGAAATGGTAAACCACTCTAGTATCTTTGCCAAGAAAACCCTATATGAGGTCCCGGCAGGACTAAACAACAAACCTTAAAATGTTTCTTTATGGAGCAGCTAGGTGGTGCAGTGAATACAGTACCAGGCCTAGGGTAAGGAAGACCTGAGTTTGAATTCAGTCTCAGACACACTAATTGCTCAGTCATGGCCAAGTCACTTAAGCCTGTTTGCCTCAGTTTCCTCATCTGTAAAATGAGCTGAAGAAGAAAATGGCAATCTACTCCAGTATCTTTGCCAAGGAAACCCTAATTGGGGTCACAAAGAGTCTGACACAACTAAACAAGGAGATTATGGATATGGACAAAAGCCATAGGAGTTGAAGACCATTTTCATTTTAATTTTGGAGGGTGCAGCTTTCTCTTAAATACTCTTATCAAGAAAACCATGTAGAGTCCACCATGATTAGATGACTCTTAAGGAATTACCTTTTGTCTCCTGAGTCTGTCCAGGCATCAGCTGTAAAGAAAGATAACCCACTGAAGCATAATGACATGGAGAGAAGAGGTGGAAGGAGGTGAGAGGAGTCATTTGTTAGAGTGAAATAGTGAGAAGTGGAGAAGCAACAATAACCTAAAACATGTACGAAATAATTTCTTGACTTTTATATGAAATGGTAACTTTCCCTAAGATCCAAAGGCAAAAGTGTTCACTGTTAATATCAGTAAGCCCAAACAATCTTGTGCGTTTAACCTCTAGATTCAACAGTCACAGATCCAAGAGATTCCAGGCTGGACCATAGTCCTGACCATTGAAATAAACTTAATGCCCAACACTGTTCTTAGTTTTAGGAGGTTAAGATTGTCCTGTTCTAATATAAAGGTAAGTAATAATTAGAGAAGTGTTTCACATGCTGTGATCCCCATAACTTTGCTGTTCCATAGTGTATTAATAGGAGTTCCATCAGAGAATTTAATTTTTTTTAATGTTAAATAAAAATATTAACTAAATTAAATTATTTTAAAATTAAATCATGGAGGTAATCCCTCTTCACAATATTAAATATTAAATTAATCCAAAAGTACTTATCATATACCTAATAGGGGAGGAGAATATAGATTTAATTTTTTTATTTTGCTCCCCAAATGTCCTTACCACCTGGGCATATTTCATATCCCAAGATCCCCTGTACCAACATTTATGAATTTCATGAATACATTTTGACCCAATAATGTTCTATGGCTAAATTTTTTGAGAAACATGGATCTACACACTTAATACTCATAGGCACACAACATGATTAGAAATGTTTGTTATTAATGCTATTTTCAAAATCCAACTAAATTCCTTCTTTGATACACATTTTAGATTTGCAAAGCACTTTCCATATCTTATTTGAACCTCATAACAACTCTGGGACATAAACACAAGTATGATCACCATTTTACAGATGAGGAAACTGAGGGAAATGGAAGTGAAATAACTTGCCCAGGGTCACACAGCTAGGATGTGTAAGGGGCTGAATTTGAACCCAGATCTTCCTAACTCCAGGCCCAATACTCTATCCACTGCCCTAGCTAACTACCTCTTCATTCAGGTAGGGTTTGGGAAGGTGGGAGGGAGGCCATGGCAATGGAGCAGCAACTCCAGAAGGTCCTACAGAATTTAAGAACTTCAGGTTTGGGCCCAATGACAGACTCTCAGTCTCTTTGGACAACCAGCTGAGCTAACCCTCACAGGTCCCATCGCCAGGGGATAATTGTTTGTGGTGTTGTCCACAACAACTCATGAGAATTCTACCCACCAAGGAACACAAGAGTCGGACCCTATCTTGGCAGCAGGAGTATTCCCATGGATGAAATCATATGTCTTTTTAAAGTGTTAAAGTATTTTTGAGCTGAAATACGTTATTACTTTGATTTGTTAAAAAAAATTTTTGAGGGGGAAATGAAACAATCTCACTTGAACCAAGACTGAATTTCATTTAATAATTAAGGTGGTAAGAATTCTGTTGCCACAGTTCTCTTTCATAAACTCAGAGAGCACATTGCATCCTTTGCACACCCGAGGCTATTTCATTCCTATAGAGAAAAATTGAGACCTTGGGACCAGAACTAGAGCCCAGGTCATTCTCTTCTTACTCTGGTAGCAAATGGCTTTTCTAACACATTTTACCATGCCAAGGCATGGCAGAAAATCTTTTTTATTTGGTTAAAGATGGTAATCATGACCAGCCTAGCTAAGTCATGTTCATACCTGCACATGAACCTCTATTCACATACAATCTGACACACATGTTCTTCATATCCTCTAAGAGGGTCTGTTGATGGTACATGTACTTGTGGCAGAGTATGTTTAAGGAAATGGACACAATGGAGGAAATGTCTTATTGCTGCTTTAAAAAACCTAACTGTATTAATCCATTAAATGCTTTTGCTTTGAACTATGAACTATGGTTTTTAAGTGAATGTAGACCCTCAGAGTATCTAGAATTAGAAGTTGTGCCTCTGGGAGGTGAGTACAGAGAAGAGGGGGTGGGGTGATGGAGTGGCTTGGGGTTCTGTAGAGGTAGTTTCACAGCTAGAATCTTCTTCACCAACTTCTACCTTAATTAAGCATCCATTGCTTAACTAAGGAATGCTACCTATCTTCTATGCTTCCCCATCTAGTATCTGCCACAATCTCCCTTCCACTCCTTCATTCCCTTCTTCCTTCCTTCCTCTTTCTCTCTGTTCCTTTTCTTCCTTCTTCCTCCCTTCCCTTCCTCTTCCTTCTACTTGCCCAATTCTAATTTTTAATAGATTGTTTTCTTCAGTTAACTTTTACACCTCCTTTTCCATTTGTCCAACGGTTCCTTTTAAGGAGTTATTTTCTCCAGTTAGGTTTTGTACTTCCTTTTCCATTTGCCCAATTTTCCTTTTTAAGGAGCTGTTCTCTTCAGTGAATTCTTTGTTCATATTTTTTAAATCACTGGCCAATTTTTCTTCTACCTTTCTAATTTTGCTTTTAAAATCCTTCTTGAGATCTTCCAATTCCCTTTCTGCTGTATTCGTATTTTTGTCTTTGTCCCTATAGTAAGATTCTATGATCTTTTCTGGTTTGCTTCTTGCTCATGATGATTGACTTTTTTCCTGATTTTTAAAGCAGATCTCTGCTTCTGGGGCACAGGGAACTCTGTCCCACAGTTCTTGTGCTGAGAACTTGAGGCTTTGTGTATTGTGGCCTCTAGTTCTTTCAGTTAGAAGCCAGAACGCTGCAGCATATCTGGTGCTGAGCTGGCTGATGTGCCAGAGCAAAGACCAAGTGAAGTCTTTCTGAGTTTCCCCAGGGTTACCCTTAAACTCACTGCCTGAGATGTGGGGGAATTCCCCTGGCTGTGCTAAGGCACTCCTTGGGTCCTGGTGTTGGTGCTTACAGGCTTCACCCCCTTGGGGCTCAGGATCTCCTCCAAGTTCGATGAAGTGGGGCTGTCTGGGACAGCTCTGGTCCTGCACCGATCCTTTTCAACCACAGCAAGAGGGACACACACACACACCCACTTTGCGATTTTCCTAACCTCATGGTCTAAGACACTGTTTACCCCTTTGACTGATTCCACTATTCCAGGATTTTTCCTGGGGAAATATTCTCTGGGTTTTTCAAGGTCGGCAAGGGGAGGGGTAGAACATTTACAGATCACTTTGCCATCTTGGCTCCTGGAAGTTCAAGTAGGTACAGGCTGATAGTTTCAGGAGTGACTGCTGCCATTGCCTAGGGTTCTGTGTTTCTCTCTCATTCAGTTCCACTGGACTTCCATCCTGGGCTGATATGTTTGAGAATCCACAGTGCTGCTTCTGCTTCAGTTTGCCCTGGTGCTCCATTGTGGCATAGTCTACCCTTTTACAGACTGTGTGCTGTGTGCTCCTCCAGCCCCTTGCCACAGTTCCTTCCTGTAGACCTTCCAAGCTGTCCTGGGTTGGAAATCTGCCTCAATCTGTTTCCTATTGGATTCTGCCAATTAGATTCTCTTTTTAGAGGTATCTGGAGGAATTTGTGGTAGAGTTTAGGTGGGTATGTGTCTTACTCCACCAACTTGGCTCTGCCCTCTCCCTTCCTCTTTCTTCCTTCCTTCTTTCCTAACTTCCCTTGAAATTCCTTGATGTGAAGAGATGTCCTAAAATCGGCTGCATTTAAGTATGCCCAGGGATGTTTTGCCTCATTTCTAATTCTCAACTTGGGGGAACTAATGCATTTCTTGTTTAAGTCAAGTCATTTATTTAATCATTGAAATAAAACAACCAGTGTCCCCAAATTCCCCTATTCTTCCCTTTTCAGTCAACAAATAGCCAATGGTATTATTGTTTCTGACCCAGTGTATGACTGAAAAGTGAGGGGACAACTGGGCTGGATCGTGAAATTGACTTTGACCCTTAAAGACTTCAGTCCTGGGAAGAACCGGTGCCCTGGATCTCTTTGAGACAAATCAGTACCGATCAATTATTAACAAACAGGACAGGGGGCTGTGGAGAGGGAGGCTGAGAAAAGTACAAAATCCACTCTGGCTTTGAGAGCGTAATTGCAGCTTGTGACCTAAGAGGATAAAGGCAACAAAGTCGGGGGTGGAGGGGTGAAGGCATATTTGGGGGCGCTAGGAAGCCTGGGCTGGAATCCAGAACTGCGGGATTGGGGTGAGCTGCCCTTGCCGTGGGGGAGGGGCAGTAGCGTGCATGTGCGTGTGTGTGCTCCCTAGTGCGTGTGCGCTAGTGTGTGCACGCGTGTGTGGCTCGGGACTGAATGATGTAAAGCAGGGCTGGAGCTCCTGGCGCCTCAGCGTCATTACCTTCAATTACAGTAATTGTTGCCTCTCTCCAGTGTTTGCATTTCCCCCGAGGGATATCTCTCTCTCTCTCTCTCTCTCTCTCTGTTTTTCTCTCATTCTCTTTCATTCCTTCATTCTCATTCTTTCTCACATATTCTCTCTTTCCTTTTCACCTTCTCTTATTCCCTCTCTTACATTCTCTCATTCTCTCTGTGTGTCCCTCTCTGTTTCTCTGTCTGTCTGTCTTCTCTCCTTTTCCCCTGTCTCCCTCTCTCTTTACTCCTCCTTCTCTCTTCCTCCTTTCTGATTCTCCCCTTTCCACTCTCCGTCCCCCACCTCGTTTCCCTACCTTTCTCTCTTCCCTCCTCGCTCCATTTCTCTCTGTCCGTCCGCCCACTTCTCCCTCCTTCCCCTTCTCTCTCTCTCCCCTCTCCCTTTTCTCTTTCTTCTCCCTTCTCTCCTGTCTTTCCCAGCCCTCCCTTCCCCCTCTCCCTTTTTCCTTCCCTCCCCTCCTCTTTCTCTCCCTCCCTTCCTCTCTGCTCTCGATCGTCTGTCTGCCTTCTGCTCTCCTCCCTATCGATCCCCTTGGCCCCTTTCCCAAGCCCCGAGTCCTCTCGGAGGACGGATGCAAGTCTTCTCGCTATTGATTGGTTGGAGACACGAATGCTGCTGCTCTTTTTCTTTTTTTAAATGGAAAAACTTAGAGGAGCCTGGCGCTTTATGGTTTATTTTATAAGATCCCAAAGCCCTTAGTTGCTTTCATTCCAATTAAGTAGGAAGCAGAAAAATGCGTGGATCCCCAGGGGGAGTTCCCTCCCATGAAACTTGGTAGATCTGCTTATCCCCAGACTTTCTCGCACACTCCCTGATTTTCATTCTCTGTACCCCCAGACTCGGCGTTCTGAACCTGAGGTTCACAGATCAGGTTTTTGGGGAGATTTCATGAGGTCCATGAAGCTTGTATGGGGAAAAAGACATCATTATTTTCACTAAGCTATGGTTTCCTTTGTAAAACTGTGTATTTTATTTTATTCATTTAAAAACATCCGAGGAGTTCATAGATTTCACTAGACTGCCAAAGGGGTCCATCACACACACACACACACACACACACACACACACACACACACACACACACACACCAAGCACACAGGTATCTGGGTTTAACTAATCCTGCAGGTCACTGAGTTAATTGCTTTGCTTTTGGGCCTCTGACTGGACCCTATTCACAGACTATGTGCCTAATAGAATGAATGACCTCAATGCTGGATTCACCCAGATATTTTTTCTTTCCTGGACTTTCTCCCCGGGGTAGGAGGAAGACAGGCAAAAGGGACCAAGATGCTTCCACTGGTTTTCTTGTAGGCAAATGAATTGCAAGAGAGTTAAGAAATGGAGCCTCCAGAAGTTGGATTTCTCTGAGATCTAGATCTGGGATTAGGGCATTCCTGAGAAAAGCCTCCTTGCCTTTCAGAAGTGAAGGTAGTCCCAGAAGAAACCTTCAGAAAAATATTCTGTAGATCTGCCTCACTCACCTGAGAGAACATTATTACTGAGTCAGAAATACTCCCTTTTGTTCCCCAGTAGACAGGGATCAGAGAGCATGAATTATGGATCTTTGAGAGTCATTTCTTGTTCTTTACTGTCTAGAGTTCTTGCATAATGGTAAGTCACTCTGACCAATTTGTCTAGGCTGATTTTCAGACAATTGCAACCCAGTGGATGCAAACTCTTGCTGGCAAGACTTATAAAGCCTTTGAAAAGATAGCATCACTTTGCTTAGGTAGGGAGACTAGAGGTGGGGGTGGAGTGGGGTGGTGAGGTGATGGTGGTAGCATTCCTGCCCAAATCTTCAAGCCCCAGGGAAGAGGCAAGTCTGTCATTGCTAGAGGAATCCTGAAACTAACCAAGAATATTTTAGGGTTATGGATTTCAAGCTGAAAGTAACTTTAGAGGTCATCTTGTGCACACACATACACCATTTTACAGATAAGGAAACTGAGGACCACTGCGGTTAAGTTATTTGATCAAGGACCCACAGAATTTGAACCAGTCAGGATTCCAAAGAAAGTCAGCTAATTTCCATTGTTTCTCAAGATGATTTTTAAAATTCTAGTTTTAATGAAGTCTTTTTTTCCTCCATAAAACAAAGAATTTAGTTACCTATTGGTAATGAATTTAGTAACTCTATTATTAAATATATAAATACCTTTCCCAACTCATTCATTTTATTCATCCAACTAATATTTAGGGAGTAAGTAACGAAGCAGAAAAAAGAATATATACCTCCCTGGTTTCACAGAATTTAAAATCTAAAGGGGAGGGGTGTGTATGTGTGGGAGATGACAAGATATGGACAGGAAAAGTGAAAGAATGTAAGTGTTAAATAATGCAGCTTATAGGATCATAGATGAATAACTGGAAGCCATCTCATTGAACCATACCATTTGAAAATGAGGAAACCAAATGGAATTATTGCAGGATTATTTTAATTGCATAAGAAAAGATGATCTATACAATTCCTCTTCTCCCTCACCTCCCCAGCTCCTTTTTTCACTAGGATAAATTACTTAAATCAATTCCAACAATTTATCAATTCTAGTAAGTAATGGCACCCATCTATTTTCTAGGAGGATTATGTACAATCTGGCTACCACTGTTATAGTCACAGGGGAGACTCCATGGCAGGCTGATTGTCTGGACCTGTGTTATGCCTTCTTAAGAGAAGCTTCCTTAGGAAGCAGAAGAAAGCTTTTTCAAAGGAGAGAGAGAGAGAGAGAGAGAGAGAGAGAGAGAGAGAGAGAGAGAGAGAGAGCCAAAGGTTTTGAAAGGCAAAGTTCCCAAAGCTCAAAATTTCTCTGTCCTCTTCAGAAGGGAAGGCAAAGCCAATTGAATTGAGGCAGTTTGTCACAGTGGATTGAGAGCTAAACTTGGAGTCTAGAAGACCTGGGTTCAAATCCTGCCTCAGACACTTATGAGCTATGTTATTCTGGGCCAGTTGCAAACGCTTTCTGAGCTTTGAAAAATAAGGAGATTGAACTAGTTGGCCTTTTGGATCCTTTCCAGCTCTAAATCTATAAGCCTAGGCCTATGGTCATTTGACCCTATGACTATGTCAACCTAGTTTCCAACAATGTTGAATTGTTACAAGATCGAAGTGCATTTGATCTTAAGGAAAGGAGACCAACCTTGGAGTCAAGAAGACTAGGAATCTTCGCCTACCTCTTTTGTGTACTGTCTGTGTTACCTTGAGTAAGTCTTTTAACCTCTCAGTGTCCCAGGCAACTCTCCAAGGGTTTAAATTAGAGACAAGTTGCTCATCTGTACCAGTTCTGTGGAGTTCTCCAAACCAATAAATTCAAGGGTACAGTTCAAAATACCTCTCCAAAGTAGGGGAAAAGAAAAAAAGAGAAAAAAAGAAGCAAAATGATATATTAAATGAATTGGGTTGGGAAAACCCTAGTCTCCTCAGCAGATGAATGGAAATGGGAAATAGTTTCGTTGAAATAAAGATATCTCTATTTATTTAGCCAATAGGAGGCAGTTTGGCAGACTAGATAAAATTTTGCAGTAGGAGTCAGAAAGATCTGAGTTCGAAACTCACCTCAGAAACTTACTAACTTTTGGATGTGGTCAAGTCACTTAACTTGCTTCAGTTTCCTCACCATTAAAGTGAAGATAATAGCACTTACCTCACAGGTTTAATGTGAGGATTAGTTGAGATAATACAGGCTGTCCCAAAAGTCTAGTGTAGTTTAATTCGGCATAAAGCTTTAAAAATAAGCTTAAAACTGCACTAAGACTTATGGGACTCTCTGTTTTTGTAAAGAACTTCAAAAACCTTAAAATGCTATATAAATGTTAGTTATCATTAATGAGACCTCCAACTGAAAGATCCAATAACGGAGGTGAAGGCCTTCTGTTTAGAGGAGTTATTAATAATGGGACTAACAGGGACAGAGGAATGAGAAGGTCTCAGCATTGAGTGACTGGGGTTGGGGTTGGATGGTTTCTGGGGAACAGAGGAGAGACATTATGGAAATAAAAAGTCAATCAAATTAAAATAAATATCCAAAAGCTTTAATGTCCAACAGAAACACTTTAGAGCAGAGACTATCTTGCTTTCTTATTTGGTGACTAAAACAGTCTTTAGGTGTGTAGGTGCTGCAGCAGATAGAGTACCAGGGCCTGAAATCAGGAAAACCTGAGTTCAAATTTGGCTTTTGACACTTACTAGACGTGTGACCTTGGGCAAGTCATTTAACCCTGTTTGTCTCAGTTTCCTCATCCCTCAAAATGAGCTGGAGAAGGAAACAGCAAGCTACTCCAGTGTCTTTGCCAAGAGAACCCCATGGACAGCACTACGCTTCTCATGAAGAGTCTGATTGGACTGAACAAGGCCTGGAAAGACCTAAGACATATGCAGAGGCCAGTGATCATATAGGATATATTCCTCTAATAATTAAGTTGGCCTAATTAAATGAGTCTGTCTGTAACATAGGGCTATTTGCTGATCTGGAAGGTGCTTTATAAGCATGTTGGGAGAAAAGAGAAGTGGTAAGTGACTCTGTGGTCCATTTGTAAGATCTCATTGTATTTATGCTGGTCTGTGGGAGGGAGAAAGGCCCTTTAGGAATGTGGTCTTCAGTCAACAGAAGTAAAGCTCTGGGCTAACTTTCCTCCCAGCTTCTATCATACTGCCCCAGGCCTCTGCAGTCCTTATCTCCCATTCCATTTTGGTGGAAAAAAAAAATGTTTCACTAGACTGTCATTCCTTTGAACTGGGCTAATCTTCCACCTCTGACCTTATTCCAATGAAAGTCAATTTTCGGTTTGAACTTCCAAATGCTACCGAGAATATGGGATTTAAAAAAGGTGCTCCTGGGAATTCTAGATCTCTGCTGAAAAGTCTGTATTTTGGAAAATTCATATAACATGCCTAAAGATCATTAAATGGCTTGCAAGGCATAGCTTGGCTGTCGTGAGCCAAGCAGTAACTTGAAAATGAATCTGATGCAACTAAAGGTGTTTTTCTTCAGTATCATGGAAAGAAATTCCTGAACGTGGGAATCACATACAACTTTGGTAAGTAGTAGTTTTTTCTTTGGTGTTCAAATACAATGATGCTAGATCTGATTACAGCTTTTACACTATGGGTAGCAAAATTTTGCTGTGTTTTTGTAGAAATCTAGAAAAATCTAGAAAATGATGTTATGGCATGTGGCAAAAGATGACAGTCCATCATAGTGAGAACTTCTGGTTCTAATGCATACATTCACATGCAAGTCATACCTAGAACTTTATTCAGAGGAGGCAGCAATCATTAATGCCTTGCATGGTCCTGCTGCTCTTAGTCAAACACAGCTCTGAGTTCTTTTTCTGTGTTGTAACATAATTTCCTTTTCTTTTTTTGTCCCAAAGCATGAAAGTTTTCTTAAACTGAAGGTCCAAATAATGCTGGATTTTGTTTCCTTTTTTCCTGCTATAAACGTGTCCTTTCTGGGACATATGTCTTACATATGAAAATAAGGAATGAAAAGGTCATCTTAAAAATTTTATGAAAATGATATAACAAAGACCTTTTTACCCTGAAGAGAGCCAGGAGGCTACCTGCTGAAGGCCTACTGTATTCTTTGTAAATAATTTTTAATTTTTCATGTTTTTCATTTCTCACAGTCATTTCTCCAAAGACTTTGTTCCATCATCTGAGACACTGTCTCCTCCCCAATGCCCCAGTGCCATCATACCCATATGGGTTATAAAACTTTAAGAAGTAGAGCTCTTTTTGAATATGATTTTCAACCATTAAAAATGTCTGCAGCCATGAAACTGTCTTAATTTACTGTTGGAGGAATGACCAAAAAGAAGTTGTTCGGAATTATGAGACAAGGTTGAATGTATTTTTGTTACCAAAAACTTTGAAAAAATGCATATATAATGAAGGAACAAAAATAAAGTGTTTATCATATACCATCATATATCATATACCGTACCCAGTACCATACTAATTATCATATACCAGTGAACTTCCAAGATCTCTGCTCATAATCACTTCCAAGTTGGAGAATTCTTGATGTCTAGTAAAGACTGGCAACTTTTAAAATTCAGATTTTTTTTTCCTTTCTAATTTATGAGTAGTCTGCATCATAAGTGGAAGTATTAGTTGGTCAAAAGAAACAGAAATTGCAATGATTTAAACCTGGTTTAAGTAAACTTTACTTCAAAGACATACTCTCATAGCCTCTGAGAAACACAAACTATCTACTGTAGCTCTGTACTTTTGTGTCAGAACTAATTCTTCTTCAGTACTTGATTTGCCCCTCCCTTTCTTCAAATGGATTTTAATTCAGTGATTTTTTTTCTTTTTTTACAAAAGCTTTTCAAAGTTTTTCCAAGAATTTTCTATGGAAACATTTTCTTTTCAAAGGTCATTTCCTCTATTATCTCCTTCTCAGTAAAATTTGTAAACATCTAACATCTTTTGAACTTCAAGGCTAGGACGTTTTTAGGTGATTCCACCCAAAGGATCGGTTCACATTTCTCAGCACTAACGTTCACTATGTTTTAAGGGATTTGACCTAACACCTGCCACCTTAAGTATAAAATAAATAAACGCGTCTCCAGGGAGATGCTTTTTTTTTTAAACAACTAGAAGACAGTGTCTGTTTTTGTACCTGTTTGGGTTGGAGAACTTTGTAGAGGTTAGTCTTAAAAGGCAACTTTGCCATGGTTTTGAATCTAGTTTGTTGCAGTCCTGTGGGGAATTCACCGGAGAGAGTTTCGAACCAAATCCCCCCAAACCTAACCTGACTTGGGTGTGTTAGTTGGCTGGCTTCTGAGCAAGCTCTAATAAGTGAATTAGCATCTCAGTAAGGAGATCACTGCGGGACTGATATTGATCAGGTTCTGCCTGTGTGTTTGCCTGCGATTGTTTGGGGGGGATAATTGAGTGTCAGTCTCGGTCTCTGTCGTCTCACTGGCGCCTGGTGCTTTTGGATTTGCTAATTTTCGTTAAGTGTCTCTAGCTGGCTACTCGTACCCAGTCTTCTGGGGAGAAAGAACCAACTCGGCTCCTTCTGATCAACAGTCTGTCTGTCTGGGCTTTATTGATCACGGGGGAGGGTGGTTCAAGGAGGGTGAGTGTGGCAGGGAGAAGAATAGGATTCTGAAAAAGACCTCCTTTCCCAACCTGGCAGCTATGTGTGTGCCCCTGGGTTTGAGAGTCTCGCTTCTAATATTTCCCAAAAAAGCTCCAGTAACAGCGTGACAGGACCGCCCCGGGATGCCTAGAACCGAAGGTTGAGGGACCGACACACCTGTTCTCTAGGGTTGCGTTGTTCTGAGCACAGGCTGGCAGACAGACGAGTGTTGAGATCGAGGGAAGGAGAGAGGTGAAGGTCGAGACTTAGTGGAGGTCGAGAGGAAGGCAAGCGTGGGTAAGGAAATGAAAACCAGTTGGGATTCAGAGAGAGCGCGCAGGGCCGAGAAAAGAGCATAGGAAGAGTTGCGTTTGCTCGAGCGCCTTCTAGCTGGGCGGATTCCTGGCGTCGCTACATCTCTGGCCTCAGTTTCCTCCCTTGTAAAACAAGGATGATACTTGCCTTACCTACCTCGTGGGCTGTTGTGAGGACCGCTCTTTGTACAGAGCTGTATAAATGCAAGCTATTAAAATATTTTAAAGGTGGGGGAAGTAACCATGGGGTGGGGACAAAAGTTGGTGAGTGACCTCGTGTGATGAGTGGGAGCAAACACCGAGAAGTAGTCAGGCTGCACGCTCTAGCTTAGAAGCTCTCTCCAGGTCCGCAGATCTGCAAGCCAAATCCGCCCCCTCCCTCGCGCCCATCCTCCCCCCCACGCCCCCTCGAAATTGACTGACAAAGGCCGCTGGGCCAATCCCGGCCGCGTTCTGCGGCGCCGGAGCTCGCAGGGGGCGGGGCAGGGGCGGGGCTTGGCGGGCCGAGCTGGGGGCTCCGCGGCGCTATTTACAGCGCAGGGGGCCGGCCAGCCCAGGCAGAGGCTGCGGCGGAGGCCGAGCGGAGAGTCCCCTTCCCGCAGTTTGGGGAGCTTTGCAAACGTTTTCTTCCCTTCAAAGAAAGCCCTCCGGTTGATGCGCGCGGCCCGGCGGGCTGAACCCGCTTCCCCGGGCTGGAGCAGCGCAAACGGGCGGCGGCGGAGCCTGCGGAGAGGCGCCGGGACGGCCCCCTGGGCTGGCCGAGGCGGCGGCAGACTTTCCCTCCTGCCTTCCCTCGGTTCTCCGGCGGCCGGCGGGAGCGGCTCCTCTGCCGCGGACGGGGCCCGGAGCCGCCGGCCTTCGGGAAGGACCGCCGAGAGGGCGAGCGGGGACTTGGAGGCGCCCCCGGGGGCGGCCGCGCGCTGGGCGAGCGCCCATGAGCAGCCCGGCGGGGGCGTCCTAGGCTGCGGCGGAGCCCCCCGACATCGGGAGCCCGGGGCGGGGGCGCGACGCCAGGGTGGGGGGGTTAAATGGATCGCCATTCCAGCTACATCTTCATCTGGCTGCAGATCGAGCTGTGCGCCATGGCCATCCTGCTCACCAAAGGTGAGTGAGCGGGGGGCGCGCCCGGGGGCGGCTGCAGGCCCGTGGGGGTGTGCCGCGGGTCTGGCCGTGCGCGTGGACTGCGCGGCCATCCGGGGATGGAAGTCCCCTCGTCTGCCCGGCTTCCTGGAGAAGTGGGTGGTTCTTTTCCCCAGTTGGCCGCTCCCTCCCCCACCGGCCCCACACCCCGACTTTTCCTCGTGGGGGGAGGAGAGTGGGAGCAGAGTATCCGAGCGCGGAGTGGTGTGGACGGCTCAGCTTGTCGGCCCGGGCCGCCCAGCTCCTGCGCCGGGGCCCGGGGGGCTCTGACTCCGGCTGCCAAGCCTTTGTTAGCAGCAGGTGAGATTCCCCCGCAGCGCGTGGGGGCCCACGGAGCACAGCAAGTTGGGGCGCTCTTGGAAGGGGCTGCTGGAAACGCGGGCGCCGCGGACTCGGGCTCTGCCTTCCCCCGGTCCCTCCGCCTCCGCGGCCCCTTCCCGGTCCCTGAGTGGTTGCCGCGGTTCATTGATGTAAAGTCAGACCTCCGGGGCAAGTGGTTGTCAAAATGTTTTTGTTAGTCTGTCTTTAATGAACTTGTGAACGTTTCCAGCGGTGGAGCCGGGCCATCTAACCGGCTCAGAGCACCGCCTCTGATCCCCGAGGGCCGCAGGCGAAGGATCGGCGGAGCCCTGCCTCCCCTTGTGTGTGTGCGTGTGTGTGTGTGCTCGTGTGTGTGTTGTGTGTGTGCGCGCGTGTGTGTGTGGTGTGTGTGGTGTGTGTGCGCGCGTGTGTGTGTGGTGTGTGTGGTGTGTGTGGTGTGCGTGCGCGCGCGTGTGTTGCCCCTTTTGCCAGGACGGGCAAGGATGTCCACTCAACGGTACAGCTCTTTATTCCCCACCCGTGGCTTTCATACTATACACAGACCGACAGGGGCGTTTTCTTAACTGCATTTTTTCCCACTTTTCCAGTAGAACTGGATGGATTTCCTTTACACTTTGTTAGTCTCCTTCCTCCCGCCCCCCCCTCCCGCCCCTACAACAGTATATGAATAGATAATATATGTATTTTAAGTAAGGAGCGGTATTTAGCTTTTCCATCACACCCCCCCCCTTCCTATAATTGCCATGTTCCCTCCATGAGGTTAAAGGATAAGCTAGCGCAGGGATGATGATGTGCTACAGTATTTATTTATTTTGGAAGGAAGGGTGTAATTAACCCTAAATAACAACCCTTGCAGCCTGCAGAGAGAAGCCTTCTGGCCCCATCAAAGGCAGGCAGAACAGGGAGTGACTGAGACTGATGTGAAGTCACAGATACTGAAACTATGTGCCTGATAATGATATAATTAGGGGATCACAGACTTCTGGCTGCTGTTAACTTCAAAAGCTTTAAGGGAAGCCTGCAGTCTCCTGTAGCCATCTTTGACTAAAAGCAGACATTTTTGTTTAATAGCTACATACAGTAACAAGAATGGGGAGGGGGGGAACAGAAGAGCATTGTTCACTGTTTCAAAATACCAGTACCCTTTCTGGCCTTTTGCATACCACAGGAAGAAACTTTATGAAACGAAAAAAAATTACAGTTTTAATACAGTAGTACAAAAGTTCATTCTCTTTGTGAGGAAAAAAAATATCCCTCTGATTAAAAAGAGTTGTTACAATCTTATGACTAGCCTGTCCAAATTTGTTTATTAGACCATTTTAGGTCAATAAAAATGTAACGTTTTAAAGGAGGTCTTACAAACACTTAAAATGGCATCTTATGTTCAGTTTTTCCATTTTAATAATTAAAGTGTTATATTATGTGTAAAAAAAAATTTTAAGTAATTTACTTTTATTTCACTTCCTTAAGTTGGAAGTGAAAACTCTTTAGTCTTTACAGGGACTTAAGAGACTCATCATACCTTCAAGATCTATTGATATTACATGAAAAACACTGACAAATGTTCAGGGGAAGAAACTACAGAGAGACCTGGGGGGAAAACTTCCTGTACCTGGGGTAGGGGATCGCAGAGAGTACGGAAAGGAATGAAGCTCACTTTACTTTGGGTTATTAAGCCCAAGAGACTGAATTCAGACTTAGCAGCAGAATACTCCATCTTTTGACCAGTGTTTAAACCCAGCTGCCCAAGTGTTGTGTGTTCTTGTATTAGAGCCTAGAAACAGTGACAGGAGCGGCCTTGTGGGCCAAGGTGGGTAGAAAATGAGACAGAAAAATCAGGTGATTCACTTTTCACAGGCCATGTAGTGTTCACCGATGAACTTAGAAAGAAAAGGCAAGAGGGAGTTTGGGGGAGATAGCTAGAGTAGGTTTGTAGGAGAGTCATTGGGCACTTATTTTCAGAGTTTAGTTTTCAAATGCAAGACAGATTTCCAGATTTTGAAAACCTGGCATGGAAAGAAGGTACATCAGTTCGAGTGAAAGTTACCTCAGCTACTGCGTAGAACAATGAGTGAAGTCTGATCTGATGGGACTTCAAGATTAGAGATAGCTCTGAATCCTGGAATATTTGAGCTTTAATTTTTATAGAGCAAAGTGTCATATTGCTCTTAAGAGGTGGGGGAGCTCACAAAATGAGTTTTATGAAAGAAACTTTTAAAAATCACTTCCTTTAGAAATTTTTGAGGTTTCCTGAAAGATTTTTTTTTTGTGGGGGGGGGGGGGGAGGTTTAGTACAACCAGTGAAGGATTTTCCAGTTTAAATGTTTCCCCTTTTAGGTCACATGTTGAATTTCATGTAAAACTGGAAGGGAGGGTGAGCTAATATGAAAGGGAGGGGAAGAGAGGGAGGAGACTCTTGAACATTTTGCAGATTTGCCTCTTTTTATGACTTTCCATTTAGGTTGAAAGAAATTGACTTTGGCAAACAAACCACTAATTGTAAACTGCTCTGTGCCCATTTTACAGTACACTGGCTAAAAAACTCCTTTGCATGAAAAGATCTTTATAGGAAAAGTTGCCTTTTCTGGAGACACTGCAGAGTGGCTGCCCAGTTTCGTAGTTTTTAAAGTCTCTGACTGAAAAAAGTTTCTAGATTGTTAAGGTTCTACTTAATAACTTTATAAGGTGTTAGGTAAAGCTCTTAAACCTTGGCACAGCTCTTGGAGGTAGTAAACAATTCAGCAGTTCCGATCAAATATTTATACTGACAAAATCAAAAAGCCCAGCATTTTTATGTTCTCTGGTCTTGTGGGAATGAAGTGAATAAATAATGTAATTTACCTGTCCTGTAAAGGGGGGAAAAAATCAAGAAAAAAGAAATTATTACTTTTTTTTTTAAGCACTGTTTTAATTACCCTCTAGCTCTTCAGAATTTGTGACTGTAAAACTGTTGACCTATAGCTTATGGTCAGAATGTTGCATTATAGAATTCTTATAGGAACTGGAATTTAATCACCAAGTATCCATAGTACTTTCTCAGTAATGTTCCATAATGATAATATAAAGTACAGTTGAATGCTCTAAAGTGACTTCTCACCCATAACTTCTCCTTTAGTTTGTTTCAATGCTCAATTCCTACCTCCCCTCCAAAAAAAAATAAAAGATAGATAAGTCATTGAAAAAGACCTTGGATGATATTTTACTATAGTGAACTAGCTACAGAAATTTTTCCTGGTAGGCCTTCACCCCAAGACCCCCTTTCCATACTCTCCCTTCTATCTCTCCCTGTCTTCCTCCCACCCCTGCTTCCATTTGGGGAACTTGTGCTGCTGGGGCCAGGCAGCTGAGTTTGACATGATTTCTTTCCTTTTCAGGTGAAATCCGATGCTACTGTGATGCAGCCCACTGTGTTGCAACTGGTTATATGTGTAAATCAGAGCTGAATGCCTGCTTCTCGAGACTTCTTGACCCCCAGAACACGAATTCCCCACTTACTCATGGCTGCCTGGACTCTATTGCAAGCACCTCAGACCTCTGCCAAGCCAAACAGGCACAAAACCACTCCGGCACCGCTGTGCCCACATTGGAATGTTGTCATGAAGATATGTGCAATTATAGAGGACTGCATGATGTTCTCTCTGCTCCCAAGGGTGAGACCTCAGGTAGGGAGAAGGCGGTTTTGTAAACTCAATCGCTTGCCTGATCTATAGGCCTGTGACAGCCAAGACTTTGTATGTCTGCTATTGATTTGGTTGTTAATGTAATTAGAGACACCAGAGGGAGATGCATGGCTGGATGCAAAAATGCGTCTCTCTTGAGTAGCTTTTATGTCTGCACAAGCATTAGATGTCTGTCTGCCTAATAGACTTGGCCTGTTTTTTTCAACATTTCTAAGAGGTTAAAGAACATTAGCCCTCATTCGTATTTGGCGACTTAGAGATTATAGTCCCTAGCTTAATATTTAAAAAATGGGTTGAGAGTGTCTTCCTGGTACTTTTGTGGCAAGTAGCTCTTGGGTCATTTCCTTGTAATCTTGTGTTTTTTTCATATGGAATATGTCCAAATTGACTCATCACTAAATTCAAATAAGAGTATTGATGGTTTTCTCATCCCATTCCCGGCAGGACAAGGAAGCCGATATCAGCATGACAGCAGCCGAAATCTCATCACCAAGGTCCAGGAGCTGACCTCTTCCAAGGAATTGTGGTTCAGGGCAGCTGTCATTGCGGTACCCATAGCTGGTGGGCTGATCTTAGTGTTACTTATCATGTTAGCTCTGAGGATGCTCCGAAGTGAAAATAAGAGACTTCAGGACCAGCGGCAGCAGATGATTTCCCGTTTGCACTATAGTTTTCATGGACACCATTCCAAAAAGGGACAGGTGGCGAAGTTAGACTTGGAATGCATGGTGCCAGTCAGCGGGCATGAGAATTGCTGTATGAGCTGTGATAAAATGAGACAAACAGACCTCAGCAACGAGAAAATCCTCTCCTTGGTTCATTGGGGAATGTACAGTGGGCATGGGAAGCTGGAATTTGTATGACCAAATTTTACCTGAATTAAATTTAATGGGAAAAAAATTAAAAACCAAAACTCTTGAAGACCTTTGGGTTCTGCTGGACAGGAGCACTTTATCTGAAGAAAAACGAAACAAAATTCACTAATTGTCTTTGAGAGAGAAAATAACCTCTACAGACACAGTCTTGGAGATGTCTTCTGAAGGATTATTTGCACAGATTTAAAATACACTCAAATGTATTATTTGCTTTAGAACTGTAAAAGCAAAAAGTAGAAGTTGTACACTGTCACCAGGGTTATTTGAACTGTAGGGAGCTGGAAATGAGTATCAAAATAAACTGAAATATACAGTATACAGGCTCCTATATGTTTCTCGATTTATTGTAAAGATTTAAATATATATATATATATTTTGTCTGAAATTTAGTGGTGTCTTTCTTAAATTAAAAAAATAGTTGGAAGATAATCTAACTACAGGATTAACTTGTATATTTGAGGCTCTGTTGCAAGGAATCAATGCTCAATAAATGTTTTGATCTGATCTGTTACAGTGTTAAAAGTACCACATGTATTGTTTGGGGTATGTTGGATAGTGCCTAAATATGCAATATCCATCCGTCTTCCCTTACTCAGAATTGTCTGTGTGAGGAGAATCCTGTTTTTCAGCCTTCTGTGTGACACTAGTTTTAATTATCCCAGGTCAGGTATGTCAGTCAAATCTCTATGAAATGCTTGTAGTGTTGGTCTTAATTGACTTTACCCTTTTGATTTTAGGTTATTCTCCCCCATCCCCAGAATCTAAATTTTCTTATTTAAGTTGATCACTTTTCTCTTGTATCGTTGAGTGATAGATTCCTTATTCCATTTTGTCTCAAGCTTAAATGGATTAAATTTTCCATTATAATGTGGTTCTTATTTCCCAAAACCTGTTCATCCCTCATACGGATATCTCCCTTATCCCCCTCAGTTCTTAGAGAACCTGACAAAACTGAGCCTGGTATGCCAGCTAAGATCAGAAAATGTATGGTGGTAGGAAGTCATCACTTTGGATTAGTTGACACTTAGCCCTTGATTAATGCCACCCAATGTAGCATTGGTGTTAGCCAAGTGATTAATGTGGTTAAAATAAACAACATCATATTCACTATCTTCTTCAGTACTTTCTTTGGGCAGGTACCATCCAGCTTTAATTCATACTTAATCTATGTATGGCTACTGGCTACTGGCTACAGTATCTGTTTGACTTGCTGAGGACCTAGGAACTTGTATATGTGTGAGAATGGGTTTTCTCTACTATGACTTGGAAAAAACCATTTGCTTTTACTGTCCATTTCTGGAGCATATTATTTTTGTGAAAAGTTTAAAAACAAACTGAGCCTATAATAAGGTGAATGTAATGGTCAGTTCTGCCTGCAGCTAGAGAGATCCCAAAGTGAAATTGAATGCTTGCATCAATTTTGCTCTATCCTGGTTCCTGAGGCCTGTCTAGGGGATGAAGGAATGAGACTTTGGCATAATAAAGAAGCCTTTTAAAATTAAATATTTAAAATCACTATAGAGCATCATGCTTTTTTGAGGGTCCTGATAAAAGTTGATTTTAGGGCCAAATTTTAGTGTCCTTTATTGATATTTTAGTTTGTTCAACCTGGAAACAACTTAAAAGCCTAGAGCCTCTTGCACTTCTGTTTTTCATACATTCCTGTTTAGTCTTTGCCACTATTGTGTAAGGTTTTGGTTGGTCCCTTAAGGAGGCTTTCTACATATAGATCTGCCAGTTTTATCAGGCTGAACTGACATTTCTTCATCCACTACCACCCCATGGCAATATCAGATGATTCTGATATACTGGTACCCCAGGGACAATTTATCTTTATCAGGAAAAAAAATCAAACTCCTCCTAGGTCCTTTAGTTCAGTCCTTTCTTGAATGGGCAGGGAGTAGCATTTGCAGCAGTCCCGAAGTTGTGCTGGGAGTCCGGTTTAATCAATTAGTACCTGTGTTACTTTGGGGCAAATTACTAGATCTTTCTTCGTTTCCCTTTACCTTAAAATGAGAGAGTTGGATTAGATGGTCTCTGAATTTGATCTGATCTAAATCCATTAGGCCTCTCCAACGTCTCTGGTGGGAAGGGATCCTCTTCTTCCAAGGCAGCACATTCCCTGTTGGATTGGTGGTAGTTATTAAGAAATTTTTTGTTATATGTGACTGCAATCTGCTTCAGCAGCTTTAACTCATGGCTCTCAGTTCTGCCCTCTAGGACCAAGTAGAATAAGCCTTGTCACTGTCAGATAACAGACCTTCAAATACTTGGAGATGATTAGGTTTCCCAATTTCAGTTCATAAATTCTGGTCAGAAAATTGACATCAAGTTAAATCACGAAATTAAAAGTTATATCAATGTGAACAAAATTAAATTTGAACTAGTTAACTCCTACTGGAAGGAGTGAATTTAGGGTCTGAGCTGAGAAGATTCTTTTCAGAAAATGCAGTAGCCTCTCCCGTTCCTTTGTCCAATATTTTCTAACTGTGTATTCCTTCTGCCCCATCCTCCAAATGAGTCTGTCTCTGTTGGCTTCACCTTTTCATGGAGGTCTGGTCCTATGCTTACTAGAAGTCAGTTGATTTCTGATCCTGCTTTTCAAACTAGATAAATAACAAATAGGTCAGGGGTAGCTAGGTGGCACAATAGAACACTGGTCCTGGAGTCAGGAACACCTGAGTTCCAATGTAACCTCAGACACTTGACACTTAGTAACTGTGTGACCGTGGGCAAGTCATTTAACCCCAAATGCCTCCAGTCTCTTGACTTAATGATGGTCCCATATTATCTAGAACTTCATTTCTGCCATTTTTATATGACCTTAATTCTTTGATGCCAGGTTCAGTGCCTTTCCATAGATAAATTGGAGTTTTGATATGAAAATGCCATGTTTCTAGACTTTGAACAAAGCTTGTGTTATTCTGTGTAAAGCCAGCCAGGTGAGGGGTCTAGGTTTGTTTGTCTTTTTTCAGGAGGACCTCTGAGGCAGAGATGGTGAGGGATCAATAGTCCCAGAAGAACAACACTCATTGACCAAAGCAGATCGGGTTTAGAGTCCGTGCTAAGCTAGATTGGAGGGGGCTTTCTTTGTTCTTGAATACTACCCTATTTGAGTGGTGGTAGAGTCAAGACCTTATACATGCTCCATCGCAGAATTGTGTCCTCTTTGTTTTGAGCTGGAAATTTTCCCCAACTAAGGAGTGATTACTTCAGAATACCTATGATAGTCCTTCAGCCTGTGCTCCTGGCCATCTTGTTCTGCACTCTAGTTCTAACTTTTTTGTTTTTTCCTCTCTCCTTTTGAATTGGTCTCAGACTTCCTGGGGATTGGTTTATGTGTCTCCTCCTAACTTCTGCTGAACTGATTCTATTAAAAACACTGTACCACAGGGGGTTTGACCTTCTAAAATACCAAACATGTATGCTTTAGATAATCACAAAGCTCCCCTCTCTAAAGAGCCTGTAAATCTGGTTTCAATATTGGGTGATTACAGGCTAAATGCTTGAAAGCAACCAGTGGCATCCAGTATCAGGGAGCTGGAAGTAGCCTTTTCAGAGCTAGGATAATTTTCTTATGTCCAAATGATCCTCTATTTTCTGCCTCTTACCTTCCTCTCTCTGTTTCAAGTAACCTAAGATCTTTTAAAACTTTGTGCTTTAAAGATGACATAATTAAAAGAGATATACTATCCGTGATGGACTGACCTACTATGACAGTTTAAATATATAGGAACTTGGACCTCCATCTTTCTGGGTGATTGTTTTCTTTACTTAGGATGACTGAGAATCACAAATGGAGGACTGCAAACTAGACATCGGGTGTTTCCATCTCTTTCTTAGTTTGCTGTCTTTGGAGACGAATCATCTTTTCTAATTTTCAGGTTGGCTTGCAGTGGTTTCCCTTCGAAGTAACCTAAAGGGTTGATGACAGAAATATTTCGATTTTAGGTAATTGTTGATGTTTTTCTGGCAGAAAACATCCAGTGGAATGGCAATTTCTGTGGCAGTTCTGCTACTTGCATCCAGTTTATCCTCTCAGGAAACTGGAGCAGAGGTCTGTTTTGATAAGAGGCATTTATGTAAATTTGCAAAGCCACTGGAATCTTACTACACTTCTGTGGATGAGGTACTATAATCCTCATTTTACAGATGGGGAAATGGAGGCTTATCGAGGTTAAGTGACTTGGACATTATCACACAGGTTTGAATCTCAGCCTTCCTGACTCAGTCCAAAACTCTATCCACTGTGTCATGCTCATTCTATCCAATTTGGTAAACTGTGTGAACCCATTCTGGATCTTTGAGGCTATTAAGTTTCAAGAAAGTTGAATGTATGATTTCCAGTAGGAAGGGCTTTTAGAGATATTAATCCCAACCTGTTATCTTACAAATGAGGAAAATGAATCCCAGAAAAGTGAAATAATTTGCTTAAAGTCACAAGGAAATAATAATCTAATAATAGCTCACAGCTATATACTGCCTTTAAGGTATATAAAAAACTTTGCATACATTATCCCATTTAATAGTAAGAAATAGAGCCTAGATTCCAGCCCCATCGTTGGGATGGAAAATCCAGTACTCTCTGCTTGGCTTCATGGTCAATTTACAAGTTTTCTCCATGTTGTGCCTAACAAAAGAAAAGTACTTCCGCAACTTGTTTTTAGAATTTCAATTTTCTATTTAATATATTTAATAATAATTTTCTATTTAATTCCTTTTATCTTTTTACTTACATATGCTAGAGATGAAAATCTATTTGGATAACTGTTCTCTAGATCAGGAAAAAAAGTCAGGTTCCAAGTTCATCCTTAGCTAAATTTGCCAACATCCCCCTTCTCTCTTCTGCTCTAAGACATGTCTTGTAATTTGAGGTTTTATAAAATGAAACATCAGATGGTGTCATCTGAAGGGCGCAGCTTCGCCATTTGCTGTCGTTCTAGGTACTGAGCATGCCTAATTTGATTCTGTTGAAATCAGAAGAGATTGTCATGTGTAGATTTTCACAGTAGCCATGTAGGCCGGGAGAGGGGGTGAGGGATAAAGGGACTGGTTGGAAGAACACAGTTTAACAGGCTGTCTGATTAATGCTTGGAGCTAGGTAGCAGTTTCCCAGTGGGTCTCTCCCCTCTGTGGAGGTTGTAAACCCTTTCAGTGGGAGGGGGACCCTCCGGCCATATTTCTGCAATAGCTCACCTCACCTCCATCCCTTGAATTTGAAAAGAACTTTAGAATACAAGCTGGGGAACAGGAAACAGCTCGGACCAACTCTGGAGGAAAGGGTTGGGGGAGAGGAACACAATGGGAGATACCTGTTGGTGAGCAGTCAGATTGTATCTCAAAGCATTTATAAATGTCTCTTTTCAGGTTCAGCCCATATCTGCAAGCTCATGGTCTCTGTTCCTTTACCCCGACCCAATCCTTAGGATTTGGAGAATTATGTGAAGACCTGATTCAGTTGTTTCAACTGGAGTCCAACTTCCTCTTTCTTGGAGGCCATATCAGAGCAGCACCCCTGGAATCAATCAAACAAGAAATATTTATGTAGATCTATTCCATATTAACCTCTAGGCCCACCGCCGCTTCCAAGTTCATTTGGAAAGCTAGGAACTAGCTTAAGACTGAATAAATCGTATACTCTGGGGATACTTCTGCCTCTAATGATTCTGAATGCAGTGGGGCCTCCATTGGATGTAATAATGTGGTTCTGAGAAACTAGCTCTTTGTTTTCAACACCATGAGCACCAAACAAATGGCTTTGAATTAATAAAATGAACTGCCTGTTGACTAAACTGACCCAGAAAGATCTAGCCTTACAATCCTGATGGAATAAGATGAGCTTAGTTGTTAAAAAACGAAAACAAAACGTCCCAGAAAGCACCATCTTTTTTTGATTCAGGAATTCCTCTGGGGCACTGACTAGGATAGGATTGTAGAAAAAAAAATGGCATACTGCTTTTTAAAAGACAGTGTCTTATTTTCCAAGAGAATTGTTGAGAGTTATCCCGAATCCTGTTCCCTCTGACATTTCAGGGGAGGTGTAATTGACCATCTTGAGTCTTCCATCTCCAGATACCGCTGAAAAGCACAGTTCAGGCCTCAGTTTGGGAATTAGTTAGTGACCAACTTTGGAGGGCAGCTAAAATACACCAATATTAACCTTTGCACATTTCCATAAAAACTAGAGAGAATTCGATCAGGATTAAGCCAAAAACCCTTGTCTTCAGCCCACAGAATCAGGTTTTCACCAAAATAAACAAACCTTGTCTTCCTCTTTTGTTTCCCCACAAGCCATTGTTTCATAGTTTTAGCATCGTGGTGGGGAAATCCTGAAGCAAACAAGCTAAGGAGGCAGAGGGGAAAAGACCCAAATGGCCTGGGAATTAATGAAGCATCACAAAGGTCAAATTGCTTGGCCTGCCTCCTAAGTACGGGTATAGTAGCTGAAGATATTTGAGGACCAGAATTCTCCCAAGTGGGGGAGGTGCTCAGTTACTTTTCCAAAAACTAAACTAAAAAGTCGGTGGTCTGGTGGCGACTCAATGCAGAGGTTTTTTTAAAAAAATCCTAAAGATAAAATCCTATGAGACCATTAGAATGCAAACTCCCTGAGCGTAGGAATTTTGAGATTTTGCTTTTACTTTCCCAGTTCTTAGCACATAGTAGGTACTTAATAAATGCTTGCTTGCTGCATTCGAAAACACCAACTTAATCCCATGCCTGAGGAGGGACTCTGTAGACCCCAGAGGGAAAAGACAGAGATGCTGTGATTTTTCTCCTCTCCTTTATTCAAGAGAAGAGAGTTTCCCAGACTACTTTTACAATTTGTGCTCCTGGGCATTTATCAGTAAACATAACAAATAGCCCAAGGTATCTTTTACTCAAAGATTCTCAACCTGTTTCTTGCTCTGTTTTGCCATACCTCTTCCCAGAATGTCTTACAAGGATTAAGCTGAGAAAATGAACTGTTTAAGAATGTAATTTTTCTTTTTTGTGGCTTAAAAAAATGTACGTTCATTTGCTCTTTCTTTTAAAAACAAGTATTTTACATAGCCTATGCTTTTACATAGCCTAGATTTCACATATCTTCCCTCCCTTTCCCTTCCCAGAAAGGAATCCATAGAACAAAGACGATTTTGTTAATTTGTTTTTAAGAGTAAGAGTGGTTTTTGCAAGATGCTTAGGAAAAGTGACAATAAAGGCAGGTAGCTACTTATTACTTTCTCTGTTGCGGTAGTTACTTTCATTTTAAAGGTACAAAAGAAAGATCACTCATAGAATCAAAGTTCTCTTCCTTGAGTCCCAGGCTTAGCCTGGCTACTGTTGAATTCCAGCCTGGGCTGTATCAGGCGTCGTTAACAATTTCTCAAACTGGAGAAAATGAAGGGGTTGTTGGCAATTGATTAGGTGGCCTCACCTGCATCCTCTTCTTTGTAGCTGGGGAGGTGGAGACATGTCTAACTACCACAGGCTGCTAAATACAGAGGGTCATTTCCCTGCCTGTCACTTGGTTGTGAAGTCAAAGGGGAGGTCAGCCTCTGGAGGGACTGGATTGGGACAAGGTACTACCCAGCCTAATAAAATCCCATAGTCTCTGCCTCCTTTCGGAGCAATGGGAGGTTAGCTGTTTGCATTCGTATGCAAATTGGGGCTGGTACCTAAAAGGTTTCTTTGAAATGCTCAATTTGTTTAGCCCAGCCGGGGAAAGTCCACCCCTTTCATCAAGGCCACAAGATTTATGAGGCTATTTTTCATGGTTATCAACAATGAATTAGATTCCGCAGGGTCCCCAGATCTTCCCTTTACCTAAAGTGGGGCTATTCTGTCTTTGCCATTTAGCCAGTCACACTGATGGCCACAGGAGTGAAAAGTTAGTCATACAACTCACAAACATTTATTGAGTGTCTTCAATTACCAGACTTAGGGCTAGATGATGGAGCTTCAAAGATAAATATGAAATAGTCTCTGCCTTCAAGTTGTGGATTTTTTTTTCTTTTTTGTTTTCAACAAAACTAACAACTTTCTAGGCCCTATTGGGATCAAAGATTTTGAACTGGAGGAGATCTTAGAAATCATTTGTCCAATCCCTTCATTTTATGAATGGGGAAACTGAGACTTGTAAAAAAGAGGTTAAACGTTTTACCTCTGATCATACATTGAGTGTAAGTGCCTGAAGTGGGATTTGAACCAGGACTTCGCAACTCCAGTTCCTCATCAATTGTACCATTCTGTCTTTCCAACTGGCTCCCTTTTTAAAGATGAGGAAATTGATGACCAGAGAAGTGATCTTTCCAAGGTCAGATGACAAGTCATGGTGCTGGGAGGGGCCTTGATGCTAAATCCAATACTTTCCACAGTACCATTACTGCTCTTTTTATTTCATAAAGATGCTTTGATCTCTCTGGGAAAGTCATTAAACAAATAGAAATTATTAAATTACTATTTTTGTTATAGAGATTTTTATCGTGTTTCCATATTTTCCTTTAAAAAATATTTTCAGTTCTCTTTACCCTTCATGAAGTTTTAAAAGTCATATCCCTTTAATAGAATATTTATAACTACACCAATAAAATAGGCAATAAGAAAATAGAAAGTGTTCATTCACCTATAAGCTTGAGGCTATCTTTTCTTTTTCTACAACAATTTTCCCTGACCACCAACACATTAATAAAATTGTTTACAATTAGAGAGGCATCTTGGAGTCGAGAGGATAGTGAAGTGGTCTCAAAGTCATAGGTTTAGAGCTGGGGAGGACCTTACTGAGGCAAGTTCTCTAAATTTAACATAGCAAACACTGAGGCTCCAGGGGAAGTTAGTCAATTGACATTTATTAAGCACCTACTATGTTCGAAGCTCTGGGGATACAAAGAAAGGCAGAAGACAATCAGTGCCTTCAGGGAGCTCAGAATCTATGAGGGGAGGTGACATGAAAACAACTATGTATAAATGAGTCATATAGGATAACTAGGAAGTAATCAACAGTAAGCTAGTGGCAGCTAGATGGCTCAGTGGATAGAGCACTGCGTCTAGAGTCCTGAGTTCAAATCCAGTCTTAGACATTGCCTAGCTGTGTGACCCTGGGCAAGTCACTTAACCCTATTTGCCTCAGTTTCCTCATCTTTAAAATGAGCTGGAGAAAGAAATGGCAAACCACTCCAGCATCTTTGCCAAGAAAACCACTAACACAGTTACAAAGCGTTAGACTTGGCTGAACCAGAATAACAGTCAACAGAGTGAAAGGCATTTGTTCTTGTTTACACAGCTCCTGAATGACAATCAGGATTCAAACTCAGGTTTTCCTGACTCCAGATCCAGAATTTAATCCACTACACCATGTTACCTACTTGCATTTAAGACCTGAGTTCAATTTCAGCTTTGGACATGTTGACTGCAAGTTTCTGGGTATGTCACATAAACTGTTCAGATTTCTAAGCCCAAATTGCAGAGCAATTGTGGATCTGTGCTGGTGGAGAGTTTCTTCACCAAAGAATTCCCTTTTCCCAGGAGTTCCTTTTTTTTTTTTTTTTTTTTTTTGCATCATAGACTCCTCTGGAAGTCAGGTAAAGCTTATGGAGTCTGACAGCTGGCCAGCTATGTTGAAAGAGCATTTGTTGGCAGGAAGACTGAAAAGACATGGTATTTGGCATCTGCTTTAATAACGAAAGTAATTCCTAAGTCATGATGATTGTAAATAATATTTTTAGTTACATGCAACAAATATAATGTAATGTGAAAATATCTGTGATTTCTACTGTTGACAAAATCACAGATACTGCTACTATTTCTATGATTTGTTGCTTACATTCATCATTGAAAGAAATGCTTTAATTCAGTTAGAGATTAGTGAAAATAAAGATGAATAATTTTTCCTATCCAAGTTCACTGACCCCCCTGAAATTCATCCATCATTATCAAAGCTCCTCCTTGTGCTACACCAAGAAAATCATAAGCATGACATCCCTCTCACCCCCAATACAGCATCATTTAGGTTTAAAACAATAAGACTGAAATTCAATTTTGTTTGAGATGAAAAGGGCAAAAGTGAAGGGTTGTTAGTGTTATTCTTAGCATATTAGTTGGGTACCTAGGTGGTGCAGTGGCTAGAGCACCAGTGCAGGAGTCAGGAGGACCTGAGTTCAAATTTCACCTCAGACACTTGACCCTCACTAGCTGTGTGATCTTGGGCAAGTCACTTAACCCTAATTGCCTCATCCTGGGTCATCCCCAGTCATCCTGAGGAATATCTGGTCACTGGATTCAGATGACTCTGGAGGAGAAGTGAGGCTGGTGACCTGCACAGCCCTCACTCAAAAAAAAAAAAAGTCATGCATATTAGTTGCACATTTTAAAAAATAAACATGCTAATTTTAATTTGAGGCCCCCATATAAAATGGAAAGAAAAAACAAGAGCTTGACCAGACAAATCACAATGTAGAGATAACTACTTAAACAGAATTTCCTCCTCCACCCAAAGCCTTATAGGTATGTTAGGTAACAATGAAATAATCTCTGCTTTTAATTGTACCTACACTTCTTTGAAATTCATTAATTGAAGAATGTGCAGAATAAGGATGCCAGGCACAGCCTTGTAAAGGTGAAAAATCTCATTTTCTTTCTTTATCAGACATTTGCTAATGGGCACTTGCAGTATATTTTGACTAAGGATCTCAAAACATTTTGCAAAGATGTGTCCTTACTCACATAGATGGAAAAAGTGATTAAGTGATTTGCCCAAGGCTATGGTAGAACTAAAGACAGACCAATCATTTTTTTGTCTCTTGGGCACTAAATCTTCCTTCCTCAAGACTCGGTGAAAAAAAATGATGTGGAAAAAAATCAAATCTGTGATATTTCAAGTTTCATGATGAAGCTTTGTCCAAGATAGGTCCTCCACCTTTCAGGAAGGCAAAACTTAACTTAAAAAAAAAAGCAAAAATCTAAACTCAGACCTTAATTCTGCCATTCAAAACCCACATCCCATTCTGCCAAATTACAACCCATCCCTTGCAATGGAAGCATGAAAGAATTTTATTTCTTGCTGATTTTGGGGGGGATAGGGTCTGGTGTGGTGAAAACATTTCATTTCATTTTCTCTACTTCAATTCTCGAAGTATATTTTCTGACCTTTTGTAGTCTCCAAGTGACTGCTTCATTCCTCAGACAAAGATAAATTACTTTTCTCCTTTTTTCACTGTTTTCTCTCATTCCACAAGGACTGAGGAGAAAGAGAGAGAAGAGAGAAGGAAAGACACACACGTGCACACACGAGAGAGAGAGAGAGAGAGAGAGAGAGAGAGAGAGAGAGAGAGAGAGAGAGAGAAAGGAGAGAAGAGAGAAAAGACAGAGGGAAGGAGAAAGAAGCCTCCTTTCCTTTTTTTCCATTTCTGTCTGCCTCTTCCCCTTCTATCAACCTTCCCTTCTAAGTATTAAGAGAAAAATTGATTCTGGAGAAAGTCACTTGATTTTGAAGATCTTATGTGATTTCAAGGAATGATCCTTTTTAAGAGAATTTTTTTTTTGAGGGAGTAATTTGCTGTCTTGTGAAAATATATGAAGCCCTTCAACTAATCGAAACACTCCATTCAATTTAATGCTGTAGAAACTTTGATTTATGTTTTTTAGGTAAATGATATCAGCACACACTTCTTAGCAGCCATTAGCTTGAAACTCAGCCTGATTTACTGTTTCCATGGTCTTACAGCTCTCTGAAGAAACTGTGCATGTCAACAGGTTTCTTTTCTGGCTTTTGAGACGCCTTCTGAAGCTAGTTTCTTCATCATCAAATTCTGACAGCTCCATTCATAGAGGTCTACTAAAAGAACTCCCATTTTTAGAAAATAATCAATGAACATTACAAAGTAGAACTTTTTAAAAAAAATATCATTGAGTTCATGGAATAGTGGATATCTGTTTCCATCATAATGGACCAGTACAGATACATTTAACTTTTCATCTGCCAATGTATATTTGATATTATATCATTATTAGGAAGTATAATGGGAGTGGGTAGGTACTAAAATAACATGGGAATCATAAAAGTCATTGGGCCATTGAATGAGTTACTTGATATTAGACTAAGAATGGGCCTAATATATAAATAATCAAAACTTATTTTCTTCTAAGTTTAACTTAAATCAACACAAATGGGTACATGTGACAGGACCAGTAAGAGATAGAGAGACAGAGAGGGAGAAGGAGAGAGGAGGGGGAGAGAGAGAGATGGAGAGAGAGAAAAAGACAGATACACAGAGATGGAGAGACACAGAAATGAAGACAGAGACAGAGACAGAGATAGATAGATACAGACAGAAAGAGACCCCCTCAGGGGGGAGTAAAAGAGAGAAAGAGACACATCTAGAGAGAGAGAGAGACAGAGAAACAGTCAGGCAGACAGACTGACAGACACACACACACAGAACATTTCCATGTGTTAGAATCTATCAAGCCAAAAGTTTTCATGTGTCAGATGTACTTCACTTGAAATCTGTGAAACTCATTAGTGTCACCAGATCATTTAAGGTAGGGTTTCTTCTGAACACAACTGTTCCTATCCATTTTATGTTGACTCTATTAGTTTATAAAATCTTCTTTTGAAGGAAATGATATTTTCCAATCTAGATCCCCATTCAGGACTCTATTTGGAGCCTATACACTCCATCTTCTGACTGAAGGTTGAGTTGTACAGTTGATTGTTTACTTTCTCCCAGGTCTCAATAGACACCATTCTTAGGTAACAGGACACTTGCAGGAGAACTGGGATGAGGGACTGTAGTCCTATACTTGATTTCACTACTGAAAGTGTTAACTTCAGCAAGTTACTGAGCTAACTGGTGGAGTATGTGTGTCCCCTTGAGGGGACACAGAAAAGTTTCTTATGTGATGAGGCATCATAGATATAGAACAAACAGGGCCTTTAGAAGTCATAAAGACCCACCCCCTTATTTTACATATGAAGAAACTGACACCTAAGAGGTGAAAGGTCTTGCCTTAGGTTACACAGGTAATAAGTTTGAGAGCTGTGATTCAAACCCAGGTCCTATGATTCCAAATTTAGAGCCCCTTCTACTAGACCATTGTGCCTCCCAATAATGTCTGGTCATTTATGGTAGCACTGGTTTTTCAAGGTCTATTGTCTAAACGGATGAGTCTGTTTTTGTTCGTAGCAGTTCCAAAGAGGGTCTAGTGTGGCTCTTACTGAAGGTACCCTTGGGAAGTTAGGTTGGTTCCTTCACTATTCTGAGGATTGGTATCCATTAGTATCCAATTTAGAGTTGACTCAAAATCCATCCCCTGTCTCTCCTCAGAATCACTCTAGACCCTGATGAACTTTAAATCCCAGGCATGTCCTAGAACCTCTTCATTGTTTGTAAGGGTATTTGAACCAACTTTGAAGTCATTTGAATGAACCACAGTGTCTCTGTTGGAATATTACCAAATCCCAGAATTGAAGGGGGAGGAGTTGAAGTGCATGAGACAGTTACCTTGTTCAGGTCTCCACCTTGTCATTCCTCCCCTCTGTTCAAAGAATCCATTTTGCCTGGTCCCAGATTTCTTAAAACTGAGTCAAGGACAGAACATTTTGCTGGAAGAATTGAGTCATGATCCTCTGTGGAGACTACAGAGAAGCTGAGGACATGAATAACAACTTAAACAAGTTCAGATCAAGCCTATTTATTTACTTCTTTGTGTTTCTCAGTTCTGAGTCTCCTCTTTGGAACACATTTTCCTCTTCAAACCTTCCAGCTCTGGCCATGGTAGCATTTCTATTTAATCCAGCATGTATCCTATTTCTTCTCCCCTAGGTCAGTCTTAAGCTGCAGCTTAATCACTTGGTAGCACTGTCCAGTACGTTCCAAGAGAGCAAACAAACCAGCAACCTGCTAATATCACCTTTTATTTGCACACAGAAGAAAGATAGTGCTCATGCAGTCAGTTCAGTCCTTATAGAATATGGAATAAAAAGGCAGAAAAATCATGGTGACATTGTGACCCTTAGGATCATAGAAGTTTTAGAGTTATCTAACAGAGTATACATTTTTAATGTAATCTTCAATTACATTAAAAGGAATGTAATTTACAGAAAAGTACTAGTCCCACTGTACTATGGTTAGACCTCATCTGATCCCATCTGAAATATTGTTTTCAATTTCAAGTGTTCTAGTTACATTTCAGGAGATTGCATAATGCCAGATTTGGGAGGGTTTTAGGGGTTGCCTCATCTAATCCATAAGGAAATGAGTCTATTCTACAAACTAGTCTGACAAGAGTTTATCCAGTCTTCAAATGAAGTTCTCTAGTGACTGGTCCCTCACAACTTTCCACAGCAGTGATAGTTCTAATGGTTAGAAAGTTTTTCTTTATGGAAAGCATAGCTATTTTTATCCCAACTCCTACCTTTTGCAGCAAAATATTAGCCCATCTTTCACCCAGCAGTTGTTTTAATATTTGGAGAGAGCTGTCACATGTTCCCTAATTTTAAAGAAGACTTTGACAAGTTGGAGAGTGACTGGATTTGGGGGGAGGTGTAGTCCCTTCCAACTCTATGATCATGTGTGTCTATAATATTTGTTTATAGTTATTCAAAGGATAAGCTTTAGTTTGCCACTATTAATGTTCTTTCTGACTTAAGAGTCTCTGCCAACATTTGGTTTGACTTTCTGAATGTCCCCTCTGCTCAGCTAGCTTTTTCTGTCATTCCGTCCATCAACAAATATTTATAGAGTGTTTACTATGTGTAAGACACTGAGCAAACACTCCATCCACAGCCAGAGTTAGGCAAAGAAAGGAAAAAACCCACCTATTTTGTCTCTACATTTACCCATGTGAAACCCTGTGATTGTCTTTTTTCCAAAGGAGTAATTTTCCCTTTCAACACTAGTTCTCTTTGTCCTTTGAAGCTAGGGCTTGTTTGATTCCTAATTTACATAAAGTAGTTCCATAGAAAACATCACCCAGATAGGATTAGATGACTTTCCTTTTGATGCAACTTAACAGTTAAAATAACCTCACTTATATCAGAATAAAAATTTTTAAATAATACAGTTGAACAGAACATAGAAATATTTTTTGCTCTTTTTTATTATTAATTTATTTGTTTTCAGTTTTCTACAATCACTTCCATAAGTCTTAGATTTTTTCCTCCTCCCTCCCCAAGAGGGCATGCAATCTTATATGGCATAAATTCTTATTAAACACATTTTCACATTAGTCGTATTGCACAGTAGAATTAAAATGAATGGGAGAAACCATGAGAAAAATCCAAACAAAACAAAATGTATCACAAGAGAAAATATTCTGCTTCATTCTACATTCCGATTCCATAGTTCTTTTTCTGGATGTGGATGGCATTTTGCCTCAAGGGTCCTTTGAGAATGTTTTAGGTCATTGCATTGCTGTGAAGGGCTAAGTCTCCCAGAAAAATTCCTTGCCCACTGTGGTTGTTACTGTGTACAATGATCTTCTGGTTCTGCTCCTTTCACTCGGCATCTGTTCATATAAATCCTTCCAGGCCTTTCTGAAGTCTTCCTGCTCAGCATTTCTTATAACACAATAGTATCCCATTACATTCAGATACCACAACTTGTTCAGCCATTCTCCAACTGATGGGCATCCCCTCAATTTTCAGTTTTTGACCATCTCAAAAAGAGCTGCTATAAATATTTGTACATGTGGAACCCTTTCCCATTTTATGATTTCTTTGGAATACAGTCCTAGAAGTGAGATTGCTGAGTCAAAGGGTATGCTTATTTTTGTATGTTTGTATGTTTTGTATGTTTGGGCATAGTTCCAAATTGCCCTCCAGAATGGTTGGATCAGCTCACAGCTCCACCAACAATGAATTAGTGTTCCAATTCTCCCACATCTTCTCCAATATTTATTATCTTTCTGTTTTGTCATGTTAGCTAATCTGATAGGTGTGATGTGGTACCTCAGAGTTGTTTTGATTTGTTTCTCTATAATCAATAGTGATTTAGAGCATTTTTTCATATGATTACAGATAGTTTTAATTTCTTCCTCTGAAAACTGCCTGTTCATATCCTTTGACCATTTATCAATTGGGGAATGGCTTGTATTTTGTACATTTGACTCAGTTCTCTATATATTTTAGAAATGAGGCCTTTATCACAGATACTAGCTATAAAAATTCTTTCCCAATTTTCTGCTTCCCTCCTAATCTTGGTTGCATTGGGTTTGTTTGTGCAAAAACTTTTCAATTTAATGTAATCAAAATTATGCATTTTGTACTTCATAATGTTCTCTATCTCCAGTTTGGTCATAAATTTCTCCATTCTTCATAAATCTGACAAATAAACTATTCTTTGCTCCCCTAATTTGTTTATAGTCTTTATACCTAGATCATGTATCCATTTGGACTTTATTCTTGTGTATGGTGTCAGCCATTGGTCTATGCCCAATTTCCACTACAGTGTTATCCCATTTTCCCAGTACTTTTTGTCAAACAGTGAGGTCTTAACCCAGAATCTGGGAACCAATGGAATATTTTAAAATACATGTAAAATGGTTTTGCCACTGAGAGACAAAGTAGAAAGTGCTGGGAATGAGAGGTAGGTAGAGTAGAGAATGATTACCGAGGCTCACCAGAAAAATTAAACAGGAAGAGGTATGCTGCCATGAAAAGGAATAAATGGAATTTAGTAATAATTTATTATGTGCTATATTTAAGGCATTAGGTATATAAAAATAGAATTAAGTAGTTACTAGTACTAAGGAGTTTACATTCTGTTTGTGGGTAAGATGGAGGCAAATGTAAAGACATTAGAAAAAGAAAAATCAAGAGAGAGAGAGCAGTGACAAACAGGGAGATCTGGGAAGCTTCAGAGAGATGACTCCTGAATTGAATCTTAAAGGAAGAGAAATATTTGGAAAGCTGTAGATGAAAAGGGAGAGCATTCTAAGAATGGAGCATTTTAGGAAATCTACTGTTTATGTAAATGCACAGATATGTGGAAATGAAGTCTTAAGTCTGGGGAGTTGTCTTGCTGTTTGAAATTTCGAATTCATGAGAGTAGTAATATGAAATAAGGCTGTAGATATAATTGGATACCAGGTTGTAGAGGGCCTTAAATACCAGGAAAAAGAGTCTGTATTTTAACTCTAAGCAATGAGATATGGCTGTATAATTGACTCAAGAGATTTGAAGGTAAAGAATCTTCCATTCCCCCATAAGGGGAAATTTGTATGTGTCTTAGAAAAGTGGGGAAAATAACATGAGTAGAAAAACGTTTGAAAGCAATGTAAATGGAAGTGATTTATTTTCAGGACAAATGAAGGAAGGAGTTTTCTGGATGATTAAGTTCTCAGAAAATATAAAAGAAGAAAATAATATAAACACTTGTATACTTCAGGAAATTGTACAAAAAATTTCTCTAGGACTATAAAAAAAATCATCACAACTGTACAAATAGAATCCACAGAACTTCAGCAAAAAGAACCATGAAATACAAAAACAGTCAAAATCTTAATAAAGTCATACTGTTTCTCTAGTTGGTCTAGTTCAAAGCAAAGTAGATGCATAGTCTGACTTTAACTCTCTATGTCTCCCTCTTAAACCATAGAGAGAAGTAAAGGAAACATACACAAATCCTCAAGAAGTTTCCCTTCTTTCCAGTTCTTGGTGTCATATAATGTCTCACTTTCTCCAACCAAACAGCCTTCAGCATAGTTGCAAAGTCTGATTGCCATGTCAGCTCTTTTTAGCTTTTACATTCTGTCTTCTATAAGCAGTTTTTCTCACAGCTTCTTGTGTCTTCTGTCTCTGGATGCTTCTACATTGGCTTTTCTGTCAGCTATTCCTCCAACATTCTTTATTTAATCTTCCTATTGCTCCCACACAAATACTTGATTTATATTTTATCATTCATATCTTTCAAAACTTGGAAAATAGTCTCATGTTGAAAATAGTCCCAAAATGAGCTTCTAGACAACAATGTCATACAACTATCTTTAACTCAGTAAGTGCTTTGCCTTCAAACAGATATTAGTATATTTATCTGAGCAGCAGTTTTCCCCCAGATCCTCATAATAGTGTGTGTGTCTTCCTTCAGACATTTTTATCTGAGGGACTATGCTTCATCTCCAGTGGTTTTCCTAACACAAATGCTCTTTATCTATCCCATTCAGCAATCCAAATGTCCACAATTCTAGTGGGTATTTCTCAGTTCGTGATCTGTCTCTTTCTAGTCACGTTTTTTTTTTAAATTGATATTTTTTTAGTTCTGAATTTAATGAATATTCTCCAAAAGAACACTTTGCATATTAAAAGTAGAACAGAAAAAAGAATTTGATATGAAAATACAAATCTCTTATGTAGTTTGCTTTTTCAAAAGTACATGATAAATTCAACATGTTACTTTGAGAGATGTCCTGTATATCTGTATGTCCTTCTGTTCCCTTTTATGCATTAAAAAAATGATTCCATAATACTCTTTCTACCTTCTTCCAACTCTGGCTCCAGTGTTTCTGGGAAATTGTCTTTTATGGTTTCTGGAAATATTTCACTAATGTACTTTTTTATACATTGACACTAACATCTGAATGACTTTTCCCTGCATTTCCTTCTGAGAGTGAAGGACTTCTTTATTCATTCCATGAATTCAGAAGAGGCATATGAGTGAAGGAGTACTTTAAGCTCAGAAGAGAATTCAAGAAAAAGTCACCCGGATGCTGTGGCAAACCATTCTAAAGATCCCAGTTGTTCCAGTCACACCAGCCAACACAAAGGGGCTACTCCCAAGCCTCATGGTAGGCAATGCAGAATGTCCATAATGTTTTTTTTTTACATGTTCTAGGCATGCACTGAACCCCAATTACTTTGCTGGTCTGTTTTTTTCAGTCTTTTTTTCTTGTTTATTTCTGTAGGTGCTTCCCTGTGGTGATTTCTTTCCTTTTTCTCTTTTTGTTGTTGTTCTTAATTAATTTAGTGCATTTCTGGGTTCTTTAAGATTGTGAGGAAGAGCTGATCTTTTATAGAACCTCTTATTCAGCTTTTTTGTTTAAAACACCTATCGTTTTCTCCTAGATATTGTTGGATGATGTCTGAAAAATCTTGAGTCCTCTCTCATCAGACCGCCTGCTTTCTCTTGCCCAGGTCACTGAGGTTAGGCAAACTTAAGACTTTTCAATCTATAGAAGAGCATATATGGAATATTGTTGAAGGAAGGCTATGAGAAATAATATCAGATGCTAAGATATCCAGTGAAGACTGTTAGAGGTGCTACATTACACCTGTTGACAGACACTAAAGTCCAGAGGCCTTCCAGCACTCCTGCACACCTCCCCTGCCTTCACCCTTGGGTCATACACAGCCCAGATCCCAGAGTAAACACAGGATGCTATGCCCACAGCAAAGAGAGGAGGAAGAAGGTAGAACAGAAGGGATCAGTTTCATCCAATGACTTTTTGCCCATCAGCAATACTTTGTGAATCTCTTTCCTTGCCTTCCTTTAGTTGTTATTGGTTTTTAACTTTACATGGTCCATTTTTTGCTGCTTTAATGTAGTTAGGGGGAGCTGGGTTTGGATACAAGTTTTCATTTAGCCATATTGCTTGAAGTTACAATTGTAAATCTGTAAAAGGAAGGTGTTGGATTCAATGATCTCTGAGGTTCTTTTCAGCTCAATTCCTATGACCTGTGAAACATTTAATTTAAAAAGTTAAGATAAAATTTATCATGCTATAATAAACTGATATAGCTAGTTTCATTTTCCATTAGCAAGTCTGCTAAATTTTGACTCCACAGAGTGGCATGAAGACATTTGATTGGCTTAGCCTATGGCAACTCAGAACTCCTGAGCTCAAGTAATATACTATCTTCGGTCTCCCTGGTAGCAAGGAGCGTACCACCATTCCTGGCTGAACATCAAAAGGGGCAAGAAAAATTCTTAATTTTATCTTCAAATTGTTCAAACTCTAACAATGAGAGAAACATAAATCAAAATGTCCGAAGTACTGATTTACATCCTTAATAATGACAAAAAATTTTTTAAATGAGATTTATTGGTGGTATTGGTGGTAGGGTGTTGGCAAACTGAGCACCTTTAGATAGTGTTGGAACTGAAGGCTGATACAATCCTTTTGAAGAGAAATATGGGAATATTTAATAGAAAGTAAAAGTAATCATAATATTTGACCCCATGGTTTACAGGACCAAGACTATATCCTATGAACATTATTCATAGGAAAAAAGGATTTCTGCAAAATATATTTATAATAAGTGTATTTATATTTGTAAAAAGAAAAGTATATTTATAATAAGAAAAACGTACACATCAAAATTGTTGAATAAATTATGGTCCATTAATCCATTAACACAGGATAAACATCAAAGATACGAAGAATACAAAGAAATATAGACAAACAAAATGGACACAAAGCGAAGAAAGAATTAGAATGTGCACACTGACTCTCTAAGAACAGCAAGGGCTACAAAACTTAGTAAATACAGAGACACAAAAAAGAATGGGACCCAGAGCAAACAAATTGTTATGATAGTTTTGTTAGTTTGTACATATTCCTTTTTAATCAAAATATAAATGATATCTGAATTTTTCATTTATTTGAATTATTTTATTTGTGGACATTGTAATTAAGTTTATAATAAACTATTTTAAAAGCAAAGATGAAATCAGGCCACAAACCACACATACAAAATCAAGCTATTTATGTTGAAGTGATTTCAGTAAAAAGAGAGAAAGAGAAGAAGCCAGGTAACATATTTTGCTGCAAAGAAGTTACCTCACTATAGTCTGGGGCACCAGGACATTTCTTTTCGGTTTTTGTTTGTGATCTCCTATGGTCCAGAGAAGAAGGGGTAGTCATGAGCACCATAGTTTCTTTTCATCAGGCCTTGACACAACTTTATCCTATAGGAGAGCTGATATGTAATACAGGAAAGATGTGTGTCACATTCAGGATAAGATAGATATCTGAATCAGCAATCTAATACTCTCCTCTTCCTTTGAAGCTGTACCTGGTTGGTTCTGTGGGTGGGATGGAATAGGGACCTGATATTATTTCAATTTTCTTTGCATAACATAGCCTGAATTTCCCTGTTCGAAGAAACATTGAAAGGAAATTTTAAAAAAAGGAAGGAGAAGCAAAGAGGGAAGGAAAGAATGATGAAAAGCAAGAGGGAGGGAGGGAAGGAAAGAAGGAAGGAGGAAAAGTTAATGAAATAAAGTCCAATTCACTATCTAGTTTTCGTACCAAAGTAATATATGCTTGGGTTTCCAAGCATGTCCTTCCTTGATTTTCAAAATCCTTTTTGAGCTCCTCCATGGCCTGAGCCCATGGGGTATCTATTTCAGATATTTGGGATACAGAGGCCTTGACTCCTATGTCTTTACCTGATGGTAAGCCTATCTCTTCCTCCTTAGAGAGGAATGATGCAATCCTCTGGTCACCAAGAAAATAACCTTCTATGGTCTTAGTTTTTTTCCCTTTTCTGGGCATTTTCCCAGCCAGTTACTTGATTTCTGAGAGTCCTCTCCACCCCCTGGCCTAGATCTGCCCAGGAGTGCTTGGGGTCTGAGATTCAAATGCTGCTCCCCAGCCTCAGGGCTTTTGGCTGCAGGCCTGACTGCTCTTCAATGGGAGCTTATCTGCTGGTTCTCAGGTGGGGGCAGGGCCGCCTCTCAGGCTCAGTTCCCTCAGG
>CM053770.1:52138533-52162531 GCA_028658325.1 Potorous gilbertii
CACCCCCTGGCCTAGATCTGCCCAGGAGTGCTTGGGGTCTGAGATTCAAATGCTGCTCCCCAGCCTCAGGGCTTTTGGCTGCAGGCCTGACTGCTCTTCAATGGGAGCTTATCTGCTGGTTCTCAGGTGGGGGCAGGGCCGCCTCTCAGGCTCAGTTCCCTCAGGGGGTTTATGCAGAGATCTTTTGTAGTGGAGCTGGGGTGGAGCTCCAGCCCGATCTGGGAGTCTCTGGCTGAGCTGCCTCTGCCTCTGCCCTGGCCACCGCCTCCCGAGGGGGTCCGAGTCCCGGAGATACCCGCTCCCCTCTCAGCCCGTCTCTCTCACTGACCTGTGCGTCTGTGGGTGGAGGGACCTTCGCGGCCGCCTGGCGATTCAGGTCCCTGACGCCTGCTGGGCTCTGCTTGCTCCTCTCAGTGCCACGTGGCCGGGCAGAGCTCCGGGGTCGGGGCGGGGGAGGGGAGGGCTCGGCAGGGCTTCGCTCCCGTCCTGGGTACCTTTGCGGTCGGTTTTTCAGGGCTCTCTGCAACGGAAATCTCCTTCACTATGTTTCTGCACGTCTTCCACTGTTCCAGAATTTGTCAGGAGTTCTTTTTAGAGGGAATCCATGGGCTGTGGGTTCGGAGCTAGCAAATGTGAGTCTTTCTACTCCGCCATCTTGGCTCCGCCCCCCAAGCATGTCCTTCCTGAAGAGAAAGAAAGGTAGACAGACAATCCACACAAATGACTAGAAGACACATGAAAACTTTAAGGATTCAAACATTAAATTGGACATGTTGATCCAAATTAGAAAGGAAAGAGGAAGCAACTTGTAGAAGAGGAAATAAGGCAGACATGCCAACCACTAATACCAACTATTATCTTCTTCCCTCCCTCTCAAACACAAAATTGGAAGAAAAAAAACCACCCTGGGAATAAATATAATTAGTCATTTCTTACTGGCAGGCTACTTGGGAGGAGGTGGGAAGGGAGAGAGAGAGAGAGAGAGAGAGAGAGACAGACACAGAAAAAGAGAGAGACAGAGGCAGAGGGACAGAGAGAGACAGAGAGAAGCAGAGAGAGAAAAAGGAAGGGAAGGAGAGAAAGGGAGGGAAGGAGAGAGGGAAAGAGACAGACAGAGACACAAAGAGAGACACAGGAAGACAGAGACAAATAGAGACAGAGGAAAGGAGAGAGACTCAGTCATATGACTCAATGTTAATCACGAAAATGTTTGCTCTGGCTGCCATTTAAATAGGGACATGAACACTCCCTGAAGGACTATATAAAATCAGTTCTACTGTTCCCTATTAAGGACAGTGGGAATCAAGATAACAATTGAACATTTGTAGAACCCCTTTTATCCTCAGGATTCCACAGGGCTCCGAGTATAGGGGGATTTGACTCATGCCTATTGTGAAAATTGTCCCCAATTGTGAACTGGAGAAGAGTGGGAGTAGAGGGGAAAGGCCAACAGTGTTCTGTAAATGTTTAATAACTGGCTCTCTGAAAAAAAAAGTACACTTGCCATTTAAAAATTTAATTTACATTACTAATATTGTCTCTATTACTTTAAGTCTAGGTAATCAATAAAACAATAAGTCAAGCTCTAATTATTAGCAATTGAAGATTTTTTGAGGTTAGATGCTCACACTGAAAATTTAACCATCACTCTGGAAAGGTGGTTTGAGCTGGCTCCAGCATACCTTGGGTCATGCCATCTTCTCTCAAAGGATAAAGAGGCTTTGAACAGAGACAGTGGAAGTGACCTTTTTTATTGGCTTTAGCTCAAAGTAATAGATGCTATCTAGGCAGTTAGGAGTCCATCTACAACCTGGGCAAGTGGTTTTCTCTTTGCTCCCAAACTCGGAACACTAAAGCATTTTGGGGACTTTGGTAGCTCTGTGGGTGTGTCTAAATTTAGGTAGGGGGCTGGGACTGTTCAAGAGTTGTGGCAACTTCTCTTTTTATGCATTTAAAATGTTATTTTGATATGTTTAATAAAAATGTATATGTAGAGTGTAGGTATCAGATTGCACGTTGTCTTGGGGAAGAGGGAAGGGAGGAAGGTGGAGAAAATTTTTAAAATTATGGAAGTGAATGTTGAAAACTAAAAATAAATAAACTAACTTAAAAAAAAAGAAAGACATTTAAGGCTCTCAAGGTCTCCACTGGTGGTCTCTGGTTACTTAGAGAAATGATTAACCATGAAATTGTGGATTGCCAGCTAGTCTAATTAATAAATTGATTATTGATTATGAAGAAAAATGTTTTTTTGAGAAGTCCTTAGGCTTCACAAGACTGCCAAAAGGATCCAAATTACAAAAAAGGGTCAAGATTTCTTGGTTTAAAGGATCTTTTAAGTTTTTTTCAGGGGACGAGTGGAGGGATAAAGAGAGGATCATGCTTTGATTCAAGTTCTGTTGAGACATCACTGACTGAATGAATGGAAAGGAGCTGCTGGATGAGGCTTAGAGGTAGGGCTATGAGGTAATTTCAGGGTGTCTAAGAAGGCTTCTTACTGGTTCCTCCCCTTTTCTCTAATTCACATCTCACTTACCTATTTATTAATATTTAAAATTGAGACACTTCATTGTTAAATTCAAAGTTCTGATACCGGCTCAGATACTAATCCCCTCTGGGAGAAGTCAACTTAAAGCTGTCATTAGTGATTTATACTTCAGTGTTAATGAGTTTCAGATCTTTGCTTGAGACCAGGTTTGACTGGAAAAATTCTGGGAGAACAGTGGACTTCTGAGGATAAAAAATGAGAAAGTATAATATACGGTTGAATAATAACAAAGAGCTGACATTTATGTGGGCATTCAGGTTTACATAGTGCTTTTATGCACATTATATCATTTATCACAATTATCCTAGGGGGATTTACTATTATTACCTACATTTTACAGAAGGGGAAACTGAGCCTGAGAGAAGTTATGACTTCTCCAGGGTTGTACAGTAAATGTCTGAGGCAGCATTAAATTTCAGATCTTCTTGACTTCAAGCCCAAAACTCTATATACTTTGCAACTCAGATAAGAACAAGAGCTAACATTTATATTATGTTTACTATGTGTCAGGCAGCGTTCTAAACACTATTTCTTTTAAAGATAACTTGAAGAAACTCCCACCTAACCTATTTAAACAAATGACACATTAAAAAAAATGAGAGATGGTTAGGAAAAGTATGTTATAACAGACTATTGTTACCTAAGGAAGTTTAACTGATATAAATCAAATTCCATAAGAAAGAGCCCAGAAACTGCCTCAGATTGCTAATGCTTTATCATCTTGCTAAGTGATAGATATGGAAGGCAAGGAAAATGACAGTTTAGATTATAAAGTCATTTTGAAGATCTTATGGAGGAGGTTGGTAAGAATTTATGAGGCATATAGCCTCATAAAATTAAAAAAAAACATTTCAAGGAAAAAAATAGTTTATAAAAAAGTCTGATAGGGAAGATCCTAGGATGATGACAGAATAAGGCAGAAAATTACCTGGTTCTCTCCAATTCCTCCACAAACAACTAAAATGCCTTAAAGTACACTGTGAGTGAAAGAAATAATTAAAATGGAGCAGTTGCATAGCCTAAGACAACTTGGTAGGACATTAGGAAGGACCTGCCTTCCCAGGTGGTGGTCTGGCCTGATTGAAGTACAGAAACCTTTGGGGCAGATATTGCTGAATCAACAGACAATAAACCCTGGGGACAGCCATCTTGGTGGCAGCCTTAGGAAATTTTTGCTGGATGGATAGTGTGGGGGTCAGGAGGGAAGACTGCAGGGTCTCTGCTGGCAGGCACTGGGCTTAGGGTTCAGGTGTACTGACTGGAGGGTGCCAGGTTGTAGCTGCAGTCAAGGAGCAGGGATCACATGTTGCTGAGGCTCCTGCTGGCTGTAGGTACTTGCAGAAAAGCAGAGCCCCTGGCTTGGGGTTCAGAGCAGAGGAGGAGCTGAAGCTTGTAGCCTTGAGAGGGACAGCAGGAAGTAAAATTATTAGGGGTGACAACATCGTTAAGAACCCTGGTCATGGCTCAGGGATAGAGAGGAGTACCTGAGGTCAGGAGTACCTGAAGGCAGGAGTACCTGAGGGCAGGAGTACCTGAAGGCAGAAAAGAATAGCAGGAAAAATCTGAAACCTAAGACATTATTTACTATGTTTCAGGACTAGAGCCCAACTCTAGCACAAAGTTAATAGCTAAGAACTAAGGCACCAAAAAAGATGAATATGTAAGAGAGAAAGAACCTGACCATAGATAGATATTATGGTGACAGAGAGGACCTGGGTTCAAACTAAGAAGAAGATAATGAAGTTAAAACGACTGCTTCTACTTCAAAGACAAGTATAAAATGGTTACAAGTCCAAAAAGAGCTCTTGGAAGAGCTTTAAAAGGACTTTAAAAATCAAATAAGAGAGGTTGAGGAAAAAATTAGAGTAATGCAAGAAAATCCAGAAAATTATGAAAAGCAAGTTAACTGGAAAAAGAGATCTAAAAATCTATAGAAAAAACTACTCCTTAAAAATTAGAATTGGGCAGGTAAAGGGAAGCTAATAATTTTACAATACACCAAGAAATGATTCAACAAAATCGGAAGAGTGAACAAAGAGAAGAGAATGTGAAACATTTTATTAGAAAAACAATTGACCTGGAGAACAGATCAAAGAGAGACGATATAAGAACTGTTGGACAACCTGAAAGTTATGATTTAAAAAAAAAAAGACTCTAGACGTGAAACTTCAAGAAATCATTAAGGAAAATTGCTCTGAAGTTTCAGAACTTGAGGGTAAAATAGGAATTGAAAAAAATCCACCAATCACTACAGGAAGAGATCTCAAGGTGAAAACTCACAGGAACACTACAACTAAGTCTCCAAGTTTCCAGATCAAGGAGAAAATCCAACAAGCAACTAGAAACAAGAAAAAAGCAATTTAAATACTGTGAAACTATAGTCAGGATAACATGAGATTTAGCAACTTCTACATCAAAAGGCCAAAGGACATGGAACATTATATTCCAAACAGCAAAAGAACTGGGTTTGCAGCCAAGAAATAATTTACCCAGAAATGCCGAGTGTATTTCTGAATGGAAAAAATAGATATTTAATGAATTGAAGGACTTTCAGGTCTTCATGAGGAAAAGACCAGAACTGAATGGAATTATTTGATCTATAAGCATGAGGACAAACATAAGAAGATAAACATTAAAGACCAATTATAAGGGATTTAATAAGGTCAGACTATTTACTTCTTACATTGGAAAACATTACCTGTAACTTGTATGGATAGATACATATATACACACATAAATACATACACACACACACACATACATATGTCACAGTGCCTTACACAGTTACAAGAATTCTAAAATAGATACACACACATATATGTGTATGTACATATACATCCACAAGGTTGCTTTTCATCAAGGGCTTATGGAATCAAATTTAGAAATTTATGATCATACTATATATATGTATATGTGTGTGTATATGTGTGTGTGAGAGTGTGTGTATGCACAATCTATAACTATAGGTATACAAAACAACCATTTTCCATACTTTCTTCATGGAAAGTCTTCATTAACTTCAGTAATGAAGACCATGGAAGGTCTTCATTAACAACTTCCCAGTTGTTAATAGCTTGACTTTTCATTGTCTTTACCATGTAGTCTTCTATAGTTAAGATAGAGACAGTGATTGGACCTATGATGTCCCTGATGCAAAAGAATTCCAGATGAGGGAACTCCCTCTACGAATGTAGGTTGGCACATTTACTGCAATTTATTGATTTAGATTTGCTAGAGCATTATGAGGCTAAGGGACCTGCCCAGGATGATATAGACAGGAAGAGTCAGAGATCAGACCTGAACCCAGGTCTTTCTACCTCTTTGACCAGCTTTCTATCCCCACCCCTGCACTACATCATAGTGCCTCAGACAAAGTTATTCACAGGAATTCAGGAAATTTGGAATGGTAGGATGTGCCAAGGGTATCTTTTCAAGGTACATAAGTGTCTGAAGGTAACCTGAAATTAGAGAGTAAAATTCATGGGGCTTGCATATGGGAAAATCTTTTGAATGTATTTTTAAACTATCACAAATTTGTAAATAAATTCTGGTCCTGAAACTAATGGAACACTATAGTTCTGGTTAGTAAAGGAGAACATCAATCTACCTGAAGGACTTTTTCAGTACCAGATGCTTGAGATTTAATTCTAGTGCTCACTTGATTAGAATCCACATTTAAAGAATGAGCTTTTTAAAAGCTTGTTATCAAAATATGCTATGTTTTTGGTCTATTTTATTTTTCCTTGTGCATGACTGCACTACAGCTTGAAAGGATTTTGGGTGGGTGACTGTTTGGAGGCCCAGTGGACACTTAGAAAAAATCCTCACCATGGCCTGAATATTCTTTGCAAACTTCTCAGAAGGTCAGGGCCATAGGGCTGTATGACAAGTCCAAGAAATACGGCACATTCCATTAAGGGAGAATAGACCCTAACCCCCTTCCACAGCCTGGTTACTAGAGGCATTAATCAGCCCATAAAGTGGGATTAAGTCAACTCTCAATTTAGCTTTGCAGTTCACCTTTAAAACCACTTAACCACTCCTCGGTTTTTAATCTCGGGTGATCACATTTTGGCTCTAATGAAAGAGCAGGGGCATTTTCCCACAAATTTTAATGAGGATTCTTGACTACAGATGGAACCCTCCCTGAAGACATGCTACATAATTATTCAATCTAGAGAATGGCTTTGAAGGACAATTCCCGCTGGTGGTATATAAAATAAGTTTTCTAAAAGCTGCATAAGTGGGAGACTGGAGTAACTCCCAAGCATATATTCATCCAGTCTAGCCTTTATTGTCTAATGAATTTACTATATTATCATTTGCCTATCAGCTGGAAACTTTTCCTTTGCTTTAACTAGTCCTTCAAGGCAAACAGATGGGTTTAGATACCCTTCCTGTTAGTGTCTGGAACCTCTGTTCTCCTCGAATACTAAAACTTCTTACTTCACCTCTGAAGAGCAGTCCCAGGTCTAGGCTAGAAGTTAAGTTTGGTATTTGTTGTAGGCTAGAGAAACAGAGTATTATTGAAGGGGGAGGAATCTTAGAGATGTTCTAGTGTCTAGACTCTGGTCCGATCCACTCCTTGTCTAGGTGAGAAAACAGGCTACAGAACTTCAGTGACTTGCCCTGGGTCTCACAGTCAGTAAGATGAGATTCACACCCAGGTCTTCTGCATATTGTATCAAAGAAGGGTGTTATAGTGGGAAGGCATGGGACCTGAAGTCAGAAGAGAAATGGGCACAATCTATTTCCTGATATTTAATAACTGTGTGACCCTGGGCAAGTTTTTTTACCCTCTCTGTGCCTCAATTTCCTCATCTATAAAATGATCAGGATTGCTCTGGGTAAATTGCTTTGTAAACCTTAAAATGCTATATAGATGTGAGATACTACTATGACTCAACCTGCCCCTGCTGCCTACAAGGGTACTCTCAACTCAATGTTCATCCCTAGTAGTTATATGTATGACCCAGTATCAGAGGCTGCTCTGGGGGAACAACTAAGTTTCTTTTTGATTTTTCAGAGAACTAACTCTCTCTCTCTCTCTCTCTCTCTCTCTCTCTCTCTTACTCTCTCTCTCTCCTCCACCTCTCCCCTTTCTTCTCCTCCCCTCTTACTTCTGCTCCTTTTATGGGTGGCAATATTATCTTGTTAGTCTGAAAGGCCAGCATAGTCATCTAATAATGGCTTAGCCTCCATCCTCTTCCAAGAGACTCCTCACTTTATTCTATTTTTGATCTATTTCTGTTGAAGTCACTGTATGTAGTATATCTGTATATAGTACTTCCATTGTAATATTGTTGTTGTTGTTTTTTTGCAGGAAAGATATGGAAAATAGGGTTCTAGAACTGACTGGACTTGGCTACTGGTTGTGATGGTTGAGAAAGAGGGAAGAGACACTGATAACTAGGAATTTAAGTGAGCTTGGGTGATCAGGTGGGTAGTACTCAAACAGAATCAGATAACCAGTAAGTTGCATGTGCTTAACACAAAGGAGTGGCATGCAACTTTTTGTCATTCACTTCTAAAAATATGCATTATGTGAAAAATGTCACGACTGTTTTTCATCATACCTGTAATTTCCCCTGCTCCTGAAAGTTTTGTGCCCTTGAGAGACTCCTCAGAGTGACTTTTGGTTTCCTGATGGGAAAATATTCCTTTCTTATCAGTGGCCTAGACATTTACACCCTGATTGTAAGATCCAGTAGATGCAACTGTTTATGCAAAAGTCTTGTTATGATTTTTAAAGAGAAAGGGGGCCAAAAACAATCTGTGGATGGTACTACGGGTTAAACACTGGGTAAGTACAGATTTCTCCAAGAGAGGTCAGGGAGAATTTAGGCCTCTGAGCTGCAGATTTTCGGGTTAAAAATTTCTTTTCCAATTTAAGGTTTGGGATTAGACTCTATTTGGTATCTGTTTGGTAAAAGTTAGTTCTTTTTCACTAATATCTTTTCTGCACAAATGAGGAGAAAAACTGTTGAGAAATTTCTTGCTAATATCATTAAGGAAGCATTTATCCACATAATATGTTGTACCATTAGCTTCAGAAGGGAACAACCCTATATCCGGACTAAGTAGCCAGCATTCTATCAAGGCCCAGTTACCCTTGATTTGAAGGAAATCTGATGTACAAACTTGATTGTGTAGGTTAGATTCATTTTGTAATTTTGTAGGATTAATGAATCTGAGCTGGAAGAGATGTCAAAAGTCATCTAGTGTGAGGCAGTCAGGTGATACAGTGGATAGAAACTATCCAAGAGAGTGCTGGGCCTGGAGTCAGGAAGGCTTGAGTTCAAACATGGTCTCTGACACTGACTAGCTGTGTGATCCAGAGCAAGTCACCAAAATTACCTTCTGACTCAGCTTTCTCATCTGTAAGATGGGGATATCAATACCATCAACCTCCCAGAGCTGTTGTGAGGATGAAATGAGGTAATATTTGTAAAATGCTTAATATCTAGCATACATTAAACACTTAATAAATGCTCATTCCCTTTCCTTTTCTGTTCTACAACTTCCCCATGCCAAAGAAGAGGAGGTCCAAGGAGAGCCAAGTGACCCATTCAAAGTCAAAGGTAAGGAGTGACAGAACTGGGATTCGAACTCCCAGACTCAATATCCAGCATTTTCATTATAAATCTGACATCGCTTGAAGCCTTAATTTCAGAAATTTTCAGTGTGAACTTCATCATATTTTAAATGATGATACTAATATTGGTAGAGTACCGTATTACAATGAAGGTCTGCTAGGTATTGGGAAACCCTACACAAATAGAGGAAGGGGGTAGTTTGGGGAGCTTTGAGTATGGAGTTAGGGAATTCCTCAGGGGTGTGCGTGTGTGCGTGCGTGTGTGTGTGCGTGTGTGTGTGTGTGTGTGTGTGTGTGTGTGTGTGTGTGACAGAGAGAGAGACAGAAACAGAGAGACAGAGAGAGACACAGACAGCTGGACTCGGAGATAGAAGCAGAGATAGAAAGAGACAGAGAGACAGAGACAGATGGAGACAGAGAGAGACAGATAGAGAACAGAGAGAACACATGAATAAGGCAAGCCATCTTTGAAACTCCCCTGAGTTTCTGGTAATGTCTTAATGGGATTTTGACTGACCTGGAATTCTCTAAACTGTCTTAGGATTCCCATGGAAGTGAATGAAAATACTTCTTTCTTTTCTTTCCTTCCTCAGTTATTGACAAGTTCTTTCACTAACTGTTGTTTGATCTATGGAAGAATTTCTAATAATAGCCCACATTTATATAACACTTAAAGCTTTAGAAAGCACTTTCTTGCCAACAGCCCCATGACGTCCCCATGAAGCCCCATAGGCTGTGTATATATCATCATGCCCATTTTGCAGGTGAAGAAAATGAGATTCAGAGACATGAAATGATTACTCTGTTATCATCCATCTACTAAATATGAAAGTCAGGATTCAAACTCAGATCTTTTCTGATGCTGGGGCCACTATTCTCTCCATACCATGGTTACTATGTCTTCTAAGAGGACTCCAGATCCACCATGATGTTCTGGTCCTCACCTAAACCTATGTGTCCAAGGGTCTATGTGTGTTCTTGAGGTCTAGGGTTCTACCTGCGTTGGCCTTAGTGCTCAGGGAAGAACCTTGCTCTCATTTTCTTGTGGCCTTGCACTGAGAAAGAAGCAGGCAGGAAACAGACTGGGTTACAATGGTACGTATCCCTAGGGAGAAGCCCAAAAGATGTGGAGTCAGGGGATGTGCATTCAGAAATGCACTGTCATTAATACTTTTATACAGTATTTAATATAACATTCTAACAGTTATATATTAGAATATAACATTGATGTAATACTTAATACCAATGACTTTGGGAAAGATATTTACCCTTCCTGGGCCTGAGTGTCTTTATTTATAAAATTATGGTATTGGCCTTTATTTAATTCATTCAACAAATATTTTTTAAAGCTCTACTATGTGTAAACCACTGCGCTAGGTGGTAGAGATAAAAAGACAGAAATGAAAATATTCTCTGTCCTCAAGAAACTTTAAATCCATGATCCTACAAATATGAGTTTGTATACTATAATCTAATAAATCCAGATTGGTTGGGAATAAGCACAAACTGGGCATACAAAGAATCCAGACAACCTAAAGATATATTTTTCTGCACAAGAGAGGGACTGGAGAATCCTACCTGAGGGAGGGAAGGACACATTTTGCTGTGTAGGATGGTTTTCTGGAGTTCATTTAGAAAACAGATGATTCCAGTGTGATAAACTTGTGTGTGTGTGTCTGTGTGTGTGTGTGTGTGTGTGTGTGTTTGATATGAGGAGGTGGGGGCTGGGAGTGAGGGTGGAGAAGGGAGTAGGGAAAGGTCTCCAGCAAAGCATTCCCGATCAACCATGGTTCTGGAGCATTGAAGTGATGCTGTAATTAGTTTTGTTCACTATTGCTTGGAGGAATGGAAGAGGAGTGCTATTTTTAAGTCTTCATGGATGTGTATTGTTTCTAGGTGAAACTTTTTGAGGTTTGTTTTAACTGTGTGATTTTTTTCCCCCTGAACTCTTCCATGAGACCTGGGGAAATGACCTTTTGTCCCAAGATATTTTCTTATGAAGAAGAACAATCAATCAGTAGCAATCAGTAAACATTTTAAAGCTCCTGCCATGTGTCAGACACTGGACTAAATGGTGGGCATATCAAAAGAAGGCAAAGGACAATCCCTGCCCTTGAGAATCTTATAGTCTAATGAGGGAGGCCACATGTGAACAAATGTGTGTTCCTCCTTTGTTGCCAAAGACCTTATCATTAGAGAAATGATGACATGACTTGCATTTGACTTTGTTTTGAGTGAGGGAGGGCTGTAGAGGTCACCAGCCTCACTTCTCCAGAGCCATCTGAAACCAGTGACCAGATATTTATCAGGATGACTGGAGATGACCCAGGATGAGGCAATTGGGGTTAAGTGACTTGCCCAAGGTCACACAGCTAGTGAGTGTCAAGTGTCTGAGGTGAGATTAGAACTCAGGTCCTCCTGACTCCTGCACTGGTGCTCTATCCACTACACCACCTAGCTGCCCCTATGTGAACAAATAAATATAAATTTAGCAAGCTATATATAGGATAAAATAGGAATTAATTAAAGGAGGGAAAGTGCTGAAATGAAGAGAGGCCAGTGAAAAACAATCCAAATTCTTGCTAGATGTTCTTCGCTTCGCTATTCTCAAACGTCCACAAATGGTGTGGCTGTTGCTCACATCCTGACTGCCTGAATGAGTAAGTGAGCAGTCTACACATTAGTTTCTCTCTGATAATGTTTTTTTTATTCAAATGTTTCTTGGAAGGGTCTCCAAGTCATGGCAAAACCAGCCAAAGAGGATTTCATTTATTTACTAGGTTCAGGGATCAAATTTCCCGCCAATAAAAGGACTCCAAAAGACAGCAGAGACAAACATTTGATGCCTTGACTCCTTAGAATTCAGGGAAAAGGGTTGTTCTTCCTTTAATGGAATGAAACATGTGGGAGTAGAAGTTTATCTCTTCCAAATTCCCAAAGTTTTTTTTTTTTAAATAGAACTGAAAGCCTTCAGAAAGAGTCCCAGATCCAAATGTTGTCCTTATCTGCACATAGTTTGCTTTGGAATCTTTTCAGTAGTAGATAGAGATGCCCAAATATGTGTAACCAGTCATCTTTTAAGGAATTATGCATGAGCAGGCTTCTACCAATCAGTAATTCAACTCTTTAACTCCTCTTCCACCCTCAACTTGTCTCTTCCCTCGACCTCCAAGATGAAATTTTGTTTGTTCACCAACATGATTTCCATGTGTCTGAAATACCAGTTAGAAACCAATCTATTCTGATGAAAGTACACCCCAGTTTTCATCTCTTTGATCATTGCTTGTCTCCACAATGAAGACTGCATGGAACTGGAGAATAAAGGACCAGAAAATGGGAGGTCTTAAGGCATCTCGAAGCAAAGCTCTCTCTGTGGCAGCCAAGATAGTATTTCATGAAGGCCACTTATCTGAGTGAAGTACTGCTAATGGAAGCATTTAGCCCTCAGTATGGTCTTGGACTTAACAGCATCCAAATGGTTGTTCCTTCTCCTTTTATTAAAAGAGCCGGATCCTTCTCATAAGTTTTCCATTAATGGGATTATAAATTGATACAATTTTAAGTCCAAGAATGCAGAACTGGAATGTAGTAAACATAAACATATGTTTGGTGTTAGATGTAAACTACTGTAGCCAAAGTGGGCAAGTGTTGTAAACTTCAAACGTAAAACAGATGTACGTTAATTAGAGGCATGAAAGTGATGACAATAGCAGCGAACTGTAGCAATGAAATGAATTGTTAGTTTAGGCAGAAATCGCTGCTGCCTGGGTGGATTTATCACGCTTTCACCCTCTGTAGGGACTTGCTATTATGTTTCCAGGAATTATCTTTCTTGTTTCAATAGTGGAGGTGAGACTTAAGATAATTTGTAGTGCTTCACTTAAGTCCTTGTAGCCTAACAAGCTGACTGGATGATGGCTACAAACTGGTTGGAGTTACACGTATTGTCGAGATGACTTGTTTTTGACTCTGTTTTTCAATTTATTTCTTGACTTTCGGGATAAGCTGTTAGGTGCAATTTATAGTGTGGTTCTGGGTAAAACCTATTGCTGAAGCTTCTTTTTACAATAAATTGAAATCTATTTATATCTGGCATAGCTGAAAATTTCGGTTTTTTGCAAAGGCAGAACAGTGTAGCAGAAAGACCATTAAACATTAGGAGAGACCTGAATCCCAGATACAATATTTAATAGTGATGTGACCTCCTTTCTGCTTCCTAGCTTCTCTGACTTCCTTTAAGTCTCAGTTAAAGTTTTATCTTCTACAAGAAACCCTTTCCAGCTTTCCTTAATCTTAGAGCCTTCTCTCTGTATATTATCTCTATTTATTTTGTCATTATGTTGTTTGTACATATTCATTTGTGCCTTTTCTCCTCCGTTAGATTATAAGCTTCCTAAGAGCAGGGACTGCCTTTTGTCTCTCTTTGTATCTTTAGCACTTAGTCTGGAACATAGTAGGCAATCAGTAAGTGTTAGTTGATTGGCTGATCGTGGTCAAGTATTTGACATCTCTGAGCCTCAGTTTCCTCCCCATTAAGTGATGATTATAATCACTGATATTTCTGTAAGGTTTTAGAATGGGCAAAGCGCTCTAGATGACATTATCTCGTTTGGTCCTCACAATGACTTTGTGAGGTAAGTATGGGTGGTATTAATGTGAATTAATAAATAATAATAAAAAGTTTACCATTCTTTCATTCATTCGTTTTGCCAAGCTGCCTTTGGCTTAGCAGTGACTGAAGGGGCTCAGTTTCCTTGTCTGTAAAATGAGTGGCTAGAGGAGATGGCCTCTAAATGTATGATCTTATGACGTGAAATCAAATAAAATCTGGTATGGTCTGTGTGGACCTGGTTCAAGATTTTGTTCTTAAAGTTTTCTATCACAATTTGTCCTAGCTAGTAAAGAGCTGAATTTGTTTATGGATTGACACAAACAAATGTGCTCTTTGCCCAAGTTGCTGAGTTGTCAAGTACATAGAGGATGGGTGGAGAAATCATGTTTAATGACAGAGATGAAGTACAGCTTGTAAGGACTAAAGAGAACAAAGTGAATGGATTTGTGCTCTTGTTGCGAGAGCAGTGGAGCCAAGGAGAGAAAGGGCAAAGAGTGTAAGCCACCCTTGCTTTCAAAGTACCGTCCCTTTAGGAAATCATGGAACTTCCTTGCATAGAAAGTTATCTTCTCGATAATATATGGGATGTCTATTGGTCTCACCTTACTCTTCTTGTTGCACCCTGGTCCAGCCTCAGAATGAAACTGCTGCATTCTACTTTATATACTTCCTGCTCTCCCAGTTTGAATAGAGATAAAAGAGGACCCTGGGACAGAAATATCCCTTCTTTTAGTGGCTTCTATCAGTGTCATTGGAAAGTTTCAAATTCTTTGCGTCCTTGCTACCCCTCTCCTATCCACAGAGAAAGCAAGGGACATGATATCAGTTATTCATATGAACTCAGGCAAAATATATTTCCATATTAACCATGTTGCAAAAAAAGTGAAAAAAATTATGCTCACTCAGAGTTCATCAGTTCTCTGAAGGTGGATAGCATTTTTCATCATGCGTTCTTATGGATTGTTGTCTTTATCAGAATAGCTAAATCTTTTACAATTGATGGTTGTCACAGCATTGCTGTTATTGTGTACAATGATCTCCTGGTTCTGTTAACTTCATTCTGTATCCATTCATATAGGTTTTCTCAGGTTTTTCTGAGACCACCCCCTCTCATCATTTCTTATATCATAATAGTATTCCATTATGATCATATAGCACAACTTTTTCAGCCATTCTTCTGTTGATGGGCTTTACTTCAATTTCCAATTCTTTACTACTACGAAAAGGACTGCTATAAATATTTTTGTACATATAGATCCTTTCCCTTTTTATTTGATTTCTTTTGGATATAGACCTAGCAGTGAAATTGCTAGGTCAAAGGGTTTTATATCCCTTTGGGAATAAATCCAAATTGTTCTTCAGAATGGTTAGACCATTTTACAACTCAACAATATGTTAATGTCCCAAATTTTCCACACCCCCTCCAACACTTGAGATTTTCCTTCTGTTAACTGATCTGATGGGTGTCAGGTGGTAGTTCAGAGTTGTTTTAATTTGTACTTCTCTAATCAATAATAATTTAGTGCATTTTTAATATGACTATAGATAGCTTTACTATCTTCTGAAAACGTGCTGTTCATATTACTTATCAATTGGAGAATGGCTCTTTTTTTTTTTTTTATAAATCTGACATATATTGAAAAAGAAGGCCTTTTTCAGAGAAATTTGCTGCAAAATCCCTGCCACAACTCCTGCCCCTCCCAGTTTTCTGCTTTCCTTCTAATTCTGAATTTTGGCTGCATTTGGGTTTGTTTTTTTTCTTTTTTGCTCACAGACTCTTAAATTTTATGTAATCAAAATTATCCACTTTAATTCTCATAATCCCCTCTATTTTGTCATTTGATCATAAACTTTTCCCTTATTCATCGATCTGAGAGGTAAAAAATTTCCATTCTCCCTTAATATGTTATGAGAGCACTATTTCTGTCATAGTGATGTCATTTTGACTTTATCTTGGTATATAGTGTGAGATGTTGGTCTATACACAGTTTCTGACCAACTGCTTTCCAGTTTTTCCAGCAGTCTTTATCAAAGAGTGAGTTTTTGCTTCCCAAAAGCCTGAATCTTAGAGTACAATCTTATCTTCTTAAGGTAGCCTTCTATGAGAATTCCAACCAGTCCATAGGGATCTCTTCTTCCTTGGGATTCTTTTTTCTTAATTTTATTTTTTAAATTTATTTATTTATTTTTCATTTTCAACAGATACTTTCACAAGATTTTGACTTCCAAATTTTCACCCCATCTCTCCCCTACAGCCACCCCAAGACAGCATGCATTCTTATTACCACTTCCCCCAATCTGCCCTTCCTTCTATCACACCCCTTCCTTCTCTTATCCCTATCCCCTATATTTTCTTGTAGGGCAAGATAGACTTCTATACCCCAGTGCCTGTATGTCTTATTTCCCAGTTGTATGTAAAAACAATTTTTAGCATTCATTTTTAAAATTTTGAGTTCCAACTACTCTCCCTCCCTCCCTCCCTCCCCACCCATCCCCACTGAGAAGGCAAGCAATTCAATATAGGTTATACATGTTGTAGTTAAACAAAACACTTCCATAACAGTCATGTTGTGAAAGATTAACTATATTTCCCTCCATCCTATCCTGCTGTCCATTTATTCTATTCTCTTCTTTTACTCTATGCCTCCTTAAAAGTGTTTACTTCTAATTACCCCCTCCTCTCATTTGCCCTCCTTTGGGATTCTTATAACACATATTAGGAACCTTTCATTCTATAGTAAACTGAGTACTGTTGAATCTAAGAAAGCATCAATTAATTGATGTTTTGCATCTATGCTTTCTATGGGTCAAAGGCACTACATTAAAAATAAAACACTTCCTACTTATAGTTTAAAATATTCTGTTGGAATTCCTAATATATTGTCTTTTATTATAACATTCTTTTACATTCTTTAATTTTTGTTCAATTGTTAGATTTTTTTCACTTGTATGTCTTATCTCCCTAACAAAGCTATACATTCCTTGTTAGTTTCATTCAACAGTCATTCAGCAAGTATTTGTTAAGTTTCTGCTACATGCCAGGTACTGAAGATGGAGACAAAAAATCAACTCCTGCCTTCAAGCAACTTATATTCTTTTTTGGAGGGAATAATGTGTAGATAGATAAGTAAATAGAAAATATATACAGAATAAATACAAAGTGACTGGGAGAAAGGGGAGCAGTAGCAATTGGGGAGATGAGGATAGGCCTTTTGTAGAACTGAATTGAGGCAACCTCTGAGACTCCACAAAGTTTCCTAGAGATGAGGAGTAAAACTAGCTTTTATTATACTGCTAAAATATGCCACTACCCCAGGACTTAAGTCCAATGCTTTATTAACTCAAGGATATATTTTCAGTGTTAACCTAGAAGTCACTGGGAAAATAGGATTGCATTTGTGGAATTTGCTTTGCATAGCAATTTTCAGGACTGTCTTTGTTTCATAAACCAAGGGAGTCCCTATAGTTGGACTTGCTCATTTCCAAAATATTGTTTGTGTCTAAAATATTCTCTTCCTAAATTGATACCCTTTTTCAACTTGCCAGTGATTATGTCCCGTTCCCAGTCATCAGTTAACTTCGTTTTGAATATTTCATTCTTTGATGCTTTACCTCAAAAATCCACTTAAACACTTGGGTGGATTTTCTCTCAAGTTCCGCCAGTTTGGCTGCATGTTCAGGCAGCTGGGTCCTGCAGAGAGTTCCAGGCATACTCACCTGTATCATGTGTGGAAATAGGTGATTATATTCTTGCTTTGGGATCCAGCCAAACGGTCACTATAGTTGAACATTGCCATAAGGCCTATGTTTTCAACTCCTTTTCTTACTCTGCACTCAGCAAAGATTGCAGTAAAGTGGTTTCTGCTCTTGTGTCATAAGCACACAAGACATGGCATTAGAAATGCTGACCTTGAATTTTGGTTTAGTCCTTGCCTTGTGTGAACATAAACTCTCTTTTTGCAGTGTCTCTGTTTTCCTATCTATAATATGGAAATAATGGAGGAAGCCCAGTATAGAAGGTAGAATATGCTAGAACTGATATTATGAAGAACAGGATTCCAATCTTCATTCCTGACACTAACTGGGTAAATTTCTGTGAGTCAGTTAATTTCTGTGTGCCTCAGGCAACTGCCTAAAACTCATCTGCTAATAATATACCAGTTGTGATCTGCTTGATGGAGGGAAATTGTAGATCCTTCACATTCTCATGAGGTGGGGTTAATAATTTTATTCATTTTCTTGGTAGAAAGGTCCCCACTAGCATAGACTGTGGCAATTAAGATGAGATTACATTTAAATACAGACATACTGGAAAAGGTTTACCATGGAGTACCCTTATAACAACCCTACAGTATAGGTGCGGTTATCATTCTCATTACATAGAAGAGGAAACTGACACTTAGGGTAGCAAAGTGACTAGCCCAGAGTTACACCATTAGTAAGTGTCTGAGGTTCAAATCCAAATCTTCTCGCAGGCCTCCATGAAAGAACTCTAAAATATGATTTCCACTCTCAAGAGCTAGTTGGAGAGACCACAAGATTGCACTTCTGGGATTAGAGGGGAATTTAGAAGTCATTTCATTCAACCTCTTCCTTTTATAGATGAGAAAATACAGCCTAGAGAGGTTAAGTGATTTACTCAGTGTCACCTAGGTGGCAGAGTCATGATACACACTCACATCTCTGACTCTAAAGTCAGTTATTCTTTCTACTTGTGACATGTTGCCTCCATGTGCATATAAGGATATGAGATATTGGCACAGAACTAAAAACAAAAGACAGCATGTAATTAAATATCAGTGAGTCCTTAGTTTCTTTATCTTTAAAACAGGAAAACAAGGGTTAAATGACATGTAAGTTCTCTTTAAGTACTATCAGTCTAGGTTTAGACCCAGGAGGTTCTCTAGAATGCCAGATTTCGATTGCAATCCTCAATCAGTAAAAAGTTTTGGGGCAGACATTCCTTAGTAGATGTATATTTACTTATTTATAAACAACACACATACATTAATTTAATATACTAGTAATTATATACATTATGAACACACAAAAATAGAAATTTAAAAAGCCTGAGATCAATGCTCACATGTTCTTGGGGTACGATTCCATCCTCTCCTTCCACAGATAGGAGGAATCCCCAGAATGTGGCTACTACATCCCCACAGGGCTCTAGGCTTATTATTGAGGAAGCATTTTTTTCTAGAGCTATATATCACATGCCCACCCAATGTTGGTTCTCCTGCCTTGATTATTGATTGACATCAGTCAGCCAAACTTAATTAGTTTTTAGAGTTGGCTATTTGGTAAGGTGGTATAGAAAGAACAATTGGTATAAAATGTACTCTGTGAAGTCTGGGGCATACTGTCTCATAAGTACACAAAGAGTCCAAGAGAAAGTGGGCTTAAGCTAAGAGAGCTCATGTGGTCCAGCGGTAGCTCACACCTCCTGAAAGTCCTAGAGTTGGAATGCTAATGATGTAGGTATGATCTAGCTTTCTTGCTGGGCTCTTTGTAGAGCCTTGAATCTGCTTTCGTCCATCAAGTAGTCTGTCCTTGGAACACAGACCTGTGAGTAGAGCTGCCTGAATGGGGACCCAGCTAGCTGGGTAGCTCAGCTTATTTACTCCCTTCTGTCCTACCCTTTCCTTCTCTTCTCCAAAGAAAGGTAAATTTGGATGGCCAGAGGACCCCTAGTTAACTTGGGGTTTACAGGCCAGATTTCTTTCTTTGTTTCATTTCTTTGTTTCTTTCTTTTTTTTCTTTCCTTCCTTCTTTCCTTCCTTTCTTTCCCAATCAAAACCTTAAACCCAGTGCAATCTCAAACCCATACATTGTCTCTGCCCAAACTCCACTTACTAGCTCTTTTCAAGATCCCTCCTGGCTTCAGAATGATTATCAATAGTAACTGTTACTCTTTCTCCTCCATCTTGATTTACTGGTTTTTTTCTTTTGCTCATTAAAGGGGCCATTTCCTGATTACTTTTTAAAGAGGCCTATTCACTGAATGGGTGTCACCTCACTCTAAGTGACTACCTGAATAGACCAAGGTCTCCCATTTCATCCTGGGCCTTCTCCACTTATCCTGATGAATATCTGGCCACTGGATCCAGATGACTCAGGAGGAGAAAGTGAGTCTGGTGACCTTGCACAGCCCTCTCCACTCAAATCAAAGTCAAGTGCAAGTCATGTCATCATTTCTCTGATGTCATGGTCCTCTTTGAAAACAAAGGATGAACACAGACAGACAGACAGTCTGTCCTTGACTCCTGATGCAGGTACTGTTTCCAACTATTCTGAAGACCCTGCTGGGATACCCACAGGAATATGGAAAGTCCAAAATCCTCCAAACCCAATAGAGACAGCTCAATCTCCTCTCTGCTGCTGGGTACTCTGATATCTTGGTTCTAAGACTGATGGCTTTGTACCGGCCCTAGAAGGTATGGACATGTCTCTAAGTCAATCTGAATAGATTTCTTGTTGTACCTATTGAGGTCCCCAGGCCTTGTTCACATTTAGTGAATAATCAAGGTATGTTTTTACCTGAGAAATAGATAAAAGCTTAATAAGATGGAGCAATTTAAAAGTTGAAATAATATTTGGTTCTAGACTTAACAGGGAGTCAGTATATTCTATTAAGTAGGATGGTGACATGGTAAGAATGACACTTTAGGAAAATTACTATGGCTATTGTGTGGAAGATGGACTTAAGGAAGGGAAACCAGCCAGGAGGTTATTGCAATAGTTCAGGTGAAAGGTGATAAGCTGGGTAAGCATTTAGTTTAGGTTGCCCTAAGGGGCCTACATCTTAATCAGAGGAAGGGTAGTTGGGAGCTTGCTTGGCAGAGGAACTGAGTGGAGTGGTGGTGGTTGTGTGGGAGATGAGTCCACAACTGGCTATCTTAGTGAGGGTGGGATGTAACTTGTCTTTTCATCCTCTGATTGGCTATCACATACTCCTGGAAGTCAGATCATATCTCCTCTTGGGTGATGTCATGGTCCTACTTTGGAGACTATTGTAGAAGATCAAGGATGAAGAGATACTTAGGACCTTGGGAACCTGAAAAAGGCTTCCTTAAGGACGTAAGAATTGGTCTAGAGCTGTTTAATTACAGAGAGGTTGTATTCCCCAGGCCAATAATGGGCACATTTCGGAAATTGCACCTTGCCATATGAGATGTTTGCAGTTTAGAGGGCAGCAAGGTGTGGTGGGAAGTGTTACAGATTTGGAATTAGCAGACATCCTCAGATCCTGCCTCTCTGACCACTGTCTCTTTGACCTTGGGCAAATCATTTTATATTTGGGGCCTCGGTTTCCTTACCTGTAATGAACTAGATCTCTAAAGTCCCTTTTAGCCTTAAACAAATGATCCTGATTTCTATTAGGTCCCTGTGTGTCTCCTGAATCACAAGACTGAGAACCTTGAAGAAAGGAGATGGTTATCAAGATCTCTGGGACTTGGAAGTGAGCTGATGATACTTCTGTCTCACTGGCTACAGATGCTGGGGAATGAGTAAGCTTCTCTTTCTTAAGCAGTGGTAATTAGTAGGTTGGCCACTGAGTTTGGGGTAGCTTTGAGAGTCACCCAGGTGATAACAGGGGTGCCCCCAGACTGTGGAATTATATATGAGACAAAAAGAAAACTGCTACTTCTCACATCTACTCATTTTCTCTAAAATTACATGTGATTAGGAATATAATTATCATTCCCTACTCCTCCCCCTCCCATCCCAAAACATTATTTTACTTTGCCTGAGCAATGATTTGATGAAGAATGACTGTTTTTGAATTGAGCTGTTGGAGGTAGTGGTGGTTTGGAAGCTGAGGGGAAGGAAGTCCCAGATGGGTTTATGGGGGGGTAGGAAATGGGGGTGATTAGAACCCATCATCTTAGGCCCTGTAGAAAAGTGGGTGTTTAAAAAAATCAGGGATCTGGGTTGTAATTAGCATTAAACTCCCATCCCAGACTGGTGTTAATATGAGCATTTATAATGGTCTATATGTATGAATTAGAATGACAAAGTTCTGCTGGTATTTTTGCTTAGAAATGTCATTGCCTCTAATTACTTCATAGTCCAAATGATTAAAAAGAGAGAACAAGAGTAGTTGAACAGCTGAGTGAAAATTGCCCTGTTGAAAATCAAGCCTTTTTTTTTCAGTTTAGGGAGGGTTTGGGGTAGGCAGTTAGGCCATGTGCTAAAGCCCATCTTGGCTAGATTGTTTAGACAGACTCTTAAAACGGATTCAAGGCAATAGAACTCGAAGTGGTCTTGAGTCAGATAATCTTCCAAACGGAAAGGTTTATTTTGCACATGCAGAGGCTGATAGGAAAGGCCCAGTGGGAAGGGAGAAGCCGAGCTATGCTTTGAATTAATGGCTAAAGTACAAGTGGGAGGAAGAGAGGAGGGGAAAAAAAGGGCCCAAGCCGGTCCTCACTGATGTGGCAACCTCATCTTCTGAGCAGACAGTCTCAAAATAGAAATGTCTCAGTGGCACAAACCAAGGCCTCCGCTTCCATAAGGAGAGCCAGAGCCTGAGACGTTGGCATCCTCTGGACTAGCGATTTTCGCTGCCCTGCTCACTCTGAAAAGCCATGCTTTATTCCCACAGCTTTCCTCTTTGCATGAATTAGGCTTCAGCATTTAATGTAGATAGGGGAGCAGTTCTCTCAGTCAGAGGATGCTGGAGGACCTGGGGCCCCAAAGAAGGGCAGGGCAATGTGGTCAGGACCTTGAAAGGCATCCAGTAAGATGGACTGTGGGGCTCCACATTCTCTGCCTTCCCCACTGGAATCTCCTGAACTCCTCCTTTTCATTTTCTGGTACTTACCTATACAGGCTATAAGTATAATGAAGATAGCACGTGACTTCAGAAGACATTTTGGTAAGGTGTCCAACTCATGTGGACCTCAGTTTCCTCCTCTGTAAAGTGAAGAAAGGGCTTAGACTTGATGATCTCTAAGGTCCCCTTCTAGTTCCAAATTTAATTTCATATGAGTTACTGAATAACAGGATTGCTCCTCTGCAGACTGCCTCTCCCTGCCACAAGCATCCAGGGTCAATCTTCATTTCCTTAGTAGTTTCTCTCTTCAGGGGGCTGCAGGCAACCAGTGCAAGCACCAGCATTTTGAAGAATTTGTGTTATTAAAGATTACATAGGTCTCTCGACTTTGCCCGTGTAGCTTAGAGACTCTTTAAGTAAAATTATGCCAAAGGAATTTTGCTTTGTGCATGTATTTCTTAATTAAAAAATATCTTTCTTTCCTGACATTCCAGGTCAGGCAACCTTTCAGTTCCTTGGCCAAAAAATAGGGCGAGGGATTATCTCAGAATATTGTAATCACTTTTCTCTGTTAACATGAAAGAAAATCTTAGCTTTTTCATGACCAAATGAGTTTTCTTATTTTCATACTCTTTAACATTTCCAACAGGTTCAATTTTTAAAAAAGTATTCATTTATTGACTTAAACAGCAGTTTTTCACACCTGTATTTTTTTAAATGATAGCAATAACAGACATTAATGTCAGAAATCATATGAGGGAAGTGATAAAGGAGTTAGAGAGTCAAGGGACTTGCCCAGGATCACATAGCTAGTAAGTGCAGATCAGTAGAAAGAGAAGAATCAGAGGACCTGAGTTCAAATGCTGGCTTTGTTATCTCTGTGATCTCTCTGGGCTTCAGTTTCTCATTTGTACAATGAAGCTTCTGAGGTATCTTCCAGCTCTAGACCTTTGATCCTTATGAGATTGGGACTTGGTCACCAGAAGTCCCATCCTCAAAGCATGGACAGCATTCTCTGTGCTCTGCAAATCTTTAGAGGAAGCCAGAATTAAGAAAGATCCCTGATTTCTAATTCAGAGGATGCATGGAGATCCTGACTATTTCTGTGCCCATTCTCACATGAAGCAAAAGAGCCTGTTTGATTGACGGCTGAACCAAAACCGACAATACATTTGAAAGTCACTGACCAACTGGAACATTTTCTCTTTTCTGACTGGATTTGTTCAAGTGAGAGCGATATGCAGGAAGCCTCTGGTTGGGGAGATAGATACCTGGGGCCTTCTCCACCTTGAGTCAAGTTGCTTGTGAATGCTGACTCCTACCCTCTGTCTCTGTGGATTTGTTTTTTTTATTTTTTTTTGCGTGTTATTCAGAATTTATTTATTTATTTTTAAAAAAAAATAAATTTAACTTTTTACATTCATTTTCACAAGATTTTGGGTTCCAAAATTTTCTCCCCATTTG
>CM053770.1:52163031-52257497 GCA_028658325.1 Potorous gilbertii
GTATTTTTCCCTTTTCTGGGCATTTTCCCAGCCAGTTACTTGATTTCTGAGAGTCCTCTCCACCCCCTGGCCTCAATCCACCCCGCTAGTACTTGGGGTCTGAGATTCAAATGCTGCTCCCCAGCCTCAGGGCTTTTGGCTGCAGGCCTGACTGCTCTTCAATGGGAGCTTATCTGCTGGTTCTCAGGTGGGGGCAGGGCCGCCTCTCAGGCTCAGATCCCTCAGGGGGTTTATGCAGAGATCTTTTGTAGTGGAGCTGGGGTGGAGCTCCTGCCTGCTCTGCGGGCCTCTGGCCAAGCGGCCTCTGCCTCTGCCTCTGCCCTGGCCGCAGCCTCCTGAGGGGGTCCGAGTCCCGGAGATACCCCGCTCCCCTCTCAGCCCGTCTCTCTCACTGACCTGTGCATCTGTGGGTGGAGGGACCTTCGCGGCCGCCCGGTGATTCAGGTCCCTGATGCCTGCTGGGCTCTGCTTGCTCCTCTCAGTGCCGCGTTGCTGGGGCAGGGCAGGGGAGTACACCACAGGGTTCAGCTCCTGTCTGGGGTACCTTTGTGGTCGGTTTTTCAGGGCTCTCTGCAACGGAAATCTCCTTCACTGTGTTGCTGCGCGGCTTCCACTGTTCCAGAATTTGTCAGAGTTCTTTTTACAGGAAATCTATGGACTGTGGATTCGGAGCTAGCAAATGTGAGTCTTTCTACTCTGCCATATTGGCTCCGCCCCCTGTTGATTTGTTTTTACCTGCTTTTAGGTAAAGGGATGTTATGGAAGATTATGACCTTGTGAGTTTCAAAAGGTTGGGAGAGTAAGCTACAAGCTCAATGTGGGGAGTCCAGGACAGAATTTGCTAACAAGGCAGCAACTCAACTCCTACATGGGAGTAGAGGCTTAAGGCCAATCTTAAGGCCATTATACTGAATACAGAAGTGAAAGTGGTGGAGCGAATGTTCATAACATCATCTTTAGGTTTCATCCCATTCTCCCTAGGTGTTTTAGAGGAGAGTGAACTCCCAGGTGTTGGGGGGAAATATTTGTGCAGCTTTCACTATATCCTCTTAGTTGATATATCTTCTTAAAAGGTAATTGATGAGCTATTATCAGTGATATAGTGATCTAAAACAACTCTGAAGGACGTAAAAGGAAAAATACTATCCATCCCTAGAGAAAAAACTGTCTGAATACAGATTAAAGCATATTTTTGCTTTGCTTTTTAATTTTTCTTGAGTTTTTTTGTCTCTTTTCTTTTAGAACATGACTATTATGGATATATTCTGCATAACTACACATGTATAACCTATATTGAATTGCTGACCTTCTCAATGAGAGGGAGTGAGAAGAGAAGAAGGAAAGGAATTTGGAATTCAAAATTTTAAAAATGAATGTTAAAAATTGTTTTTACATGTAACTAGGGAAAAATAAAATACCAAATGAAGGATAAAAAAAGTCAAGCTGAAAATAAAAGCTAATTGATGTTAATTAGTTAAATGAAACTAGGGCACAAATCCCTGGCAGTAGATTTTGGGCAAAACCTATTGGATTGGGAGCTTGAGCTAATGGTATCAGAGATCCTGTTTCAGGGGTATATGACATTCATCTTCATTAAGTGGATAATGTGTCCCTCAGATATGACTATCTACAGCATAGTGTTTGCGTGTGAACCTGAAGGCACTGTGTTGATTGAACCAAGACTCGACAAAGACACAATTTTACCACCCTAGGTACATCAAGTACAGGCTGTCCCCAAAGTCTTAGTGCAGATGTTTGAGACACCTTGCATTTGCCATTCAGTTATTCTTCAGTCTTGTCTTGTGATTCCATATGACAATATGCAATATGCAATATGTTGGCAAAGATACTAGAGAGTTTTACCATTTTCTTCTCCAGCCCATCTTATGGAAGAGGAAACTGAGGCAAACAGAATTAAATTACTTGCCCAGGGTCACAAGGCGAGCATTTGAGACCAGATTTGAATTTAGGAAGATAGGTCTTCCTGACTGTAGACCTAATACTATCTATTGCTGCCCCTATATCCTGTCTAGCATATGAAAAATAGTATATTAAAAATGATCACTCTGATGTTGAGACATCAGACTGCACAGAGACTGTATTAATGAATTTTTACCATGAATGAGACTATGAACACTAAGAGTTGTATTAAAGGTTTGTTATATTAACTAGGAAATGTGATCTCTTTTAAAAATCAATTTAGGTGCCCATACAAATGCTCCTAAATGTTGTGAACTGCAAACAGATTAAGGGATTATGCAGGAAGTTTGGGGAATTTATCTGGTCATTTGCAAGAAGTCTGAATAATGGGCTAAAAGAGAATTCTTTTATTTTATCTTTAGGCTTAAGAGCTCTGTATATTTGGTCATTCCCGTTCTTTCTGTTGGAGGTAAAAAGAATGAGTCTAGAAGAAAACTGTTATGTCAATTTACTATCAAGAAAGGCGTCCAGTACTGACTGTAGCGTAAAAGCTACTCCTCTGAACCAAATTCTCAGAGGCAATGGATGGAGAGGAGAGGTGAGAGTCCTCCGCTGTTCACATGTGGATAACATATCTGAGAGTTGCTTTCCTTGATAGCAGGACTTTCCTATGTCTTCAGAACTGGTTTCTTTCCCTGGGTTGAATGGAAATTTCCTGAAGGCATAGACTGCTTTGTATCCCCAACATTCAGCGTAGGGTTTGGCACATAGGACCCATTTAATAAATGTTTATTGATATTATTGGTTTTATTTATTTATATTTATTGGTATCATAGCTGATAAATGTCCAAACTGTTTTTGAAATAAAAACTGCAAATGAAATGAAACTTCATCTTTACTCATTTTTCGTAAGGTTAAGACAGGAATTAATAGCAATAATAAAGCCGATCTCGATGACTCCCGTCTCTCTAATGCTTTAAGGATTTACAAGGTGCTTTCCTGAAGGGTGTGTTAATCAGTCAACAAGGATTTCTGAAGTTTTGAGTCTGTGACAGACATTGCCAACTGATGCACATCACAGCAGTTTAGTCAGTGCTTGCTGACTGGCATATTGTCAGGGATTTAAAAAACCAAAACAATTAATGACCTAAAGGAACTCATATTCTATCAGGGTAAGTAATGCATAAATATATAAGAACGCACAGAACATATGCAAAATGAAGACAAAGTAGTTTTAGGGAGGGAGGGCCCTAGGATCTGGAGGGATCAAGGAAAATCACGTAGAAAGTGGTACAAATCAATCAGGAAACATTCCTTGGGCACCTACTATGTGTCAAGCACTATCCTAAGCACAGGTGAAACAAGATAACGCCATTTTACAAATGAGGAAACAGAGTCAGGGAAGGCTGATGGTCTCAGAGATAGTGAAGTGATGGAGCTAGGACTGCAAACCATCTCCACTCCAAAACCAGAAAGATGACAGCAGTACAGACAATACAGTGAAGGACATTGCCTTGTTTCTTTCTAGAAACTCCTACCTGTTTCTTAGGACCCTCTTCCCTTCTCTGACTCCCTTTTTTTTTTCCTACATAATGTGAACCTCTTTGTAGTTTGGGTTTTATGTTTAGTTGCTGTATTGGAAGGCTGCTGCTGTATTGTGGAAGCAACCCTACTTGCTACTTTTTAAAATTCAATTGTTGTTTCAGTTGTGTCCAACTCCTTGTGACCCCATTGGACCTTTCTTGGCAGGAATACTGCCATTTCCTTCTCCAGCTCATTTTACAGATGAGGAAAATGACATAAACAGGGTTAAGTGACTTGCCCGGGGTCATACAGCTAGGAAGTGTCTGAGGCCAGATTTGAACTAACAAATATGAGTTTTTCTGTGTCTAAGCCAGGCAGTCTATCCACTGTTCCATCTAGCTGCCTGTATCACAAAAATTGTTAAAGGCCTCATGAAGAAGATTTCTTGTCCCAACTCACATCCTTGCCCTCATCAGCAGCTCTAGGAATTTTTAAAGTTGAACACTGAGTTGACTGAACCCCACTGAATAAATAGAAATAATTTTCTTATGAGGTGGACAGATTGGGTTATTTAATGAGGATTTTGAAGCATAGAGAATCTCAGGATAAAGGTACAGATTCATCAAAAGCAACTTCTATAAATTGAGGTGCAAGTTCTTAATGGTAACCCTAATGTCATAAGACCTATAACTATTACTGCACTTAGGATGAAAATGGATTGTCTCCCCTGGGTCCAGCTGCATTGAACAAGGGACCATGCAGCCTTCCTGATCCAAACAGAGAGGGAATATGACAGGTGTTAGTGGTGGTGGCAGGTGGTGGTGCTGCTGGTGGTGCTGCTGGTGGTGGTTGTAGGTGGTGGTGGCGGTGGTACTGGTGGTGGTGGTGGTGGTGGTACTGGTGGTGGTGGTGATGGCGGTGGTACTGGTGGTGGTACTGGTGGTAGTGGTGGTGGTGCTGGTGGTGGTGGTGGTGAAAGGGAACTTGGGAGTTCTCGCTTTGCTTCTCCAAAAGGTCACCCTAGACCTACCTAAAAGGGCAGAACACTGGTTCTTGCTCCTCTGCCTTCCAGAAAGGGGAATCAAGAGCTGAAGGACTAAGCAGAAACCCCTTTTGCCATAATGTCCTTTCCTCTGTCACTGAGTCTATTTAGTCAGATGTTAAGTCTCTAGAGTTTATCCTCAGCATCCACTGAGAGCTGGAGGAAAAATCCCATTCTGCTACAAAAAACTGTTCCTAATTTATGTCTCCCCTCCCTGCATGTTATTGCTCCTCTCATAAATTGCATTTATTTATTCAAGTGTGGAAATCACCTCCTTGTTCATGGATTAACAGACAGTTCCAAGCAAGTGGTTTACCCTTAGTAGAGAATAAACTCCTTGAGGGCTGTATTTGGGGGTTTTTTTGGTCTTCATATTTCTAGTGGCTATCTGCCTTTAGGTGAACTGAATTTTGCATTCCAAGGCCTATGCAAGATTAAATGCTTGTTGACTGAATGCGCCTTGGAGAGCTCCAATAGAAGAGATCCGATTCTGCTAGCCACAGAACTGTGCTCCTAAAAACTCAGCTCCGGACCCACTCACTGTTTGCCCACTTTCTGAGATCTGTCGTTTGAGTAGCATCTGTAAGCCAATCAAGGGCTAACAGGCTGTTGTTAGAGGGGATGGGGTGTTCAGGAGTATCAGCCCCTCAGGCACGAGGGCTCACTGAGCCCAGGTTAGGGCTGCCACCCACCTTGAGCTTCTCTCCTATTTCCCCAGTTCTCACCTGTGACTCCAAGAAGCTGGAACATGCACCGTGGCCACACTCTGGTAAACTGTCCCAGCAGACGGACTAAACCAGGTTGAGAGTAACCAAGAGGCCCCAGACCTGTGGGTGAGTTACGGGGATGTCGACCCCAACCAAGCATGTGAAGACTTCCCCTCGTCGAAGGGGCAGAGGAGAACCATTCATTCCACCCAAGCAAGCGTAGTGGAGCCCTTAGAACTTGCGGGTGTGGAAGCTGCCCTGACTTCTGTCTTGCCCCGAGAGTGAGGCTGGTGACTTGGAGCAAAGATTCACTGGTGAGTCAAGAGGCCACCCGTGATATCATGGGTTCTCTCTGAATGTACAAACAACCAGGCGCTTTGCGTAAGCAGGCACCGCAAATCAAGTGTGGCCAAGACCGCTCCAGGAAGACATCAGCCCAGGTAGGAACTAGCGACAAAAGTCCCTTTGGAAGGAAGGGGTTGGCAGGAGGCTGGCTGCTAGGGGATATGAGCAGCCTTGGTAAGGGAGCTGGGCATCTGAGAAACAGACAGAAGCCTCCAATTGCTACTGTGGCCAGTTCCCTGTTAAATGCCAAGCGGTTGATTCTCCTTTTTCTTGTCTTGGCATGGTGATGCCTGCGGATTTTTGTTCTGTTTGGTTTTTTACTTCTTTCCAGGGCGATGCATTATCATCAAGGCATTTGAAGCCTTTCCTATAAACTCTGCTTAAAGTGGGGTAGGGGGGAAGGGAAAGGAGGGAGAAACAATGTACAAGAATCTGGTGTTAATAATCTGTGGTTTTTTTATTTTGTGCCATAAAAAGATGTAAGGATTAGTAATTTCATGTATTCCCCAAAGCAGAACATGCCTTAGATACACTGATAAATGATTCATGGAGACTCAGGAGTCTGACATTAAACTAACAGGACGGTGTCTCCTGCATCTTATTAGTGAAATTACAGCCAAACTTCATTAACTCAGACCTCATGAATCCAGAATTCATGATGAATTAGAAAAAAAAGTGGAGGGGGGAGGGGGAGAGAAGATTCCTTGCAGCTTACTTTTGCACTTCCAGGGTTAAACCCCAAAGCCTATAAATGCAAGCTATTATTGTTTTTGTCATTATTTGTGGAGAAAATGTTTAAAGTTAACTAATAGCTTAGCAAGGGCTTAGGGAGGAGCTCTAAAGTATTTAGAGAAGCCGGATGTTCTCAAGTCCATTAGGGTCATCATTCACATACAAGTCTTTGATGCTATTAAAAGGAAAATTCTTTGTTTGGGCTTTTGCCCTGATTAAGGAGGCAAAACTCAGGACAAAGAAAATTTAAACGTTTATTAAAAGTATATCCAGGTAGCAACACAATTGAAGGCCTGATCGCTGGAGATCAGCAAAGGTTTCAAGATGGGGCTAATTTTTATCCATCACTTTCTTCATGAAATAAAGACAAATCAGATAGTTCCACGTCAGCAAAAGCGAATGGGCCATTGCATCTCAGTTGCTATCCCCAAGGTAGCAAGGGTGGGACAATTTTCAGATAGAAAATGGAAAGGGGTGTCTTGGTAGGTGGAAAATAGCATCTAATACAAGGCTGCAGAATGGGTGACTCCTTCCCTAACATTGATTCTCTAGCAAGTCTGGGAACAGCCATCGAGTCAGTATAACTTTCAGTAATTAAAAGTCTTTCTTATTTATTAAAACAGGTTCCTTAAGTATCTCCACTAAATATCCAATTCAATTGAACAAATGTTTGGTATGGGGATTATTTGTATAGGAAACTATACTAATTACTGAGGAGACAAAGAAAAAATAAACCAGGTCCTGTCTGTAAGTAGTTTATACTCTACTACCTTTAATTATGAATCTTGTTAAACTGTATTCCTTTAAAATCTTGCCATGCTGACTAGTCTTCTCCCCAGTTAGTCTAAAATGGTGAATGGTGACTATGTGATTTTATATTTCTTGTGATGAAGGAAAAAATCAGTGTTTGAAAACAACATCTCTGCCATATGATAACAAAAGGCACACACACATATCACTTTATTTTTAATTAATTAACTTTTAGTTTTTCAACATTCACTTTTATAAGATTTTGAGTTCCAAATTCTCCCCCCACCTTCTCTCTGTGGACATCATTTTTCCATCAGGAGTCTTTTGGAATTATCTTAAATTGCTGTTTTGCTGAGAAGAGTTAAGTCTATCAAAGTTTGGCATTGTATAATGTTGCTGTTACTGGTCTGTTCACTTAGTTCATCAAACATCTCTTTAAGTTGACCCATTGATGAGAGGTGGTCTCCAGGGAAGACTTTATTCTCTTAAATATGCAAACTTCATCTACCATGACTACTCAGAGTTGAGTCTCTTGACCAGTTCCAATTATATGCTGCAATAGCATATATTTTCAACCAGTTGTGGGATAGACACCTGTATTTGCATAGGGAAATGGGTACAGGCCTATCATGGAGCTGTAATTATCTTATAATTAGTGAGTCATCTGTTAGAGAGGAACCTTGGTGGGACAAGGGATGTGAAGACAACTCAGGTTCCTGGGAAATTTATTAAGGGCCTAATTAATCAGAGGACAGCCACACCTTTCCCAGTGGTCTGGGAGGTAACCTATTTATCACAGTGCTTTGCAGGAAGGGATGGGGAATTTTGGTGGGAGGGTAGAACAGAAGAGGAGGACCAAGTAGCCTGAGATCCTTTTAGGGCCTGGCAATCTGAGGGTCCTCTTTTGTGGAGATGCTTGAACTCAGCAATATTCAGTTACTTAGGTACTTATAAGTCTGACGAGTATCCTTATGATTCGTAGAGCAGGAGACATGCTGAGTTTACTGAGTAGAGGGGTAGCTTCTCAGGGAAATATTCAATAGAGTATGTTGAAAAAGTGATGGAGAAGCCATGAACTTGATCTCCAGCAAGACATTAAAATCATGAACTACTTACTCTTCTTTCTATTGTATAAATAGGACACAAGAATGCTTCCCAATTTATAGGTATCCAGTTTGGTTCTTAATACCAGGCACAGTTTCATGGGAAAGCATGCTCTTATATCATCTATCCATGAAGATATTTCCAGTGATTTAACTGTACAAATTCCTGCTCAGCTGCAGAAATAAATATTTCTGTAAAACACTGACCTTGTCTAACAGTCTCATCTTATGCCAACAGAGCTATAACACCTGCCAAACAGAAAAGCCTCTGATAACCCAGGATTAAATAACATCAATATTATTTTTATAGGCCAACAGGCTTGTCTAGAGGACCAGAAATAACTGGTATTTATTAGGGTGGATACACTATACAAGAGATAATACTAAGAGATAAATACTTTTTATTTATTCTAAGTGAAGGAAATTTTAACCACTTTCTAAGAGACTAAGGTTTGGAATGGAAGGTAATAAATAACGCCTACATGAAGGTACTATGGAAATGTCAGTAAAAATCATGATGATGGTTTGATGAACTTGATGGATTTCAAAGTACTTTTTGTAATTTTGCAATTCTCCCAACAAGCCTGTGGAATGATAATAGCCAACAGCTCACAGTAATTTAGTTGAAATTTAGAGAGGTTAAGTGATTTGATCTAGGTCATGTAGAAAGTAGTGGAAGGTCCCATGACTAGGCTAGTGAGGTCTTCCTTTAGATCTATATTCTTTATATTTCACTCTCCTGTCTCTTAACAGTATCTTATACTGAGGAATGGTGCTTTGGTCCTAATCTGAAAACCATGGATTTCAAACTGAAACAGACAACAGGATCTTCTAGTCATTGCATCATAGTTTTAGACCTGGGAGAGACTTTAGAAGCCAGAAAATCCAACCCCTCATTTTACAGATGAGGTTACAGAAGCCTAGACATGGAAAGTCACACAGGAAGTTCGTATTGGAGCTGGGATTTGAACTTAGGTTTTCTGACTCCTGATTCAGTGTTTCTCCCATTGCCCTACAATGCTTTATTCAGTAATTCAATAAATGCAATTCAATAAACATTGGTTAAGCACCTAATACGTGCCAGGCATCTAACCCTTACCCTAAATACGTTTTTCCTGGGAACTTTCAAAGCAAAATCAGTATTGTGGAAAATAAAACCACTCTGGTTCACATTGCGGTGAACCCTTTAAGATCCCATAAATATTATTGTGGGCCAGATGGAACCAGGCAGAAGAGCCAAGCTACAAACCTAGGTTGGTCAGTTGATAGTGTCTGGACCAAGGATCTAAAGGAGGACCTTAGATGACTTTGTATTCTTGAGATTACCCTGTTGTCCTTGTAAATTTGCTGTCAATTTGACATCCAGTGTCACGTCAGAATAGGGGTACTTTGAGGGAGGAGCATGGAGCCTACTCTTAAATTTGTTGAATGGAAGACTTGCTTTTGATTCAAAGTAGAAGCTTTTCCTTAGGTTCTCTGACTCACAAGGGATTAGAAAGTAGTGGATGGATTAGACAAAAATGCTTCAGTTAAGAATTTAATCCTATTAGGCAACAGTAAATCACTTTTTTTTTAAAGGCTTCCTTGCCAAAAAGAGGGGAAAAAAAACTATGTATCTACAGTTTGCATGAGATAATTGTTTCTGAAAAGCCGCTTGCCTAGGGCCTCTTGAATGATACATTTTCTTCTCATTTACATGACTTTCTTTCCTGAGAGCCCCAAGTATTTTAGGGGTGCTCGGTACCACTGTGATGGGTTTCCCAGATGCCTCACTGCCAGCTTGATCCTGCCATTCAAGGAAGAAGCTGGAATAGATTTAAGGAATAATGAGAAGGAACTCTGGTTTTCATTCCTATTGTACAGAGTTCAATTATGTTTGAGGATCAAGAAAAAAAATGAAACCAAATGGTTAAACTGGTTTTTGCTTTGTCAAATGTGAACATAGGCACAAATTCCTCCCTTCCATTGCTTTTGTTTCCGGACTGTCTCTGAAATGCAAGTACTTTGGAACTATTTCTTTTTTTAAAAATATCTGGGGATGGAGTAGTCCTGTGGGACAGACAGATTGTTGGTATCATGGGCCCAGGTGAATGCTTGAAATTTGAATGACTTCAGCACCATACAATGAAAAATATGTAAAATGTCACGAGAGATTCTTAGTTATGTATTGAAGTTGTATTTCTTGGTAAGGTCTTCCTCAGCAAAGAGGACGGAGCTAAGGATTCCTGTTAAAAACAAAACTTTCAAGCCAAGAATACTGCTGGTTACCAATCATGAAGTGTCATCTAGGTTCTTAATTTGGTGTTTGGTTCGATAGGGATTATAAAGAATTTTAGTACATGGCCCATGTACAAGGCATATTGAAGGCTGAGTATAAGGGCTGACTTTTACCAGGGGAATTGAAATTGAAACACCTCAATACACCGATACATGCATTTCGCATGTCACAACATTTTTGTTTCTGGGATGAGTATTTAATCTTGGAATTGAGAGTAGGAGTGGTTTTTCTCTGACCAAACTCTGAGAATCTTTACTAGAGTGTTACTAGTCATTCGTTCAACAGATATTTATTGATCATAGACTGCATATCCAACATGATTCTAGGTAACACATCTACAAAGAAGTATGTGATAGTATGCCTCATATATCCACAATTATTGTTAGTCATTTTTCAGTTGTGTTCCACTCTTTGTGAATCCATTTGGGGTTTTCTTGGTAAAGATAATGGAGTAGTTTGCCATTTCTTTCTCTAGCTCATTTCAGACAAGAAACAGGATTAAGGGACTTGCCCAGCGTCACACAGCTAGTACATGTCTGAGGCCAGATTTGGTCTCAAGAAGATGAATCTTCCTGAGTCCAGGTCCAGTGCCCTATCTACTGTACCACTTATTATTCAGCTTATTGATGATACCTCATCACTGTAAGGAGGTGACCTTGAGTTCTTAGACCAATGGAGCTCAAGTTCTGGCAGTCCCTACCAAGCTGGAAAGTCTTCAAGTACAAGTCTAATGACAGATTGACTATATGCCTGTTGTCTGAGGACCAGCACTGGTGGTTAGGGTGTGGCTCATCCCAGTTAGAGAAGCTTGAACTCAAGGCGATTTGTTGGTCCCTGCAATGCACAAAGATTGTCTTGTAAGGTAAGAAGTTGTGATCTATGTCAGTAGAAAGAATGTACAGATTGACAAAATCCTTAAAGTACTCACACATTGTTAGGGAATGAAGGTTTCACAGAATGGACTTTTCCAGTCAATTTCTTACTTATCAAACACTAAATAAAATAAAATAAATCTACTTTTGATGGAAACTTTTCTATAATACGTTATATGTTTATTTCCCCTATTGGCTTAGAGCCTTGACTCTGTACTAATAACACAGATTATGACCCCTCTGTGATTTCTAGCATTAGAGTTTTAAATACTAGCTATGTTTATTTCACATACATCTTATATTTACTTATCTGTAGGTATGTTATACCCAGGTACAATCCAATCAACATTTATTAAGTACCTATAGGTGCCAGGCACTGTACTAAGGCTACAATTAATTAAGAGGATAGTCCTTGCCCTCAAGAAGCTTACAGTCTCATTAAAGGGAACAACATACAGAAGGAGGCAAGAAGGTGGGGGGGGGGAGAAATTTTAGGGGATATATGGCTTGTGGGTATCTTATTCCATGGAGTCGAAAGCAGACAGAGAAGTGGAATGAACCAAGATTCCATTTCCTGCCCTCTATAAAAGAAGGCATTGAGAGGAGTTTGGTACTTTGTCCTTCCGTTCCTTCCAGTGGGAGGGAAAAAGAGGCAGAAGGAGTGGTGACAATCAAGGCTTGAGTTGGCAGCTTGGTGATGAGATTAAAAGTGATGAACTTAACCTGGGAGGGGCATCTTGTTCCCAGGAGTTGAAACCAGTCAGGGCAGCAAATGCAGACCGCAATGAGTGCAGGAATTATTAATCTTTTTTTTGTGCCTTGGACTTCTTTGACAGCCTGATGAAGCCTAATACTTCTGTAGTTTGTTACCTACGTTTATAATGGAAGAAAACTCTAAATTTCAGTAAGAAGATAGTGGAAAAAAAAAGATGTAACTTTTTTTCCCATCTTTGTTTATGGATGTCCAAGAATCTAAGTTAAGAACACATACATCCATAAAGATGTAGGTTTCTTGAGGGTAGCGTAGCAATTTTTGCACTTGTATTCCAGTTTCTTCCAGTTCCATATTCTTGAATCTATGATGAAAGTCATGTTTTAGGTAGGAAGATGTCTGGCAGTGGAAGTTAGGATAGCCCTGGGAGGAAAATATCCAAAATAAGTGAGACCAGTGAGGTTGGTTGCTAAATTAATTTAGAAATGAGATGATGAACCTAGGAGAATGCTGGGGGTCTAATAAACACTTAACAAATGTTTGTAGGTTGAGCAAAAACCTGGACTAAGGGAAGGGCAATGGAAATGAAGAGGAAGGGAAGGAGATGAGGAATTGTGTTGGAAGAATGAGGGACGAATCATAAGATGGGCATGCTCATGTCCTTGCCTGGCATCCCTAAGGCAGAAGCCTACCTCTGCTACACGAAGTAAAGTTGAGTGTCAGAGTGTTTAGTTCAAGATTCTTCACAACACAATGCTATACTGCCACTCAAAACAACTCAATGAAAAGAGTAAAAAACCAATCATTCAAATCCACAGTGGAAACTCTGTCCTAGGCTCATTCTTCTAGTGAATGGAAATTCTGGCTCAACTCTGATGTATAAAATTGCTCCCTTCTATTTCCTTGGCCCAGGAGGGCAAGTTAAGGGTAGAGCATCAAATGTGCCTGTAAAATTCCTGGCTTTGGTGGACTCAGGACAGAGAAGGAACATTATTTTAATTTGTTGGAATTTTTTTCTTGTGGCTTAATTTCCTGTTTTTAATGGTCATTTTACAAGTAAGTCAAAGAAAACATGGCATACTGATCTGGTACAATATTTTAAATTATTGTTCCAGAGCTCTCGAGTTCTCCTCCTACCTTATGCCACTGAAACTGTCTGGGAAGAGCTTAGACCCCTTCAAAAAGCCAAGAGCTCAACTGCCTAGAATGTTAAGTGGCCTGGTAGACAGAGGGCTTAGTCTTGAGGGCTCAGAGTAGGGGAAACCCATGAGTTTTCATTTCTCCCAGGCCCTTTGGAGAGCAGAGACTTGCTAATTATTTTTTGGTACTTTCAGAAATGTTCATTCAATTCAATGAGCGTACATGTGCCAGGTACTGGGTTAGGCTCTGGGGATACAAAGACAGATACAAAACCCATCTCTGTGCTCAAGGACATTATATTCTACTGGATATAAAATAAATATGGATACATCAATCAATCAGCATTTATTAAGCTCCTTTTATATGACAGGTACTGTATCAGGCTTTAGGGATACAAAGATGGGCAAAAACACCCTTTGATCTCAAAGAGTTCACATTCTAATGTGGAATACAGCAAAAGGACAGCTGTGCAAGTAAAAGAAATCTGCAGTGTGAATGGGGTGGGGGGGAAGTTATCCCAGAGTGAAGGGGAGTGGGAGGAAAAGTCTTTTACAGAGAATAGGATTTTAGCTGAGACTTAAAGGAAGCCAGGGAGGTTAGGAGGTAAAGAAGAGAAAGATGAGCACTCCAGGCATGTGGGAGGGCTAGTGATAGACTGTCATGTGGGAGAAAGGTCAATGTCACTAGGTTGTGGCATATGTGGAGGGGAGCAAAGGGTGAGAAGACTAGCAAGGAAGGGGCCATGTTGAGAAAGGCCATCATTTGAGAAAAAAGAGAGATTATTCACTATGTCAAGTGTTGGGAAAACTCATTTAAGTGTATAGTTTAGTGGAAAGAGCAGGCTTTCCCTTCTGGCCTTGAAGTAATAAGGATGACTCTCTGAGCTCGGAAGGCTCAGTGGGAAGAAAACTGTTCTCTTCCACCTACCCCTCCCCACCACTGGGTCACAGGCCATTAACATGTAGCCTCCTAGGCAAGCCTGTGCATGGGATGGGGGTGTATAGACCGGGCCTTGTGAGATCATGAAAGGCTGATTGAATCTTTCCTTTCCTTGGAGGACACATGAAAATCAGAGTAAAGTTATGGGAACAGTGGGGGGGAATCAATGGGAGAGGGAGGGAGGGAGTAAAGGAGAGAGAGAGAGGGAGAGAGGGAGGGAGGGAGAGAGAGAGAGAAGGAGAAGGAGAAAAGAGAAGGGAGAGAAGGAAAGGGGAGAGAGGGAGAGATGGAGGAACAGTCAGCTGGACAGACAGACAGACTGACAAACAATGGAAGAAAGAGCCTGCTTGGAAATGAAATGCAAAAACCTTAATGAGCAGCCCTTCCACAAATGTCCCGGTAAGGTCTCAATACTAGCTTCTCAATGAATAATAATCATCACATAATTTTCTATTGTGTAGAATTCCCTTTCTTCATGAGAATACCACTGCCTGTTACCCGAGTCATGTTTGTAATCTTTTCGCTCTGTCTTCCCCTCCCCCATTTATTTCTGCATAAAAAATAAGTCCCCTTTGAGTAGGAACTTTGTAATACAACACAAGAGTGCAGAGAAATCTAGAAAGATAAGTTTCTCCTTGAAATCATCTAGTGACTCTTTTCTCTTTTAAATCAAGTCTGTGGCTCTATAGAGGGAGTCCCTCTTCTACCTACAGCTAACACACCTGGCAGGTACATATTAATGGCTTTTAAATAAAGCCCACAGATTGGCTGACATCTGTATCTTGGCATACTTTGTGGAGCATGACAGACCCACTTTTCAATCTGGGTGTTCCCAGACTTCAACAGCAATAATCTGCAGTATTTATTGTTTTTTTAAAATTATTGTTACAAAAAGCTTTTAATTTGATGGAGCCAAACAAAGGCTTGAAAACTCTCCTTCAACTGTGTATGTTAAGGTCCTGCAAGATTTCTCAATAGATGACGTCACAGAAGAAACATTATGTGATGACTAATATCAAGCAAAGTATAAACAAATATTCACCAAAAGTATTTGCCATTTTCATGGAAGATGCCTTACGCAGAGTCCAAACAGAAGGTGAATTCCTTCTGGATAGTGAAGTTCTCCAGATGCTTCTGTTTACAGATGACATGATGCTTATAGCATCAAGCTCAGACTTTTGCAGGGTCCCTTCAATAAAATTTAAGGGCGATCTGTGGATATTTTGTAGCCAACTCAGAGGAAAGCCAGGGAATGAAGAATGCTTATAACATAGTTAGATGGGTAACCAATTACATCAGAGTAATGCAGTCAGGTACCCCAATGGAGAGAGCTTGAACCTAGATGCAGAAACTCCAGAGTCAGAATCCTGACTCAGTCACTTACCTGCTGTGTGATCCTGGGCAAGTCGCTGAACTCCTGTCTGCCTCAGTTTTCTTAACTGTAAAATGAGGATATAGCACCTACCTCCCAGGATTGTTGTGAAGATTAAGTGATATAATATCTGTAAAGTGTTTTGCAAACCTGAAAGCTATTACAATATTATTCTTGTCAATTATATAATTTGGAAAGGCACTGGGGCCAGAATTAACAAAAAAGAGAGTAGGTTCATGCTTTCCATGCTCCCAAACTTTTCATTGACTCACAAATCTCTTCTTTTTGACGTCAACATTCTCCCAGCGATGCTACATTCCTGCAAATCAATGAACAACGGTTCTCCAAAGAATCAACCTTGTGACTAAACATTACAATTTAACAAATGCTCGTTGACTTGGCTCGGGGGAACTGAAGGACAATGGAGACACATATGGTGGGCACTAAGCTAGCTATAGTGTGTTACTGGCAATGTTTCATGCAGGAAGTGGTGTAAAAGATATCATCCACAAAATCTAATATTAGCAAGGGTGAGCTTGTCATGTAGGGAGACGGTCCCAGTGCACCAGTGGAACGCATGGAATGTGAAAAGACTTGCAAGAGGGCCTACAGGTTGTTTGATAGAGTCTGTGTGGTGGATTTATAGGAGGTCACAGACAAGAATTACACAACATGCCAACATGGAGGTTGGGTATGACCTTTCTTTCCCATAGGGAATACGCCTTTAGATGCATTAAAGTATTGAAGTGAATCAAGTCAGAATAAGTCTGGAGAAAATAAAAATTGTGTAGGGTTGGAACACACAACACTGGATCCCACTTGTCTAGTCTTGGCCATTCACTCATTAGCTGTGTGATTCCAGGGAAATCTATTTACTGCTCTGGGCTTTACCGTGTTCTTCTATAAAATGAGGGACCTAGAATAGGTGATCCCTAAGGTCCCTTCTAGCTTTTAATGTATAAAATCCTATGCCATATTCTTTTCTTTTTGTTCCCTGTTTTCTGCCACCTTTGTTCTGTCATTTCTGTCTCTCCGTGTGTCTGGCCTGGTAGCAGGCTAGGTAGATGAATGTTCATAAGACCAGGCATTAATAATACTTGAAAAGGAAGTCAGGGGGAAGGATACTTACTATCTGGCAAACATACATTCTTCTTTCTGCCTAGAGATTGTTTGGAAAACTTCTTACACACAGATTTTCCAAAATGCAGGTACCCTGGGGGCCACACAAATGGATGTGGGTCCTGGAGAAACTCTGAATATGTAAAAGCTTTCCATCCAAATCCTTCCACATCCCATTTTTCCTTTACCCTAAAATGCTACATTTGTGATTGTCCAATCACACCTGAAGGACAAGGTCTATTTTTGAGTGTCACATTATGGAAGGGACACTCAATTGGAAAGTGTCTGGAGGAGGAATGACCAGGATAGTGAAGGACTTTGCTATGACTTTTCATTTTACCTTCTGGCTTCTCTGCATATTTTTCCTTCAAATACCTGCTACAATTCTACCTCCTGCAAGAAGCCTTTCCCATCTCTTCCTTAATTCTAATGCCTTCACTTTGTTCATCATCTCCAAATTTGTTCTCTATGTAGCTTGCTTGTACATAGCTGTTTGCATATTGTCTTCCTTGTGTTAGACTATGGACTCCTTGAGGGAATGACTGTCTTTTGCCTTTCTTTGACTCCCCAGGGCTTAGCACAGCACCTGGCATACAGAAGATGCTTAATAAATGTTTAGTGACTGACTGGCATGAGGATTGAGTGAAGGAAATACAGTTGTTGACTTTGAGAAGACAAGATAATTGTCAAATTTGAAGGGCTGCTGTGTGTCTTCTAATTGGTGATGGAAGGCAACACTAGGAGGAATGGACAAGCACTTCAGAAAAGTACATTTTTGGCTCAGCAAGAGGCTTTTTGATTAGAGACATCCAAAAGTGGAATGTGGTACTTGGGGAGGGCTTCATTGGAGAACCAATGGAGGATGGGTGCTCAGTTGGGAGAGATATTGAAAAAGGGATTCATTCCTGTCAGACTAGATGCCTTGAAGGTCCTGTCCAGATGTCACTACTGGACTATCAAGCTGTCAAGAGCCAGGCAGGATTGTTTTTTTTAAAGCATTTCTACTTATGAACAATTTAAATGTTTTGTTTTGAGCTTAAATACATGCACAAAATAAAGGAATACTGTATTTTCACATACACATCAGAACACAAAAAGAGGATTGTTTGTGAAACTGTGAATCTCTATTTCATACCTCTTGTTTTAAAAATATATATATATAATAAATTTCACATGTTACTTTTAAAACTGTCCTGCTTATTTCTGCTTGCTTTGGTTTTTTCTGTATAAAAAAACAACTTTGAATCTCAATCTCTTTCTCCCTCTCTCTTTCCTTTTCCCTCTCTTGTGTTCACTCACTATTGCTATCCACTCTACTTTCTTAGTGAATTACTTAAAAGTCTTCTCTTTGATTAAAGTTCATTTTTTCCCCATGTTTGATTATGTTAAACTTTCCAGAGTAACCTTTTATCAACCTGCTGCCATATTTCTTATCCCCTTTCCCTCTTATTTCCAAATTGGGCAAGATAGATTCCTATACTCAACTGAGAGTGTGTATGTGTATGTGTATGTGTGTGTGTGTTTTTTCTTTTTGAAGCAGTTCCTATGAGAGTGAGGTTTGAGTAATGCCTGCCACTATTGCCATGTGCCCCTCTACTATAAAAGTTTTTCCTTGTGTGCCTTTTTATATCAGAAAATGCCCCCCATTCTACCTCTCCCTTCTCCTCACCCCCTTTTCTTTTGTAGATCATTCCAACATAATTGACTCATTCCTGTGCCCTCTTTCTATGTAGACTCCTTCTAACTGCTTTAACAATGATAAAGTTCTTAGATGTTACATTCCCACATAGGAATGTAAGCAGTTTATTGAAACTCTTATGATTACTCTTTTATGTTTACATTTTTATGCTCCTCTTGAGTCTTCTATTTGGATGTCAGATTTTCTATTTGGCTCTGGTGTTCTCATCAGGAATGCTTGGAAGTCCTCTATTTCATTAAATATCCACTTTTTTCCAACTGAAGGAATATTGTTAGTTTTGCTGAGTAGTTTATTCTTGGCTATAATCCTAGCTGCTTTGCCTTCCAGAGTAGTATATTCCAAGTCCTTGACTCCTTTAATGTGGAAGCTCCTAATCTTATGTGATCCTGACTGTGGCTCCATGATATTTGAATTGTTTCTTTCTGGCTGCTTGTAATATTTTCTCCTTGACCTGGAAGCTGTGGAGTTTGGCTATAATATTCCTGGGAATTTTCATTTTGGGATCCCTTTCAGGAGGTGATCAGTAGATTCCTTCAATTGATATTTTACTCTCTAGATCTAAGATATCAGAGTAGTTTTCCTTGATTATTTCTTGAAATATTATTCCTATGCTCTTTTTCTTCATGACTTTCAGATAGTCTAATAATTTTTATTTTTTATAGTTTATTTATTTTTAGATTTTGACATTCATTTTCACAAAATTTTGAGTTCTAATTTTTCTGCCCATCTGTCCCCTCCCCCACCCCATAACCACCTTGCATTCTGATTGATTCCCTCAATGTGCCCTGCCTTCTATCATACCCCAACCTTCCCTTATCCCCATCTTCTCTCTTTTCTTGAAGAGCAAGATAGATTTCTATACCCCATTACCTGTATTTCGTATTTCCCAGTTATATGCAATAACAATTCTCAACATTTACTTCTAATACTTTGAATTCCAACTTCTCTCCCTTCCTCCCTCCCCACCCATCCCCACTGAGGTCAGCTATATATGTGTTGTTTTGCACAAGACTTCCACAATAACCATGTTGTGTAATCCTAACTATATTTCCCTCCATCCTACCCTGTCCTCCCTTTATTCTATTCTCTCATTTGACCTTGTCCCTTTCCAAAAGTGCTTACTTCTAGTTGCTCCTTTCTTCTATTTGCCCTCCCTTCTATTCTCCCCTTCACCCCACTTGTCCCCTTCCCCCCTGCTTTCCTGTAGTGTAACATAGATTTTCATACCAAATTGAGTGAGCTTGTTATTCCCTCCTTAAGCCATATGTGAAGAGAGTAAACTTCACTTTTCCCCTCTCACCTCCTCCTTTTTCTCCTCCATTGAAAAAGATTTTTCTTATTTCTTTTATGAGTGATAGTTTGCCCCATTCCATTTCTCCCTTTCTCCTCCCAATATATTCCTCTCTCACCCCTTAATTTTATTTTTTATAGCTATCATTCCTTCTGATGCAACTCAACCTGTGCTGTGTGTGTGTGTGTGTGTGTGTGTGTAATCCCTCCACCTACCCAAATACTGAGAAAAGTCTCAAGAGTTACAAATATTATCTTTCCATGTAGGAATGTAAGCAGTTCAGCTTTAGAAAGTCCTTTATGATTTCTCTTTCCTGTTTAGCTTTTCATACTTCTCTTGATTCTTGTGTTTGCAAGTCAAATTTTCACTTCATTTCTGGTCTTTTCATCAAGAATGCTTGAAAGTCCTCTATCTCGTTGAATGACAGTTTTTTTTCTCTGAAGTATTATACTCAGTTTTGCTGGGTAGGTGATTCTTGGTTTTAATCCCAGTTCCTTTGACTTCTGGAATATCCTATTCTAAGTCCTTCAATCCCTTAATGTAGAAGCTGCCAGATCATTTGCTCTCTTGATTGTATTTCCACAATACTCAAATTGTTTCTTTCCAGCTGCTTGCAATATTTTCTCCTTGACCTGGGAACTCTGAAATTTGGCCACAATATTCCTAGGAGTTTCTCTTTTCAGGTCTCTTTCAAGAGATGATGGGTGGATTCTTTCAGTATTTATTTTACCCTCTGGTTCTAGATATCAGGACAGTTTTCCTTGATAATTTCATGAAAGATAATGTTTAGGATCTTTTTTTGATCATGGCTTTCAGGTAATCCCATAATTTTTAAATTGTCTCTCCTGGATCTATTTTCCAGGTCAGTTATTTTTTCCAGTGAGATATTTCACATTATCTCCTATTTTTTCATTTCTTTGGTTTTGTTTTGCAACTTCTTGGTTTATCACAGTCATTAGCTTTCCTGAACTCCACTATCATTTTTAAAGATCTGTTTTCTTCAGTGAGCTTTTGAACCTCATTTTCCATTAGGCTAATTCTGTTTTTTAAAACCTTCTTCTCCTCACTGGCTTTTGGACCTCTTTTTCCAATTCAGTTAGCCTATTTTTAAAGGTGCTATTTTTCTGAGCATTTTTTGGTTCTCTTTTAGCAGGCTACTGACTCGCTTTCCAAGCTCTTCCATGGCCTGGGCCCATTGTATATTCATTTTGAAGGTACTGGATGCAGAAGCCTTGACTTCCTCTGACAGTATGCTTTGTTCTTCCTCATCTGACAGGATAGAAGGAAATACCTGCTCACCAAGAAAGTAACCTTCTGTGGTCTTATTTTTTTCCCTTTTTTTGGCATTTTCCCAGCCAGTTACTTGACTTCTGAATCCTTTGTCAAGAGGATGGTCCTAGTGCTCCTGCTCACCCCAGGAGATTCAGATCAGCTGCTCAATTCCCCCAGAGGCTTTATGCTCAGTGCTCCAATAATGGAACAATGTATGCCAGCTGTTGCCTGCCTGCTGCAGCATCCTGAAGCCTCTGCTGCCCAGCTTCTGCCACTGCCTTGGGCTGGGGTCAGGGGTGGACTCTGTTCCCTTCTCACTCAGGTTGAAAAATCCCTCTCACTGACCTTTAGTGCCTGTGGGTTGAGGGATCTGCAAACCACTGCTGCTACTGGAGATTTCGTCCCCGAAGCCTGCTCTGGTCCTGCTCCTCCCAGAGTCGCATGACTGAGACTGGGCTGGACTGGACTTCTTGTCCGGTGGAACAAACATTTCCCCTTTGGCCTTCCAGGTCACCTTGGGCTGGAAATCTCCTCCACTCCATTTTTCTGTGGCTTCTGCTGCCCTAGAATTTATTGAGAGTCTTTCTTAACAGGTATTTTATGGGCTGTAGGGGAAGAGTTAAAGTATGTATGTCTTTCTACTCTGCCATCTTGGCTCTGCCTCCCTCTAATAATTTTTAAATGATCTCTTCTCAATCTATTTAGGTCACTTGTTTTTCTGATGAAATATTTCACATTATCTCCTTTTTTCATTCTTTTGACTTTGTTTCATTGTTTTTTGATGTCCCTTAGAGTCATTAGCTTCCATTTGTCCAATTCTAATTTTTAAGGAATTATTTTCTTCAATGATCTTTTCCACTTGGCAATTTACTTTTTAAGGAGTTATTTTCTTCGGTGAATTTTTTTACCTCCTTTTTTATTTGGTCTATTTCTTTCTTCATTTTACCATTAGGACAATTCTAATTTTTTAAAAAATTTTTCCTCAGGTTTTCTTTTTTGGGGGGAGGGGTGCTTCTTTGACCTTTTCTTGCATTACTCTGATTTATTTTCTTATTTTTTTCCCCTACCTCTTTCTTTAACTCTTCCAGAAATTTTATATGAGTTTGTATCCAATTAGCAATTTTATATGAGGCCTTGCTTATAGCTGTTTTCATATTGTTGTCTTCAGAATTTATGTCTTGGTCTTCTCTGTCACCTTAGTTGCTTTTTAATGGGCAAAATTCTTTTTGTTGTTGTTGTGTACTCATTTTCTCAGCCTATTTCTTCACTTTCAACTTTATATCAAAGTTGAGTTCTGCTCACCCTGGGGTAGGGGAGGCACTATGCCAAGTTTCAGGATTTTTTGTGCTGCTATTTTCAGAGTTAGTTCAAATTTTTGGTACTTCCAAGGTGATTTGATCCTGGGAGAGGTGTTGTCACTGCTCTCCTGGTTTGTGCTTTGGTCTTTGCCCAGGAAGGGCCACTGCTCCCCTGTCACCACCAGTGTTACTGTTCTTCTTGGTCCTCAAGCTGTGACTATGGTCTTTGCTACCTTGTGATCAATTACAACTGTTCTTTTCCATCTACCCAGAGCTGCTTATGGGTACCAGTTGCACCCAGTGTCAGCAAAAAGGTTCCCAGACTGGTTGTCTGACCCCTTACTGCCTCTGGACTGGGAACTCCTGAAACTGCTGTTGTTCATGACCAACTGATGGTGTTCCTGCCATGCTCAGGGTCTGTGCCCTCACTGGTGGCACAGATGACTCCTGTGGACCTCCCAAGTTGTCTTAGGCTGGAAAAATGTCTCCTTTTGTCCTTTTGCTGGCTCTTCTGCTTCAAAATTTGATTTGAGGAGTTATTTTAAATCTCTTTGGAGGGGAACATTAGCAAAACTCAGCTGGGTCCTGGCCTGTACTCCACCAACTACCATTTTCTCTTCTAAACAACATTCTAATTCTTTCAATAGAGATTTTATTTCATTTTCTGTCTCTTGTTCTATTTGTTCTAGGTATTTATGTATTTCTGGTAGAAAAATCTATTTTTTCCTTTGTCTCTGCTTGCATTTATTAAAAAGTTAGTCTGTCCTTTTTAGTGACTCTCTTGATCTATAATAATTTCTAACACTGATCAGTGTCTCCTTTGATTTGCTCATATTTCCAGCTTTATTTCCCAAACTGGACCTTTGTGCCAGGGCTAGACTCTACCCCATGTTGTGCTTTTTGATGGCATGATTGACTTAATTGATTTTGCTCTGGGTCTTTTTTTTTTGCAATGATTTCTATATCCCAGGTCGTTCCAGGTCTTTTGGATCCCAAGATCTGGATCTTCAGTACCTTCCATGATCTCTTAGGAGAGAGTATTAAGGATCTTGAAAATTAAGGGCTTAGACTGTCCTGGCCTGAATGCTGCTCTAACTGCCCTGGTCACTCACTGTTGCTTTTGGAGGCTTCTGATATCCCCAACCTGGGTCTTTCTTGGTGCGGGGGTTTTTGGGGGTTGGGCAGATTGGGATCTTTCTTCTTGTTGCCTCCAGACATATAACCCTGAAGAAGACACATGACCTTTGCTCATCTTTGGTTATACCAGGTGACTTCAGGTTGGTTTGCTTGTGCTGGTTCTTGGCTTTTCTAGTGCCCACCCCCTCTTATACCTGTGGATGATGTTTTGTGTAGTTCTAGTATGAAAGAAATTACTTACTATAGTTTCTTATTAGATTTCTTCATTATTATTTCATCTGGTGTGAATATTAGGTTTTTACTGAAGTAGGTATATGAGACCTGGTTTAGGCAGTCATTTTTCTGGAAGTTTCTACCTCTTCCCTCCCCCATCCCTGGAAGTCTTTCAAGCTTTATAATTGATCCTCCCTTATTTCTTCCATTTTAACTCCGATTTTCTCTCTGAAGTCAAGTTCAGTTCATTGTTGAGAAGGAAAGATCTGAATAAATATTCACACTTAGGTATGACTTGCTGATAATTAACATATAATAGAAGTTTTATATAAGAGACCCAACAACAAAACTTTATAAGAGGACATGTAACTTATAACTAACCTTAAAAAGGATATTTGAATTTTCAGAGTCCAAAGAAATTAACACGTAATGGTGGGAATTTTGAAATGTTTTTTGGATTTCCCAAGGCCCGTCTGCTTCACTTCTAAGGCTCTGTGATCAAATGAGATAATATTTGTAAAGAGCTTAGCACAATTCCTGGCACATAGTAGGCACTATGTAAATTCTATCATCATCACATTATGCTTATTGTTATATGTGAATAAGGCCACATAGATTCCGAGGTCATTTATGTGCATTTCTAGCACTTAACCCTTATCTAAAATACTTAGTTTTCCATCTTGGGCACTTACCTTTAAATGCCAAACATCTCTGTTTATATTTGACCCTAGAGGTAATGGAGGACCTCTAGAGTTTACTTAGAGGCATGGAGTGATGGGAAACAGAATTAAATTTGTGCTCTAGGAAAATAGCATTGGCAGCGGTGTGGGAGATGATTTGGAACAGGGAGGAGCTTAAGTTAGGGAAGCAAAAAGTCCTGTTCAGAAGTGGGCTTGAACTAGAGTGATTCATTTTAGTTTTCAAGGCATTTTTATTTACATATACATACCTATGTACCTCTATACATGCACACACATTCTCATACATACATACTTGATTCTCACAAAGACACTATAATTATCACCATTTTGCAAATGAATAAACTGAGTTTCAGAGAAGTTAAGTGACTTGCTCAGCTGGTAGTGTAACATACAATTTGAACACAGATCTTCCTGACTCCAGATTCAATGCTTTATTCACTACAGTGAGGCAGACAGAGAGGAGTACAGTGCATCATAGGACTACAAGTGAACACAGGAATGGAGGACTCCTATGATTCCCAAAGAAGGGCAGTTTTCTTTGGGACCTCTGCTTCCATCCTCTCACTTTATGGGTGAATTCACTGAGGCTGAAGAAAGTTAATTAACTTGGAAATAGTGACCACACTGAGAAGAGATTCAAAGGTTTAGTCCTTGTCTCCAGAAAGACTTAACTTAAGGCATCCGAGTGCCATGGTCACAGGTGAGTATCCTTTAAAACTCCACAAAGGGGGAAAAGCCTGTTAACAGAATCAAGAATCACAGAATGTCATTCTCTTCAGCCTCCTATTTTACAGAAGAGTTAGTAGTTGAATGAAGAAAAAAAATGAAAATTCTAAAACAGAACCATTAATATGATTCCAGAATGTTGTTAGTTCTTCAGGGGCCCTGAAGGAGAGCTGTCTTAGAGAGTGCTTATTTATCCCCTAGGTCCCTTCTGTATGGAGTGCTGTATTAGGCACTGGAGGCTTCAGTGGGGAGTCAAAGTGTAGGATAAACATAGAAGACACCTTCTTGCTGTTTAGACTGAGGAGGAGCTTAGAATCTAAACAGGGAGTTAACCTGCACAAAAAAATAATGCAATATTTTGGAGAGCACAAGATAATGTAGAGGGCAATTTCTTTTATCACAGATAATTATTACAATGAAAATTTCTGTATGACATTGACAAGAGCACATAGTCCGAACCTTGGCTAATGTTTTTTAAAACAAAATTTCAGTACAACAAACAAATTCAGATGATCCCTCCGAGTTTCTCATACTGGTGGTTTGACATGTAGCCAAAACTGAGTCCATACCATGCCAAGATGCAGAATAGTAGAATATTTAGAATGATAGGGGACTGTCTGTGAAGGCCCAGGGGAGGAAATGAACTGAGTCTGGCAAGGAATGATAAAGACAAGCAAATAGGATGTTTAAAAATTAATATTGAGGAGAAAGGGGAGGATCAAAGAAGAGATAGGAATGATGCTTGTGGGGACAAAGACAAAGGTAAGAGATTATGAGGAGAAGACAGTATTATCATACTCTATGGGGAGAAGGCAATATTGCCACACTCTCATTTTGCTTCTATTTTCTCTACCAAGGAAAGTGAAAGGATAGAACAGAAATGGTGTATTCAATATGGAACTGAAATCTGAGATGGTCTTCAGTAAGTTCAAGTTGCTGTTTTTAGGGGGGCTTCCACACGTTGTCCAGAGGACAATAAGTGTTCTTTGAGAGATTTTTGGAGCTTTGGAAAGATGCTCCTGGCCTGCAGAGGGGATAAAAAATTGTCTCAATTTTTATTTTTAAGTAAGAAAGGGAAGTTTGCAAATATAGGTCAATGAGTTTCCTTTTGGATCCCTTGTAAAGTTTTAGACCAAAGGGATGGTTGCTGACCATCAAGAAAGGGAAAGTGTGATCACTGCAAGCTAACACGGCTTCATCGTGAATAAGTTGTGACAGACTAGCTTTATTTCCTTTTTAAACAGGGTTTTCCGCTGCTAAAATCAAGGGGATCTTGTAGACCTAGTTTACTCAGATTCCAGTAAAACCTTTGGAAAAAGTCTTTTAGCTTTAGTTATTTCTGATTTATCCTGTATATAGCTTATTTCATATATATTTGTTTGCATGGTGTCAGTTTTCTCCTTGGCTAAATGGGCATGGCAGTAATAGTACTGACCTCACAGAATTGTGAGGATCAGCTGAAATCTGCTTTGCAAGCCATAAAGCACTATATAAATGCTAGCTCTCCTGGCTCTTGTTATGTTGCTTACAGGATCAGAAAAAGACCTCAGTAGATGGGCTGAATTTAATAAAATGAAGTTTGCAAGGGGTAGTTTTAGAGGCAACTCACAAATACAAGGTGGGGAGGTATGGCTAAATAACCATTCATGCAAAACATTTCTGGGGGTTTTAGTGGACTGCCAACACAATATATTAATAATATGGCATGGCAGCCAAAAGATAGGAGTGTGATCTTAGGTTGCAGTAAGAGGTGTCTAGTGTTCACTTTATGGGAAATGCTGATTATACTCTCTGCAAGATGGACCACAGCTGGAATGTGTGTGCGCCGTGTATGTGTGTGTGTGTGTGTGTGTGTGTGTGTGTGTATCAGCTTGGCACACAGTGCATAGAGCTCTGAGACTGGAGTCAGGATGACTCATCTTCCTGAGTTCAAATCTAGCCTCAGACATTTAATAACTATATGACCTAGGACCAGTCACTTTTGCCTCAATTACCTTATCTGTAAAATGAACTGGAGAAGGAAATGGCAAACCACTCCAATTTCTTTGCTAAGAAACCCCCAGATGGGGTTATGAGGAGTCAGACACAACTGAAAAGTAAAGTAACAACAAATATATATGTATATATAATAAATATAAATATTATAAATAAAATATGTATAAAATATTTTATTTTTAATTTGTGAAATAAAACAAGCATTTCCATAATATGGTGTGATGAAAAGGATATACACACATACATATATATGTTTTACTATATAGGCATATATTTTATATATATATACACACATACATGCAGACATATTTTTTCCATTATGGTGCTATGTTTCAAGAAGGATATCAGCAAGGTGAAAATGGTCCAGAATGGTATGATGAGGAAGTAAGAAACTGAGTTTTATTTTGTCACAATCTGTACTTTGAAAATTTCCACTCTTACAGTATGCTATTTCTTTTTTAATAAAAAGGAAATGTATTTTGACATTAATAATAAATTGGTAATTGTGTTTGATTTGAATTTTCTTATCTCTACTATTATCTTGATTTATGCTATTGCGGTCATGCTGTCTTCTTTGCTTTGCATCATTTCATACAAATCTGATGGGTTTCTCTTAATTTTTGATATTCATCATTCTTTTTTAAAAACTAAATTTATTTTTAGTTTTCAACATTCACTTCCATAAGAATTTGAGTTAAAATTTTTCTCCCTGTCTCCCCCCCACTCCAAGATAGCATGTAAGTTGATATAGGCCCTATATATACATTAACATTAAACCTATTTTCACAGTAGTCATGTTGTAAAGGAGAATTAGAATCAATGGGAGAAACCATGAGAAAGAAGAAACAAACCAGAAAAGAGAGAGCAAATAGTATGCTTGAATCTGCATTCAGACACCAGAGTTCTTTTTCTGGATATGGATAGCACTTTCCATCATGAGTTCCTTGAAATTGTCTTAGATCTTTGCATTGCTGAGAAGAAATGTCTATCAAAGTTAGTTATCACACAATGTGGCTGTTGCTGTGTACAATATTCTTCTGGTTCTGCTTGCTTCGTTCAGCATCAGTTCATATCAGTTTTTCTGAAATTTGCCTGTTCATCATTTCTTATAGCACAATAATATTCCATGACATTCATATATCAAAATTTGTTCAGCCATTCCCCATTTGATAGGCATCCCCTCAATTTCTAATTCTTTGCACCACAAAAAGAGCTGCTATAAATATTTTTGTTCATGTGGCTCCCTTTCCCATTTGGATGATCCCTTTAGGATATAGCCCTAGAAGTACTTTTGCTGGGTCAAAGAGTATGCACTTCTTAATAGGCCTTTGGACATAGTTCCAAATTGCTTTCCAGAATGGTTGTATCAGTTCACAACTCCACCAACAATGAATTAGTGTTCCAATTTTCCCACATCTCCAGAATTTATCATTTTCCTGTTTTGTCATGTTAGCCAATCTTATCGGTATGATGTGGCACCTCAGAGTTGTTTTGATTTGCATTTCTCTAATCAAGAGTGACTTAGAGCATTTTTTTCATATGACTCTATATAGCTTTAATTGCTTCAACTGAAAACTGCCTGTTCATATCCTTTGACCATTTATCAATTGAGGAATGAGTTGTATTCTTATAAATTTGACTCAATTCTCTATATATTTTAGAAATGAGGCCTTTATCACAGACACTGATTGTAAAAATTCTTTCCCAGTTTTCTTCTTCTTTCTTAACCTTGATTGCATTGGTTTCTTGCAAAAACTTTCCAATTTAATGTAATCAAAATTATCCATTTGTATTTTACAATGTTTTCAATCTCTTGTTTGGTCATAAATTCTTCCATTCTCCATAAATCTGAGAGGTAAACTATTCCTTGCTCTCCCAATATTCATCATTATTTATCACAGTATAATATTCCATCTTGTTCACATCCTATAAACTGTTCAACCATTCCTTAGTGATGTGTGTGTACTTTTTCAGTTTTTGTTCTTGTGGTCTTTACCCTTAACCTATTCATTTCTCCTTTTCTTTCTCCTTTTTTCCTCTTTCAAGAAGACAAATATTATAGCATATTTGAGATCTCGCTTTCTATCATTGATCCCCTCATTATATAAATCTAGTAGTGGAATTGTTAGAAGAAAAGGTATGGACAATTTAGTAACTTTTATTCTACTTCATTCCAAATTTCATTCCAGAATAGTTGAGGTAATTCCTACCTACACCAAAAGTGTATTCCTGTGTCTGCCTTTCTGCAGTTCCTTCAACATGGACTTTTTAAAAACATGATTTTTACCCTCTACCAATCTGACAGGTTTGAAGTGATATCTCAGTGTGGCATTTTTATTAATATTATCACTTTGATGGAGCCCTGTTGGCTTTTGGTGAACATGTCTAAATGCTTAGAAATAATTTTTTAAAATAATGTTTTAGATTTTTCTCTGGCATCAAAGTCAAGTTCACTGGCTTCTAATTCATAGAATTCACTTTCTTCCCTTTTTTGAAAGGTGAGACATTGGACCATCTCTGATCCTATAGCAGCTCTCCCATCTTTTGAAACATTTCACAGAGCTTTAACAGTAGCTTAGGAATTACATCAATTCTTTTAATAGCCTAGAACATAATTTACTTGTGTTTGATGACTTACTATTGAAGGAAGCTAGATACTTTAATATCCTTGCTTCACTTATTTTGACTTTTAATTACCAATTATATTTTGTTCTGCCCTTTCCAGTCAAGAGCTAATTTTCCACAAAAATGGAAGCAAAATCCAAATTACACTATTGTTGGAGACCAGGAAGGGAATAAATAGTGTTGGACTTGGATTTAAGAAGACCAGGGTTCAGATCTATCTCAGACACTTTCTAGCTGTGTGACCTCAGGTAAGTCACTTAACCTTTCTTATCTGTAAAATGAAGGTATTGAACTTGGTAATAACACTTAGCATTTATTTAGTGCTTTAAGCTTTGTGAAGTACTCTACAAATAGTATCTCATTTTATATACTGATGGTAGTTGCTACTATCATCTCCATTTTGCAGATGAGGAAATGGAGGCAGACAGACATTAAGTGACTTTCCTGGGGGGTCACACTACTAGTAAGTGACTGAGATCAGATTTGAATTCAGACCTGCCTTTCTGACTCCACTGTGCCCCTAGCAATGGCCTTTCGGGCTCCCCTTCTAGCTCTAAAGTTATGATTCCATGACCCTCTCACTGTTATTCCTAATGCTTCTTTGATCTTTTTGTCCCCAACTTAGATCAAAAGGCTTTTTGATACGTGTAACATTTTTGTCACACTCAGGTCTCAGCTTTAGTTCTTAAAGAACTGTACCATGTATTTATTTTTGTCGTCAGTTACGTGTTATTGTCCTCTGTGCTTGTCTTGTTAATATCTAGGTTGGTTCATGACTTGGTGTTTTTAGACTGTATATCTTTTTCTAGCTCCTTGGAATCATTTATGTTTGTGTTGTTGGAATTTCATACTTTAGAACATCCAATTCCCTGAACTGACTTACCAAAATAGAATTTTAGGACATGGTTTCCTACTTATCTTTTCTCTGAATCCTTTAAAATCTACCCTCCTCGAATCTAGGGTCTGTAGCAAAATATGATGAGCTTTCTCTTGCTTGTACCTCAAGAAATTTATTGCAAACCTTTTATTTTCCCTCAAGATTCCTATCACTTCTACTTGGATGATAGCTCATTTTTATTGGTCCCCACCAGTTCCAGAATAGTACTCAGAAGATGTCTGGATTGCTGAAGAGTCCAGTCACCACTGTGTCATATCTCCATAATGTGTCCCAAACTCTGTATCTGTTTTCTAGTGTACTTCTAGTTCTCTGTCTTAATTTTCATCCTAATGCTTTGGTCTGTCTTCAACAAGAGCAAATGTCTATCTATATCTATGTCTATATCTTTTTTGCCAAACTTGGAATCAGATAGACCTGGGTTCAAATTTCACCTCTGACATTTACCGGTTGTATGTCCTAAGTAAGCCACATGACCTCTCTGAACCTCAGTTTCCCCATTTATCAAATCAGAGTAGTAATAGGACCTACCTTACAGTGTTGTAGTGAGTCTCAGATGGTATAATGCATGAAAAGCTCTGTTTTGAGTGTATATATACACCCAGAGAAATATGCATATAGACATATTTGTTCTAAACCTATAATTTTATCTCTGGAAGAAATTCTCAATGAGAAAATTACCTTTTCTAATGCACATTGTTATTGTATTCAGTCGTGATCAATTCTTCATGACCATATTTGGGTTTGTTTTGTTTTGGCAAAGATAATGGAACAGTTTGCCATTTCCTTCTCCAGTTCACTTTACAGATGAAGTAACTGAGGCAAACAGGGTGAAGTGACTTGCCCAGGGCCCACAGCTAATAAGTGTCTGAGGCTGGATTTGAACTCAGGAAGATGAATCTTCCTGACTAGAACTCTCTTTTTTTGGAAGATGAGTTCTGCTGCTGCAGCACAGGGGCCACTGTCCCAAGCCTGGCCACTAGCTTTCCATGTGGGGCCATCAGGGATTGGTGGCTTGACCACTGTGCTGGAGTGGCTTAGCCTAGTTGTGCCTGTTGTACAGTGGCTCTGAAGCTGGCAATTTGTGTTCTGTGCTGCTGTGCTACTAGACTACTGAGCCAAGACTACGGTACCTCAGTTGCTGGTGTTGGCTGTGGCTAAAAGCCTCTCTCTGGCTTGAATGGAATTGTCTTCACTGGACTGTGTTCCCATTTTGTCCAAGTGAGACAGCCCTTTCCCGAAGTCCTTTTAAGTTATCTTAAACTGGAAAATTGTTTCACTCTGTCTTTTTGTAGGTTCTGTCGCTCCAGAATCGGTTTAGAGGCTTGATTTTAACCTTGTTTCTGAGGATAACTGGGAGAGCCCAGGCAATTTCCTGTCTTCTCTCTGCCATCTTGGTTCCACCCCTATGTCTGTGTTTATGTTTATATCATTATATACTGTATCTACTGTACCATTTCTTTCATCACATTTCTTTTTTTGAATAAAGTATAACTTTTCATAACCATGTTTCAAGTATAAGTCATGTTCCACCAAGGCTCAGTGAGTTCAGATCCCTAGTTTACCTTTTAAAGAATTGTTCTTGTTTTGAACATCGTATATCTGAGGCTATGTATAGGTTTTATTGCTTCCTTTTTTCTCGAATATTATTTCTTGACAATTATTCTTCTTTTCTACTGATATTCTTCTTTGTATGTGTTATCTAATTCTGTGGTCTTTGGCTTGGTGGAACTACGTGGGCAGTTTTTCCTTCCCTCTCCATTTTCAATTTAAGGTCCTTTGGATCACTGAATCCTAAATGTAGAATTGGAAAAGATCTTAAACATTATGTAGTTCATAGATGAGGAAATTGAGACCTCTAGAGTTTCATAGACTTGTCTAAGGTGCCATAGTTAGAAAGTGGTAAAACTCAGACTTCAAGCTCTAAAACCTTTCCACTGTGCCGTACTGACTTTTCCAAATCTTCAAGCAAATGTTAGTTTTTTATTACTAACCCTTAGTAGAAGCACTCCTAAATTGTGGTTAGGTTATCCAAATTCTGTTTTCAGATACCATCTTCTTATTAATAAGTTCTTCTTTTCCCAAATTTGTTGTACTAGGGAATAGGAAGGCACCACGCATTTTTGTGGAGGTCAGTGGCTTGATAATCAGATTTGAGAGATTGATGACACTTCTTTTTCTATTATTAAAAAAAGTCTTTAGAAGAAAAAGATACTCATTATCTCAGAAATAGGCATGAGTTATGTCAAATGCATATGGTTGTACATCTTAGTGACAGTAGTAAAGATAGCAGGTGTTTGGTACATCATTCAGAGGAGTGCTAGAAGGTTTCTAAAGAATTTTTGTGGAGATTTTCTCATTTGATCCTCACAGCAACCTTGGGAGGTCAATATGACAGGTGTTGTTATCCCTATCTTACAGATGGTGAAACTAAGTCTCAGAGAGGGAGAGAATATGGTATGGTGGAAAGAGTTCTTCTTGGATTTGGATTCAGAGGACTTTGTTTCTCTTAACAGATCTGGTACTTCCTACTTGTGTCACGTTGGGCCAGTCACTTGACCTCCCTACTTATTACTTTCTTCATTTATAAAATGAGGAATTTGGGCAAGATCAGGTATTCTTGACTTTTATGTGTATATCTTGGACCTCCTTTGGCAGTCTGGTGAATCCCATGAACCCATTTTCAGAATATTTTTAAACACATAACAATAAAACATACAGGATTACAAAGGAAGCCAATCTTATTGAAATACAGTCATAAAAATAAATATAAAAACTATTAAAACAGGTTTATTGACTGGCCCTGGTTAAAAATCCTTGGGTTAGATAAACTTTTTTTTCCCCTTCATATGATAAGTCTATGTTTCTATTATCCTAAGTGACTTGCCTATTACCACACATCCATGAAAGTAGCAGGAGCAGAATTTGAACCCAGGTCTCTCCTGACCTCAAGAACAGAATTCTTTTTTTAGTAGCATTACTCATAAGTTGTTGAGTTGTTCCAAACTGACCTATCTTCACAAAAAAGAACCAGTTTTCCACTTCTGCTTTGACACTTGAAAATGTTCCAGAAAAATCCTTCTTCCAAGGAGGTGAATGAATACTATCTTAACATAACATAGCTTTGAACAAACTGAAAGCTGTCCATCCTTTGTTTTTGAGGAGACCCAACACCATCTCAAAGGTGAGGTCTTGACTTGTATGTGAATTGCATGTAAGAGGCAAAGATGCACAAAGTCATCAGCCTCATCCTCTCCTTAACAGTTATCAAAGTCTGGTGGCAAGACACAAGTCAAGATGATTGGTGATGGCCTAGGATGCAATAGATGACCTTGGTCTTTCTAAATTTGATTGGTGATGGCCTAGGACGCAATAGATGACCTTGGTCTTTCTAGATTAAGGTCTTCACCAGGTCTCAGATCTGAGACCATGCCCTTTCAATGACTGAGGGCTAGGCAAGAATTTAGACAAAAGAGTGATACCATGAATTAGGGAATATATGTATGTATATATGTAAGTTGTATGGAGACTCAAGGAACTTTTAAAGAATTCCAGATGCTAACATACAGAATGTAGGATGCTCTTTAACAAGCTATGAAAGAGAGTATGAATCTAAAGCTTCAACTTAGATGTCAGTTTCTGTCCCTTTTAATTTTTAAATTCAGAAATCTTTTACATAGGTACAAAATAAATTCCCAGGTTTGGAACCATAGCTTGTGGGGTCATAACCCCTCATATGGTATGCGTAATTGTACTTGTGGTAATGCCTTTCTCTTTGGGAAAAGAATGACCTTCTCATTGTATCAAGGGCTATATTCTTTGTCTTCCTTCTGTAACAAGCCTGGTCCAAGTTCCCCAAATCAATGCATTCAAGAGCTTGAGGCTTTCTTTGTCAGTGGATTGAGATGAAGGCTGTGATTCAGCCTGCCACGTTGCTAGGCTGCCTAACAATTTACCTCGAGCAGCAGGGAAGGAATGATTGAGTTGTTGGAAATCTTTAACGTCAGTAATGAATAAAGATCACTTGTGCAAATTTCCCTCTAAGAATAACTAGACTTTCTTGCCCAGACCTGGAAGAACCCCTGCGTGTTCTACTATTTTTTAAGAGGGAAGGGAGTGGTAATAAATAAGCTAGAAAACAGATATAAAAGCATAAACATGAAGCCCATGTTGGCACAGTAACTCTATGTAGACATCTGGGTTTGGAAATGTGAGAAAATTGTAAAGAATTTGAAACGGTTCAAAGGCTCAGGTTATTAAAGTTTTAATAATCTCCTTTTTCTGCAGACCTCACCCCCTGCTAGTCTTTCAACCTGGTAGAAAAATGCAATATGTACAAGATTACAGTTAATTAGAGTTGAATCTTCCTTGTGAAAACCTGTAGGATCTGTTGGGACTTTTTGGTTTGCTGGCAGCAAGCTGGGTGCCTGAATGGACCGACGTTGGTTTCCATGGAAGGAATGTCGAGGTTTTGTTTTGTTAGAACTTCATAAGGTTAAATGTTCTCTGCTTTTAAAAATGGTCATTGACTCCACGCTTAAATTAGGCAAAGCAGTTGCTTTGCAAAAAATGGGCTGTTGAAAGAGAATCTTGTCTACTATTCTCTACCAGTCACTGATCAAAAAAAGTTTCTCATTGAGAGGCTTGTTCTGATGTACAAGTGGTATATTTCCTTTGGTCTGTTTACCCGAATGTCTTAGTTAAAAGAGTAGAGTCCGAAAAAATAAAGACTTTAAGATATTGAATAATTATTGTGGTGAAATTGTAGGAATCATTGCTCTTCTGAACTAGAATGCAGTTTGTTCTTAACAGACTTAGAATCAGAGGCAGCCAGAGTGGTACAGCTGGGAGGGACCTTAGAGATCATATAGGCCAGTGGTTCACACATTTTGGGGGCTCGGGACCTGTTTAAAACCTCCTGTCAAGTTTTAGTTTATGCGGGCTATGTCCATTGATATTTAATGCACTAGAAATTTAAATATTATAATACAGTTACGAAGATAGATTTGACCTTGCAGATCCCCTGAGAGAGTTGGGGGACCCCAGAGAAGTCCCCAGAGCATACGTTGGGAACCGCTGATCTAGTCTGAAACCCTCATTTTGCAGGAAAGGAAAACTGAACACTAGAGGAATAATGTATCATATGGCTTATTAAAGGTAGATTTTCCAGCTTTAGACTTTGCAATCTGATTAGATTCCCCTCCCCAAAAAGTCATTTTATACACACACACACACACACACACACACACACACACACACACACAAAGTATGCAGCAAATATTTTACTATGCTTTTGTATTCAGTGCATGGAATTTTTATTATGTAGTATATGTAAGTATGTTTAATACATGTATATAGTTGAATATGAGATGCTATAAATTTTGTTGCACTGAGGATGGTGAAAGAATAAAAGGAAAAAAATCTAATCTAAAAAAATCTACGGTCATTAGGACCATAGACATTAGCAGTGAAATATTATTTGCCAGGGATGATAGTTGGAGTTGCTTTAATAGGGTAAGTGATTCCAAATGCAAGTCTATATCTCAGAATCCCAGGCTTTTTGTGAGACTAATTGACTTTGCAATAGAGTCTTGGCAATGCCCTTATTATTTTTACTGCATTTTCCTTTTTAATAATGTAAAATTGAACTAACTTCTAAAAATCAAGTCCTCCTTTATGAGTTTGTTAGCCCTTCCTTCACCAAATTAATGACTGGCTGGGCCCCATAGCCAAGAATGCTCACTGCTCAGGGCATTTGTTAATTGGTTGTTGGTGGAACGATATATGGGGGAGAATTATTGCTCCTCTAAACTGTGCAGTGTAAAGGAAAAGGAGCAGTATAAATATGGATGTGGAATAGGTAAGGAAAACTGGAAATGTAAAATGTTCTGTTTCCTACAAGATGGTTCCCTTAGGATGGCTGCAGATACTAAAATAAAACAGACCAGACCAGACTGTAACACAAAATTTGGTTTTGATAACTCACTTGGAAAAGAAGATTAATTATTTTTCTTTTCTTTTCTTTTTTTTAAAGGCTCAGGGTTTTCTAAATACATTTGCTTCTCAGAGATTGCCTCCTAAATAGCAGAGCCCTCAGTCCAACTTTATAATGGTTATAGGATAATTTTGAGCGCTGAACACTCACTCATCTGGCCTGGATAAGGATACTAGAAGGAAAATCTGTAATTTTTGACCTTTCGGTAAAGATAACCTAGATGGTTGCAAGTACCCATCAGCTCAGGTTTTGTAGGCCTGATATAACTTAAGGACTCAGAGCAATGGTGCTTGGGAAATATTGGGGAAACAAATGCTGGGGAAACAAATCCCAGGCATATCTTGCCTCTTTCTCCCCATCACCAATGCCCCTCCTGTGGTCCGGGTGCCACTTGCAAATCACCATTCAGCAATGGAGACTGCCAAACTGGCGCCATTTTTAGTGAATAATGGTGAGAACGTTATGGATTTTTCTTTAAGTGAGAGAGACCTAGGGGAATGTGAAATGGAGACCGACAGTCTGGAATTTCCTCTGAGATGTAAATGAACTCTACCTTGGCCTCCCTAGGCCTGCTGGGCCATTTAACACCTATTGTATTAAGGTGAATTTTGAAGCTAGATGGGGCTGAAGTTGGAGACAGGTAGTGAATTTGCTTCCTCTTGCAAAAGGAGACCTCAGGGGAAAATAAAAAGAAAGAGGATTGGAAAACTGGGGTCTGAACTGATGCCAAGGATTAGGAAAAAAGAAGAGAATAGGGATCTTCACTAGAAACATGGATTATCTGGTTTTAGAACTTCTTATCACTGGATCATTGATTTAGAATTTAAAGGAAAGTTGGAGGCCATCTAATCCAAGCCTTTCGTTTTGGGGATGTGGAAGCTTGAACGTGTAGAGGTTTGCTCACTTGATTAAGGTCCCAAAGGCAGGAAGCTACATTACCAAGTTGATCTCAGCACCTCTAACTCCAGAGACTGTGTTGTTTCCATTGTAACCCACTGCCTTTGCCATATTGGAAATGTCTAATTCTATTTAGTGTGAGTACATGTATGAAGATTTGCAGGTAGACATATGTGTGTGTATCTATCTAGCTGTCTATCTAGATATACACATATAATTATATATAATTTAATATATATTATATATGATACATATTATAGAATATATGTCATATTATATAATTTTAAGTTCCTCTCTGTTACCCTATTGTAAGGAAGTGACTTTGGATTATGCCAGTAGAGTATGAGCTCTGGTAAGTTTTCCCAATTTAATTCAACAAATGCTTATTAAGGATCTGCTTTGTGTTAAGGGCTGAGGGTTTACATAAGATCCAATATCTGCCTTCCTGAAGCTTACAGCCTTGGAGAAGACTAAGACCCATACACAGATAACTATAACATATGATACACACATTAAAAAGATACATGCCAAGCTCTCTGTAATGTCTGAGGGGCCAGGTTATTATAGAAACTAGACATCAATTTGAGTAGGAATGATTTCATTTTTTGTACTTATATCCCCAGTGCCTTGCATAGTGCCTGGTATAGAGGAGGTATTTAGTACACCCTTATTGACTGATTGATCAAGAAAGCTTGGTACCATTAGAATTAGGCTCTGAAGGATTGGTAAGAATTTAACAGATAACGAGAAGAGGGAGGATGTTGCAGGCATTGGCTTTGAGTGGGAGACTGACATCACAAAGACTGGCAGCTAAAGTGAGAAAGGCATTGTGATGATAGAGGGATTTGCCACAGGAATTAAATGATACCTCTCTGGGATATTGAAGTTTGTTTTTCTGTCATTAAAATAGCAAAAAACTCTTGGAAAACCCAAGGAAGGGCCAAGTACTCATTTTTAAGTAGGAGGGTGGTGGGAAGATGTGTCCTCATATCCTGTTCTGCAGGAGATCTGAGTTCAAGGAAACCAGGTCTTCTATGCACCAAGCCACACAGAAAACAGGATAGTGTCATGGGATCACTACAGCAGAGAACTGAATTTATTTTTCTAGGGGCATTATTTTTGAGGAGTGACAGTTCCAAGACAGTCTGGCATCCCAGAGAGATAGATTGAAGAGGTAGGAAAATGAAGGAGTGATGGTTTAGGAAGCCAAGGGAAATTGGTTGCTCTTGCCCTGCAGGTGGAAATAAGTGGGAAATATAGTGGTGGGAGTGGGGGTTGGCTAGCCCAGAATGAGGACCAGGAGAAAACCAGAATCAAGACTCAAGTTTTAATACGGTCAAGATACGTCTCCCTGCTTTGTCCTGTCCTGTCCTGTCGTATCTTGCCTCTCCAGATACAATATTGTACAGGAGAAATTGGATCCAGGGAACAGGCTCATATTACAAAAGGCTCTAAAGGCATCAAGTAATTCAGTACTGGTTGGCCTGAGCTGGATTCAAAATGGTAACTGAGAGCTGAAAGGCTACACGACTCATGACCAATTACTAATTCCCCGAGCCATCCGGTTCTCTGGCAGAAAAGCTTCCGATGAATTTGTGTTGAAAATTGGAAACATACTGACAGCAGCAATAAGTCCAGAAGATGTTTACCTTCATCTTTCAAAGGCATACTTACGCATGTGGATGTTTTTGTTTAGGAGTTAGCCGTTGAGATGCTTCCCCTCGTTGCTTAATGTTGAACCTGGACATCATCAACTTAGGTCTGGTAGATGGAATTGGGTAGCTACCCTAAAAATAATCAGACTACCTGTGTTGTAATTAAATCTTCCACAGGGTTGGTGGATTTCATGTTGGATGGAGAATTGTTTGGGGACCTAAAGTTGTAGGAATCATAACCAAACGTAGGGCTACGCAGGGGGCATGATGAGTATTTCCTTTACTACTCATTGCCTCTCCTGGGTATTTGAATCTTAGATAGCATCATAAATTCAGAGCCAAAGGGGCATTAGGGGTCATATGGTCCAACCCTATTATTTTACAAGGGAATCAGAGAGCATGAATAGTTTATCCAAGGTTACCCACATGGCCAAGACTAGCAAGATCTGATCATTTGTCTTTTCGATCTGCACTCAGCACGTTTCCCATGCCTTGTTAGGTGGGAGAAGAAGGAGATTTAGAAATTCAGCTCTAGAAGACTGACCCAGGAATTCTTAATCTGAGGCTCTAAGGGGTCTGTAGACAGATTTGAAGGGGTTTATTGAATGGAAACAAAATCAAATCTTTGTTTTAAATTTAACTTTTAGTTTCTTTGGAATCCTGTATAGTTTATTTTATATCCTTAACATTTGAACACTTATTCTCCTGCCAAAAAGTCTCCATGCCACAAAAACGGTTAAGAACCTTTGGACTAAAAGAGAATCAATCAATAGGCATTTATTAAGTGCCTACTATGTGCCAAGCACTGTGTTAGGAACAGGGAATTTAAGTACACATTTCAGAATGAATCATCTGTGTAAATAGTTGTATTGACTAATATGTGAGCCATCATTACCCTTCTCTGCCCCCAGAAGTCATCCATCTATTGTTTTTAGAAATCCTAACAAAAAATAAAACCTGTAGGACATCTTTCAAAATGAGGGAAAGCAAGGCTGATGTTGGTGCATGTGTTAGTTCCTAGAAAAGTAGCAAGAGGAGAAAAGTACAGCTAGGAAGGACCAACCCCTCAGAACAAAAGTATTCATGACATCTCAACTGGGACCTGGGACAACCTGGGCTGGGAGAGGGTAGATTTTTCTGGCAGTAGAAATTAGGATTTGCAGTGTTACAATAGCCTCCTTATAGGTCTCAGTCTTTAGTGTCTCCTCCAGATCGTTGTATACAACCTGGAAAGAGTTACTCCACTGCTCAATAATCATTGATGACTCCCTATAGTCAACTAAATACAGTTAAAAATCCTTATTGTGGCCTTTAAGTCCTCATTCAGTCTGCCTCCAACCTACTCTTCTCATTTGATTGTGTATGACTTCTATGTTCCAATCACATTGGACTATTTGCTGTCCTCTGAATCTGTCTCATGGTTTCCTACATCTACACATTTGTTCCTGCCATTATCAACTATAGAATGTCTTCTCTCCTCATCTCTGACTGTTGAGGTCTTATCTATTCTTCAAGGCTCAGCTCAAATGCTACTTTTCCCACAGAGTATTCCTTGAGTCCCCTTTACCCAGGACTTTTCTTTCTGAAACATCTTTCCCACCATGCTTTTTACCCATTTTCCCACTAGTGATTCCTTCTGGGCATTTTGAGAATGAGCCAAGTCAGCCGTGCTTTGTTCCTTTCCTGGTTGTGAACCTATTCAACAGGCTTTGCCCCTGTGCCATGAGTGTCCCTATCCATTACCTTCCATTTATATGTTGTCTTCTCCTGTTAAAATGCAAGTTCTTGAGGGCAGGAAATGTCCTTTGTTTAGTTTGGATTTGGATCCCCAGCCCTTGGCACCATGCCTGTCATACTAAATGCTTACCAAATGTTTGCTGTCTTAATGCATTGCCCTCGGATGGATGCCCTTGTTCCCTCATTTGACCCCATTTCTTTATAGCCCATTTGTGTACTTAGCCATTTGATGGTCATCTGTGTACATGCTTTATTACCTCTACTCTCTTAATAAGTCCTTGTGGGCAGGAATATCTTATTTCTCTTCATAGTTTCTCCAAAGCCCAGCATGGCACATTGCCAACTGACTAAATATTAGAAGAATGAGTGAAATGGAATTTTTAAAGAATATACATGGGATACCCAAATTTTTTTTTTTTGTTTTAGATTGCTGTTTGGTGGTCCTTCTATGACATCCCTTAGTAAAGAGTTGAGTGTCCGTAAAATGATTAGACTGCAATTTTATTGATGTAGAAGAAAGAAGTAGGAATCTCTCTATTCTATTTTGCCTGAATGTTCTTCCTTCAAATCTTTATTTCCAGTGTCCCATCAAAAAAACTTGACTCTGAGATCCCATGGGATCTTATCCAATATGAAGCCTGATCAAAAAGAAACTGAACACATTCAGATTGTTTTTCTTTGTCACTGATTTTATAACCTTGACTAAGTCACTCACATGTTCCGTGCCTCAGCTTCCCCTTTGAAAGTGCTAAAGGATCCTTGCCACTAGGTGTTTTTCAAAAGAATTTCTTATGGTAGACAATGGGATGGTGTCATCATAGTTACAACAAGGAAATATTCATTTCTTTACTAGGTACATTTTTAAAGGCATAGGGCATTTGCTTAGATACCACAATACTTTTTTTCTTTCATTTTTAAGGTATTTAAATTTAAATTTCCTCCATTTGATTATAAGCTTCTTGAGGTCAGGGACAGCTTTTGCTCTCCTTTTTGTATCCTCAGAACTTAGCACAGTGCTTGGCATAGAGCAGGTTCTTAATGAATGTTTATTAATTGACTTATTGGTTGACATTTATTAGAAGAGAAGACAAAGGGAGGAGAAAAGAAAAAGAATAAATAGTTATATTGGTAAATGAGACTTTAGAACTACTCTTCGGGAGATTCGTTCTTTGCTTTGGTAGGAGCTATGGTAGTTCTGGTAGGAAATACACCAAACAGGAAATAAACTAAACAAATATACCAAATGAAAAAAATACACCAACAGTAGGAAATAAACTAAAATACACCAAAATACCTAATGTTAGGCATACTAATGACATGGAAGAAAAATACCTAGCCATGCCAACACTTCATCAGAACTTACTTATCTCTGTTTGTTCATGATTGGTGGTCCAGGCAATGGAGATTTCTCTTGTCTCAGCTTCTGGGGAGTATGTGTAGAACTAAGAAAAGTCTCTGTCTCACAGGAGGCTTAATTCTTTCTGTAGACAAATGAGAATAGAAAATAGGAGAGTCCACATTTGCTTTCAGCTTCACACAAGAAATGATTTTTAAAGAATAATTTTTTAAAATTTTATGGTGAGTTTTTTCCCATAATAGTTAAGAGTCAGCCTGGTATAATTCTAAGAGTCAAGTCAGATTAAGTCAGCATGGAGTCAGGATACAATTGGGTTTGCATCATCCCTCTTATATTCACTAAGTTGTGTGATCATGGACAAGTCATTAGGATTATGGATTTCGAGTGGAAAAATACGTTTAGAAGTCCTGGGTCCAATCTACTCCTATCATAGATATGAGCATGCCACATGTACCCCCATCTCTTGACGCTGAGCATTTTCTGAAACTGTCATTCATGTCTGGAATTCTTTCCCTTCTCATCACCCCTTCCTGTCTTCTCTGGCTTCCTTCAAGATTCAGCTAAAATCCCATTAAAGAAGCCCTCCCTGGCACTCCTTAATGCCAGTGACTTTACCTCTGAAATGATCTCCATTTTATCCAGAAGATATCATGTTTGCCCGTAGTTGTTTGCATACTGTCACCCCACTTGGATTGGGAGGAAGGAGTAAGTTTTGCCATTCATTGCATTTTCAGCACTTAGCATAGTGCTTGGCACTTATCTGGTCTTTAAGAGATGCTTGTTGACTGACTAACTGAGGCCCAGAGAAGGAAAGAGACTTGCTTAAGGTCTGGTGGAATTCCAACCCAGGATTTCTGACTCCAAATCCAGCATTTTTTTCTACCACATCATGATACTAGAATTCTGAACCTCATCTGGAAAAACAAAATCATGATACCAGAAGATCACTTCCAGGGTCATTGTGAGGATCCAATGAGGGGTCACATGGGAAGTCTCTATAAGCATCAGAGAGACCTTTGGGAAGGTCATTCATTTATCATCATTTGGCAGAGGCATGTGGATTGTTTTCTTTCGGCTACTCAAGGATTTAAAACTCAAAGTGAAAGCCTTGTTCACAATTCAGTCTGAGTGCTCTGGACCTATACAATTTGGGAGCCCATTTAGGTGGCCCCATCAACTTTGTTTTCTCTCACTCCATCCAAGCACCCCTTGCCCCAGCAGATGGGGGCTGCCTCCTTAATTATAAGTGAAAATAGCAATAGGCAAAGATGGCAGTGGGAAAATGAGAACGCAGATGCCACAAGGAGTCTTTAACTGCCCTTTCTAACTCTTGAGGACTTCAAGAATTAAAGTTATGAAGCAAATAGTTCTAGAAAAGCTGAGGAAGGGTCAGTGTCAGGAAAGATCTTGGTCATAAACTTGGGATGTCTAAGAACTGACGTCTGTATAGAACTTTGAGAGGCAGCATGGAACAGCCGATAGAGTCATGATCAAGTCTCAGAGTGAGAGTTAGTTAGGAAGAGCCGAGTTCAAATTTTACCTCTGACACATATGGGCTAGGTGCCCCTGGTTACTCAATCTCTTGGAGCACCCAGGCAACTAATTCTTTCAGACTTTAAGAAGCATTTTTGCGTTAGAAGAAGACAGCTAGGTGGCATTGTGAATAGAGTTCTGGTCAGGAAGATTCATCTTCCTGAGTTCAAATCCAGCCTCAGATACTTATTAGCTGTGTGGCCCTGGGCAAGTCACTTTACTCTGTTTGTCTCAGTTACCTCATCTGTAAAGTGAACTGAGAAGGAAAAGGCAAACTGCTCCAGTATCTTTGCCAAAACAAAACAAATCCAAATAGGGTCATGAAGAACTGATCACGACTGAGTACAATAAAAACATATATTAGAAAAGGTAGTTTTCTCATTGAGAGTTTCTTTCAGAGGTAAAATTACGGGTCTAGATCAAATATGTCTGTATGTATATTTCTCTGGGTGTATATATACACTCAAAATAGAGCTTTTTATACATTATACCATCTGAGACTCACTGCAGCGATATGAGGTAGGTCCTATACTACTCTGATTTGATAAATAGGGCAACTGAGGTTCAGAGAGGTCATGTGGCTTACTTAGGTCACACAGCTAGGAAATGTCAGAGGTGGGATTTGAACCCAGGTCTATCTGACTCCAAGTTTGGCATTCTGTCTACCATGCTTTAGGGAGGCTCAGAAGGGTAAAATAGACACCCATGTTTCAGTTCTCTGGGAGCATTAGGATTGGTTATCTATAGAGGTAAAAGGGGAGGAAAAACTCCACTCCTTCCCAATTTCCTAGAAGTGGGTGTAGTATATCCTTTGACCCTCTTCCCCTCACCCTTGTTACCCCACCACACACACACACATACACACACACACACACACACACACACACACACACACACACTACTATGAGTATTCTGTATATCCAAGTTAACTTCCAAAGGGGATAATTACTTTCTGCTTCCTGAATTTTCTCCTTAGTTCTACTTGAGTGAAATGATTCTAACTGTCTGGCTTGTTTGGGTAAACCCTGGGAAGTGGTCGCCATGTTTTCCATGTTGTGTTGTGTGTTTTATTCATGGGCAGCCCTAGTTCTTGCACAGTGTGCATTTTACCACAGCCCATAAATCAGACTGAGTTCTGTGGCCATGAAATGCTTTGTAGGCGTAGTATAGACTGCAAGGAAGTCTGCCAGTGCAATGTGTTACCAATAACTATCTATGTACAATTGAGAGGGAGAATGGCATTGTGGGTAAGCTCCTTAAAGTCAGGGTCTGGTTTGCTTTTAGCTTTGCATTTCCAGTGACTAGGACAGTGTCTGACCCATAGGTGCTTAGTACATATTTCTTGAGTGGAATGGAATAGAAAGGAATTGAGAGAGGATTGGCCCCAGAGACAGAGAGGTTAATGTGTTTTCAAGTTCTGCCTGTGACACATACTAACTGTAGGACCTTGGGGGGGGGGGGTGTGACTCACCCTTTTGGTATCCTTGGTAACTCTGTAAGACAAAGAACAGTTACTGATCTGTATTGGTGGAGAGAATTGTTACAGTGAGAGTCCCCCAAGTAGATGACCTAGAAAACACTCAAAACTACCCAACTCATTTTACCATTTGGATTGAACCCTGCAAATGATTAGTTTATTCACTAAAACAAGGAAAGAAGTAACCGTCTGAATGAATTTTTTGTTTTTTTTGGATTGAACTGACTGATCACTTCTGTAAATCAAAGGATTTAGAACTGAAACTGATCTCCCCTAATTTCCCTGGAAATCATAGTCTGGGTTTAGGTATGGATTTAGAGAATCATATTGTTGAAAACCATGGAAGTAGAAGGGATTTTATTTGGAGTTTCAAAATAATTCATCCTTGTTCCCTAGTGCACAATTTCCATCTTCCTCGTGAAATCAAATTTCGTGCTGGTATGAATGAGTTGAAGATTCTTTGGGAAAGACTATATATGCTCATTGACATTCTTGAAACAGACACTCAATACAAGGGAAATTAGTCAAACTCATCAAAATGAAATCCAGGTGAAAAGGAAACGTTGTATGGGCATCCCTGAAGAACTTTCGAGAAAAAACGATAAAACCATAATTGAATTCTCCCGAATACCAGGGAAACCTGAACAAGATGTTGGTTTTTTAATAATGACTTAGCAAGTTCTTCATAACCTCAGCTGCAATAGGAAATGAAACTAGCTATGGAGTGGCATATTTAAAACCCTTGCAAATAGGTTTCAGCACGAGAATGGACGGAAGGGAAATCGTTAACCCACAGAAGGCACTGAAGTTGTTTAATAATTATGTTATTTTCAAGGGAGAAGAAAGAGATCTGCTTAAAATAGGATAGGGAAGAGAAGAATCGATAAATAGAGCTGTTTCCTATACTGTATCCTGGTAGTCAGCTATTGGGACCACTAGTGGGAAAAGGTCTCTTAACTAATTGATCTGCTAGACTCTATTGAGAACATCAGTTGGAGATCAAAGAAAGCTCTCTGCTACAAAAGCAACCCTGGACCAGATGTTTCTCTTCTAGTTCTGTCATGCTTGATAATTGTAGAGTGGGGCCGATTTTGGCCATGCACCCTACCCATCCAACCCTTGACATGAAAAGCGAGGTGGCCACTTCAAAGTCTTCTGTGAAGGTGTTTCTGACACTTAGTACCTTTGTGACTTTGTACAAGTCACTTAGCTCTGTGGGCCTCAGTTTCTGATCTGCAAAATGACAGATGACTAGATGGTGTCTAAGGTTCCTGCCAGTTCTAAATATAGGAGTTTATGATCCTGTTTGGACAGTTGGGCACACCAGAGAATGTGGGAAAAAGTCTGAACTTGGACTCAGGAGACCTGGGTTTTATATTCTGCCACTTATGACCTTGTCTAAGGCACTTTCCTTCTATAGGCCACAGTTTTTTTAGTCTCTGACATGGGAATCATGACTTGTACTACCTACTAATCTCATGTTTGCTTCAAGGGAAGGGGTATCATAATTGTTTTAACACTATCGTTTGGAATTAGGCAAAAGATTAATACTACTTGTTACCATGGGTTGGATAGGATGACAGGTAAGTGTTCCACTAACTGTAATTTTTAGCTTATCTGCTTCCTAAGTTATTTATGAAAAGAACTGAGAGTTGGATATAGAAACACATATTCTTTCATGTATTACTATAGAATTCCTTGAATATGTACATGACTCCCTTTTATCCCTCCCTAATTGCATGGATCTTAATTCTAAGCATATGTCTTGGCCTTGTTTTATGCCTATCTGGATGAAGTGTCATTTTATGGGAAGTGAAAAGGGAAAGCTAGGTAGTGAAGTGGATAGAGCCCTGGGCTTTGGAATCAGGTACTCATCTTTTTGAGTTCATATCTGGCCTCAAATATTTGCTTGGCTGTGTGACCTTGGGCAAGTCACTCCACCTTGCTTGCCTCAGTTTCTTCATCTATAAAATGAGCTGGAGAAGGAAATGGCAAGCCACTCGAGTATTTTTGCCAAGAAAACTCCAAATGATGTCATGAAAAATCAGACAGGACTGAAACAACAGAACAAAATACGAGGAAGGAAAAGTTTAGAGGAAGGAAGAGATTTAGAGGTTGTTTAAAGTTTATGCAGATCATTAGTAGTGCCTTACCTTGAACAGTTCAAGAGACCCACAGTATCAGATTTTTTTTTAATGTGGATTTTTGTCTGTACCATTTCTGAAGTTTAGTACTTTTTCAGTTCTGCTAAGATGTCCTGAAAAAGTCATTGTTCAATAAGACAGAAGGGTTGTCCAGCTTGAGACCTGTCCACCAGAGATGGATAACTCCAAGGAAAAGAAAACTTGCTGCCAAAAATGGGTCATCACTCTGTGTATCCATTTACCCCCTTATCTTATTGGGGTAGAACTAAGGACCCTGGCTTGATGGAAGTTATGAAGTAGAAAAGCTTAGTGGAAAGTGGGTTGGATCAATAAAGATCTGGGTTAGAATCTATCTCATTTGCTTGTAGTCATACAACTGGAACATGTTGTCACATAACTTTCTTAAGAGATAATATATGTAAAATACTTTGGGGACATCAAAGAGGACATGTCCAGCAGGAACTTGGAAATGGGAAGCTAGAGCTTAGCAGAAAGATGGGGGTTAGATACAAAGATCAGCTAGTCATTTGCATAGAAGTGATAATTTGATGCCAGAAGACTGAGCAGGATAACCAAGATAACTAAGATAGGAAGTCATGAGATTTTTTTTTTTAAAGGGAGTGGGCCAAAGACAGTATTTATAAGAATCATGAAGGGGAATATACATAGTGACAGGTACTTAAGAAAGGTCAGTGAGGATGAGACTAAGTCTTTGTGTCTATGAGTTAGAGAGTCATTGGTAACCTCCAAGGCAATGATTCCATTAGCATGGAATGGATGGAAGCCAGACTGGTAAGGAAGCAGAGCCGGTGAGAGGGAGAACCAAGGGGATGAAAGCTAGATGATAGTAGTAGCTGTATTTATGACGGGGTGATGGGAGACTTTGTAGGTCATGAAGGGGTGACCTGAATGTTTGAATGAGGGGAATGAGACAAGAGATGAAAGAGGGAGAGAATCATCAGTGGAACAAGGTCTGGACTGGATGGGAAAGACTCAACTAGAGGGTTTAGCTTTGGTGTAGAGAAAGATTACCTTACTCTTTGAGAGAAGAGGAAAGAAATAGTAAATGCCAAAGGACAGCTAGAGGAAAGGGAGGTAAGCAAGGATGAAGCATTGGGGCTATACTGTTTCTCATCCTGTCCCTAGGACTTGTTATATTGATTTATTTATTGATTTTCATTGAATTGTAATGAATTTGTTCAACCAAGACACATGCTTAGGATTGAGATGCATGAAATTAGGGAGGGATAAAGGGGAATGATGTATATATTCAGGCAATTCTATAGTAATACATGAAAGAAATATATGTTTCTATATCCAACTCTTAATTCTTTTCATAAATATGCATTCTAGAAGAGTACATTTTTTCCCATCCATGTTTCTTGGATGACAGAGCAGAAGGACACATTTTTTTTTTGGTGGACACAAAACAAATATCTACCTTAATGGTTGTGATTGATAGGTAATGGTTCAGCACCAAGAAATTCTAGAAGTTCATTCTGAAACCTCAAGTCTCAAATACACCTGACTGGATATACAATAGAAAGTGCTTCTGACCTTCAAGTTTCCTCCTCTGTCTGGAAGAAAGGTGGGGTTGGGAAGACTGGTGGTAGATGGAAAGGAAGATGCTTTCTTTCCCATGCTGTCCAGTCAGATACCAGGAAAGACTGAAACACGCCATCTTTGTGGCCAGGAGGCAAGGTGTAACAGGAAACTTGATTAGTGAATTCTAAATCTTGGAATAGGGCAATGAGTTTTAGCTAGAGAAAACACATCCTTGAAGGTCAGCAGGGGGAGTGATGAGAAGAAAATTCTAATTGCCTTTTCTATCTCTATGTAAGCCAGTTATCTAAGAATGGGGGAATAATATATCATAGGTATACAGTGGGGAAGACTGGGTTCCCTATCATGGAAAGGGAGAGTCTCTCTATCTGAATGCTGGAATTTGGGGTTGGGCTGTGTGTACTTACTTACTCATTAAAATGTTGGGGATAAGCTCTTTGATGGGAGAGTGAGGTTCTGCTACCCCTAATCTCTGCCTACCACAGAATAAGGGTCAGGTCATATGATAATATGGAAGTGAGAAATGACTGCGACCTCATTAAAAAATGAAAGGAGACTATCTTCTCTTGATTAGTAGGACGGTAACCATGGCTTATTCAGAGTGAAGAGAAGGGCCTTTGGGTTGACCACCCATTTATCTTTTTCTGGTTTTTAAATTGCCAGGAAGAGAGATTTATGGAAAATGTTTGCTCCCTCTTGCTGTTGCTGAGAGATAATCTGGCTTGCAGGCCTCCTTTTCACAGGACCCCACTCCTGTTTAATTGCCTTTGCAGCCAGACAGGATTACTGGAGACCTTCTGTGTTGGCGCCGTCTTTCTTATGAAGGAAAATACTGTACAGTTTTCTTCATTTTGTTCTTTTCATATTTTGTAAAAACAACAAAGAATACAATTTTGGTGTTCGTGTTTTTGCAGGTGGAAGGGAGACAAGGCTTAGAAAAAGGTACCTAAAGATTTTTTTCGTTTGTTTCCAATTCTTTTCTGTTCTTTCCCACTTGTTCCTGAGCCCAATGGTTTGGGCAGCTTCTAGTACTTCCAAACTAAGACTGTTGTCTCATATATCTAGAAATATCTTCCTTACTAAACGATCCATCAATCAAAATGAGATTTAATGTGTCAGAAATATTTGCTGTCTCTGATCACCAATACCAAGAGGTCCCTTCATTTGCACGAATTGTTGATAGACAACTATGAGTTCATATGGAAGGACCCCTTGGGAAGCCATTTATTTGGCTTCTACTCTATACAGAAATCACCCCTACAATATCCCTGACCTTTGTTAGGTATGGTTTATTTAATTTCTGGTTCTCAAAACAAGACCTCTGTCCTGTATAAAGTGGAACATAGTGGGAAGACTAATTTGTAGCTCCCAGGAGGCTTCTTTGGATAGTGGATAGCATCCTAGACTGTGAATCAGGCAGGTGTGTGCTGGAGCAAGTTTATATGGGCTTGTAAGATCTGAGTTAAATTTTTTAGCATGAATATTTACACTTAGAAAGTCAGCAGACACAACAAATCAGGGATTATTATTTTATTGTCTAGATTTGAGAAAGTGATGCAGAAGTTAACAATGTAGATTTAATTTAAAAGTGTGTCCTCTATATTTTTTTTGAGAGTTAGTTGTTGAACGTTTACCAGTATGCCATTGGACGGTATTTGAATTCTTGATCTGGCTCTGCCATTAACTCCATGTAACCATATAACTAATCACAACTCAGAAGATTTGTGATGAATCTTCCCACTTCTTGGTAGAGAAGTGGTGGATCAGACATAGAGAATAAGATGTATATTTATAGATACAGACTATATATGTAATTTTTTTCTTGACTATATACTCATCAGTGACAAAGGGAGTGATTTTATTTTGTAGGACTAGTTGCCATACTGTAGAAGGCTTGGGGAAGAAGTGATGATGATATTAAGTATAGGAGAAAAAGAAAGAAAAGAATACCAATGAATCACTAAAACTTACACAGAAGAGAGCAGAAGGAAGACCAGAAAGGGATGAAAAGCAAACATGGAAATGTTTAGAACTAAACTTGAAATATAGCCTTCTACCCCCTAAATTCTAAAGACTAAAGCTTAAAAGAAACTGAGCCTTGCAAAAAAAACAAAATAAAGGATAAAAATACTCTAAGCACATTATTAAGAAGGACAAATGGGATATATATACACACATATATATGTAAATAGTGTTATTTCCTTTTTTAAAATTTTATTTTTAATTTATGGAATAAAACAAACATTTCCATAATATAGTATAATAAAAGATTACTGCACCTGAAACTGTAATTCTGTTATATACAACTTGCTATTCTTTTTAAAAATATAATAAAGTTATCCATAATTTTTTTCTTTTTTCTTCCCTCGTCCTAATTGTACACATAGATACATGTATGTATGTGTATGTGTGTATATTTGTGTCTAATGGTAGCATTATTTGTTACTGAAAACAGCCCAAAGGTTTATATACTGGGGAATGGCTAGATAACTTGTGGTATATAATTAAAATTCTTGAATATGAGGAATAAAAAGAAACATTAAAAAAACCCAAACTATGACCTCATCCTCTTTGGACCTTGGTTTACCCTTGTGTAAAATACAGGGGGTGGATTATATATGATCTCTAAGGTCTTTTGCATCTCAAACATCCTATATTGCAGATATATTCTATTTCTCTCCAATCTATTGCAGAGTCATGATTTTATTTTAGGGTACCAAGGCTAAATTGCAGATATAAGTAATTTGTGGTCTACTCTAACCTGATGTCCAGGTCAATATCAATGAGCATCTGAACTAAGATTTTCTTTTACCATTTAGTTGATAGGGAGTTGATTTGTACTTCTTAAGTGAATTACCTTTGTGTGTGGTTTATGATGAATGTGTAGCTCATATGGGCTCAGGGGCTACTCTGTTAACCCCAGTTCTGCTTCCCCAGAGCATGGCTACAATTCTGTCTGCAGGGTTCTAGGGGTTATGGGGCTCAGCAGAGCGGAAAAATGACTTGTCCCACATCACATGGTAAGTTTGAGGCACAAATCAGACCAGAATCCAAGTTTCTTCACTCAGCTCAGTTTTCATTTCACTACGTACCTATCCCTAACTGTTATTTTCTTAATATTATGATAGTCTTTTTCTAAAAAAGCATTTCCTCCACGCATTTTATAACATTCCAAAGACCATGCCAGGATATTTCTCCTATCTGGTTTGTGGCACTTGACCCAGAAGTCAGCTTTCCAAGAGACCAACTTTCTAGGGTTTTTCTTTTGTGTACATCAAGAACAGATTCTCATGCTCAATATAAGCGGTGGGGTCATAACTCCACTATGGTGGAAGCTATGCTTAGTGCTTAATTCACTGTCTTTTATCCTCTGCCTCACTGATGGTTTGCTTCTCCCTTCAGCTGGGAAAAGGCTATCTCTAAAAAGTCTGTGTACATATTGCTTGGATTTCTTCTCCTACTTAGGTTTCTTACAGCTGTTTATTGATTGCTTTCCTCTTTATCCTTGGATCTATCTCTCCCTTTCCTTATCTGTGGATCCCTGGTTCCCTGTAAGTGCTTCTTTTATCTCTCTCACGTTATCTAGCTTTTCTTCTCTGCTCAGGACATCAGTACTTTTTTACCTTTCAGTTCCCACGATAGAATTCACACCCAAGTTCACTCTTGTTTTTTTTTCTCCAATCCTCAAAAATTGCTTTCTCGCAAAATGACCTTCCTTATCAAGTATGTCTTTAACATTTCAAATGTACCTCAGTAATTCCCTGCTTTTCCCTTGGGGACAATATGGTGGCTTTAGATGGAATCTCTGCTTGGCCAGGATTTTCTTCCCTTCTGACCAGAGAAAGAAATCTGGCTAAGCATTGGTTACCTTTGATGTTGATGAAAGCCCTTTGCATTGCTGATGCTAGAGGACAATATTACATCTGGCCCCTACTATGAATAGTTCTATTTTGGGGCTAACAATTTCACCTGGTCTAGTGATCCAAGGATCAGTAGATTGGGATTCGGGTCTCGGTACTGTTGTTTTCTCCTGACTTTGGGAAAGTCCTTTCATTTCTACAGGGCTACTAAGACCTTCATCTATAAAAAAGAGGGGCTTATATTCAGTAATCTTGAAAGTCTTTTCCAGCCCTTTATATTATGTAGTCAAGAATCATAATAGTTTACATTTATATAATGCTTTATGATTACAAAGCATTTTACATGCATTATCTCATTTGAGCTTCTCCAAGCAATTAATCAACAAGCATTAAGTGCCCACTGTGTCCAGCAAGCCCTGGGAATTCAGATATGATCTCTGCAGCTTTGGGATATAAGAAGTGTAGGGACTATCCAAAGCCTAAATCAGTGGCTTGCATATAGTAGATCCTTCATAGGTATTGAATTTAATTTTGTCATTAAAAAACCCCAATAACTTATTGTGGTCTTTTAACTTTATATCACAATCATTTCCCCTTAGCCGTCTTCCTATAGAAACTTTCTTTTAAACAAAGAAAAGACATCTGAGCAAAACCGATAGAGTGACCTCGTCTGATAGCCTCTTTCACATTCCCCATCTCTAGTTCCCCACTAGTATAGTGAGAGAAAAGAGGTTTGTTTCATTATTAGTGCCCTGGGACTGAGGTTATTCATTATCAAGCACTGCAGTTCTACTGCCTGGAGAGTTGTGAGAGATTCTATTTTTAGTCATTTATGTATCATTGTTCTCTTGTTTCTATATCACTTCACGTAGGTCTTTCCATATTTCTCCGATTTCCTCTTATTTTGTTATTAGTTATGATTATTATTTATTTCTTATGGTACAATAATATTTTCACCATGGAATGTACTCAGATCCCCTAAACGGTTCATCCATTCCTCTGCCTGATGGGTATTGACTGTTTCCACATTACTTCTACCCCAAAGAGAATGTTGAATATATTGTTATATTCAGGGTGTTCCCAATGTCTCAGGGCAATTTTAAGCTATTTGGGTTTATGGAAAGACTTATATGAACTGATGCTGAGTGAAGTGAGCAGAACCAGGAGAACACTGTACACAGTAACAGCCACAGTGCGTGATGATTGACTTTGATAGACCTAGCCCTTCCCAACATTTCAAGGACTTAAAACAATTCCAAAAGACTCATGATGGAAAATGCCATCCATATCCAGAGAAAGAACTATGAAATCTGAATGCAAAGTGAAGCAGATTATTTTCTTTTTTTTCTTTCTTTCTTATGATTTCCTCCTATTTGTTCTAATTCTTCTATACATGACTAATGTGAAAATATGTTTAATAGGAATGTACGTGCAGAACCTATATCAGATTTCATGCCATCTTGGGGAGGGGGAAAGAAAAGGAGGGGGAGAAAATTTAAAACTTATGGAAGCAAATGTTGAAAACTAAAAAGAAATAAACTAAAATTAAAAAAGAAAAGATATTTAGGTTTAAAAAGTATGTGTATCTATGTGTCTGTGTATATATGTATATACAATATGTGTGTATATAGTTACATATAATGTAAAATATATAAAAAAATATATATGTATGATGTATATCTATATGTACACATGTATACATGTAACAGATCAATGTGTATGCAGTACATATATACATAAATATTCATATATCTATATATATCAGCTAGATGTGCAGTGGATAGAGTCAGGAGAACCTGAATTCAAATTCAGCCTCAGATACTTACTAGCTATGTGACCCAGGTCAAGTTACTTAACTCTGTTTGTTTCAATTCCTCATCTTCCTCAAAATGAACTGGAGAAGAAAATGGCAAACCACTTCAGTATCTTTGCCAGGAAAATCCCAAATGGAATTACAGAGAGTTGAACATGACTGAAATGACTCAATAGCAACATGTACAGTTAACCTTTCCACATTATGATTTTTCCCATGGTGGTTTCAGTGTATTACGGGTTGGCATAAGAAATTAAATGGAAATTTGGGGGGAGTTTTGTGGAAGCTGTAGACAACATAAAAAAAGTTGAGAAACTCAGAAATGCATAAAATATATCTATTGTACAGTATCAATATTTTATCTCTTAATACCATAATAATTCAAAGTTCTTCTCTGGTATGAAGAGAGAGTCAAAAATTTTTATGTGAATTTTTTAGATCACAGGGGTGCTATACCTCTAAGCCCTACAATGTGAAAGGGATAACTATACTTATAACATATATATGTATGTGTGTATATACATACATACATATATAATCTAAAACCACACGACTTTAGGGACAATGTATAAAAGACTTTTCTTTCTGTCATTGACCTCTGTGGGGTTACTGATTGTAAGGTCAAATAGAAGGAAGTGATCACTGATGAATCTATTGAATGAAGACTGTTTTAAAGAAGAGGAAACTGAGGCAGAGAGGTTGGGTAGCTTAGTGAAAGTTTTCAAAGCTAATAAAGCTGAAGATTTCTTGAAGGAATTAAAATGAAATTTAGTTTTTGAAGGAGAAAAGACTTGGGAGGACAAAATGGTCGTCTTCAAACTTTTGAAGGGATAACCATGGAGGATGCATTAGATTTCTCTGTTTAACACCAGAGAGGCAGGATCAGGACTCCTTGAGCGGAAGAGGCCAATCAGAGCTGTCCAAGGGTGGGCCATGCTTCTTCGGGAAAGGGTAACTGTCTCCTCCTTGGAGGCTGTTGTGTTTGTCCTTTGTTGCCAAAGAAGACCATGCCATCAGAGAAATAATGACATGACTTGCACTTGACTTTGGTTTGAGTGAGAGAGGGCTGTGCAGGTCACCAGTCTCACTTCTCCTCCAGAGCCATCTGAATCCAGTGACCAGATATTCGTTAGGATGACTGGAGATGACCCAGGATGCACTGGGAGGCCTATTCAATGAATGGGCATTACCTCACCCTAAGTGAGTACCTGCAAAGAGGTTGGCCTAAAGGGCCCAAGGTCTTCCAGTGGAGGTTGTTAAACAGAAGCTGAATAATGGCTTGTTGGCTCTGTTCTAGTAGGAATTCCTTTCCTGTATAGGTTTGGTGAGATGGTTGCAGAACTCTGTTCCAGATCTGAGACTTTGTGGTTCTGATGAAGCCTTGAAGTAGGAAGATTTGAACCCTGGCCTTCTGCTTCTTAAATCCAGCACATTATTCCCTTCTCCAGGCAACCTCTTTTGATATAACAATAATTTTTATTAAGATGGACTTCTCTTTTTCTCAGGGCCTATTCCCTAACCACTTGGGAAGGAATTCCTCCAGGTGACTGGGTTTTCTAGCTTGTTTGAACATTGCTACCTTTCTTCTATCTTCAGCTGAGCAATCTGTGAATCTGGAAGATCTGGAGAAGTTAGATATTTATGCCTCAACCACATCCTTTCTGGTTGGGACTTGTACACATGTATTTGATTTGGACGTTATCAACAAATTGACATGTACAGATTCTCTTTCCCTCTCCCCCCTCCTCTCTCTCTCTCACACATACACACACACACATACACATTTGAACATCAGTCAGATAGCTTCTGATATATTTCTTTCACATCAGTCAAATGTTCCCATATTTTTTCCTAGAAATGTAGCTACTAGATTTCCACTGTTCCTGCTTAGCTGAGTGACTCTTGGGTCTTTCTGTAGAACTATAACTATGCAGCATGAAAACAAGGATATTTTCATATAGATCATAAATATGTGTGTGGTATACATGTGAGCTAGTAATTGGTACAGCCAAGAATCCAACTTAACTTTTGGAACCCTTTGGCACTCAAGTATAGTGTTCTCTGCTCTTTGCAAAGCATTTTCATTGAACTTCCTAAATAGAGATTGACTCTCGATATCTCAATGCAATAGTGTTTGCAAAATAAAAGTCTATCATTCTAACTGTATAGAGTACCACTCCAAAACACACGAGGCTGATGGGAACATATTTTCTAATCGGGGCTAGGAGGGGTAAACTATCAGAAAGGGTAAAGTATCTGAGTCAAGAAAGCTGATATCACCAACAGGATAGGTGAAGTGTATAGCAGAGGGTGGAGGGAGGGAGTATTTATTAAGCACAAAATTTATTTATGTTGTGCCAGGCACAGAGCTAAGCACTTTACAAATATTATCTCATTTGAGCCTTACAGCAACGCAGGAAGGTAGGTGCTATTAATATCCTTATTTTATAGATGAGGAAACTGAGGCAGATGGAGGCTAAGTGACTTGCTCAGGATTATACAGCTAGTATGTGTCAAAGGCCAGAACGTGGTTCTTTCTGACTATAAGCCCAACATTGTATCCACTGGACCACTTAACTTCCTCAAATCTAAAAGTCTGCAGATAAGAGAGAGAAAAGAGGTTTGAGAACATAATAGCTAAAAATGCTAGACTGCTAATAAACAAGATTGGGGGAAGATTTCAATATTTTTGCAATCAAGTATATTTTCATATTTCTCTCTGGTTCCATTTTTGTTACTATGTCTCCCTTTTTGATACTTTTTAAAAAGTCTGTGGGTGACCAAACTCAGGTACCACTTCTAGCTGACCCCTTGTATCTGGGAGCTCCAAGTAGGAAAAGAGCTAGTTTAAGAGGAATCTGGATGTAGAGGAGTTGAGAAACTTTGGGTCTACCCCAAGCCTTGTGCAGGGAGCCATCGATGGCTCATTATTGACTCCTAAGTCCCTGATTACCAAGTATCACCTGCGGACAAACATGAGACACTCTTCAAGGATGATAGCCAGGGGCTTGCAGTCCATGGCTGATCTTATGGTTATGGGATTCACTTAATATCAAAGTCTCTAGGGTTCTCAGAGATCTGGGAATTTCTATCCTTTAGCTCTGCCTCTTCCTTGGTGGGAATGCTCATTTCATTAGTCTAGAATTGTTGAATTCATCCAGGTATTCCCAACCACCGGCTCTCAGGTCTTTCCTTATTCCTAAGTTTCAAAGGGTCCCATCCACATGAGTGCTATAATGAAGTGGATCACATTAGCGCAGTTTATCTGTGTATGGTCTTTATTTGTGACCATAGGAAGAAACTCAATAATCCAAATATATTTTAAAAAGCAATTATAGTATAGACTCCCCATGGTTCTTCCTAAACTCAGATACCATAAAACCTGTACATATGCATACCACAAACTCAAGATTTCCAGGTCAAAGAAGAGGTGTTTATGCTCAAACCTTTCAAAGTTGTTTGTATTGCGAGCTAGAAACATCTCCCATTTCCTTTTCTACTCACAGATTCCTGAAGAGTCAACGTCTAGTCAGTAAGGATAACTCAGGAATCAAGGCACTAATTCATCCAGTTGCTTATCTTCAGTTATCATATGGAGTTGGGCAAATTGCTTAAACATCTCAGGGTGTCAGTTTCCTCATCTGTAAAATGAAATCCTTGGGCTAGATGACCTTCCAATTCTAACATTCTGTTAGACTTGATGCTGGATGCTGGTCCTTCCCTTTTATCAGGGAATGATAGCACCGCCTCTTATAACGGTCATCTTCTGAGTGATGAACCTTTGTGATGATTCTCTCAACATCATCATTCATTATTTGCCTCTAGTGTATGAATGCTTAGGATTCAGGTGGTGCTTCTGCTCTTGAGAAGCAGTTGTAAAGATAGAAAAAAGGGAAGATAAATCAGCAGCCCAGTCACCTCCTGTTCCTCCTACTCTCGTTTCCAGGGAAGGGAATGGGAGAATCCATCTCATTTTCACTTCATCTGGAAAGTTAAAGCTTCCTCAGAGAGGTGGGGTTTGGTGATGGCTTAATGGAACCATATAATTCATCCTCTTGCCTTCAAGAGCTCCCATTTAAACCATCCCGGACAGATGAGAATTCATCCTAGCTTTAAAGACCCCTGGGGGGAAAGCACTAATGCTCAGATTTATAATCCACCATTCAATCACGCTCACAGGAAATTTGTCCATTTATATCAAACCTGAATCCATCCTGTTGTAGATCAAATTCTTCATTTTCCAGGCTTCACTGGAGATGCATTTAAAAAATCTTTTGTGAAATAAACTGAGAATCACAGAATTTTCTTGAATTTTAGAATTAGGAGAGATTGTTTAGTCCAACCCTCTTATTTTATAGAAGAGGAATTGAAGCCAAGGGAGGGAAAGTAACCTGTCCAAGGTCTCACAGTTTATCAGTTTTAGAGTTGGGTCTGGAGTACATGGTTTTTAAATTTTGTTTTGCTGTAACAGCTATTCTGAAGGTTATGTTGCCATTCATTATCTTTTTCTTCTGGCTATATAATTTTAAAATCATTTTTGCTATTGTTAGCTTTTATAAAGCAATGAATGTCGCTGTAGGAGATGTGAATTTCCTTTGACTCTTTGATGCAGCTGTAGGTAGAAAGTAGGGGTTAATACCTCTCCTTCCCCCCGCTTCCCCTTCTTCCCATTCTTTCCTCCATAATGTAATATAATATGTTAGAAGAGATGGGTCAGGAGGGTGTAGGAAGATGACATTACTTGTTTAGCTTAGTTTCATTCTTGCTTATGTTTTTTGCATGTCATTCTGAAGAGGATCATGGGAGTGAAGTCAACTTCCACATAGTAATTATGGGTTTGATAGATTCCCCTGAGATTTTTCCGGATATATGATTCCCATAAAGGGTTAAATGGGGGTTACATGGAATTTCTAATCTTAAATGAAATAGTTGTCTGGGTCAAATGGATTGTGACTCACTTTTTGTTCACACATGACCAAAGAGATCTTAATCAACCCTTATGAGGGAGATGCTTTGTACTCATTGTACTGTAGCAGATGGAAACCAAGATGCAAGCTGGATGACTTTGAAGAGGTATCACCACAAATGAAGACTAGAGATGTGGTCCAATATATGGCATCAATGAAAGTCTCCCAGTGGAGGTGAAGCTCATTGGGGAGAAACAGAGGCAAAAACCCAGCAGGGCACAGTGCAATGGAACAACATCAATGACCACGAAATGATCATATTTGTCTTTGTCATCTGTGGCTCAGGATCATGTCAGGAGTCTTTCTGTTTAACAGTGAGGCTCCTGGTAGCTATCTCCATGCCCTATGCTTCGTTCAATTAAGCTCTTTCCTCCCCATGTCTAATGGCTACTGCCTTACAGAGCAGAGAATAATTCAGTTCCTGTGCTGGTCTAAAACTTTTGGATCTCTTCTAGGAAAAATGGACAGTAATTATTGTGTTCAGAGTGACAGACTGTGGGGACAAGCTAGCCATAGTTCCCAATAGACTTGGTTTTATTCGATTTTCTAAGAGTTTCATAAGATGTATTTCTGGAGTTCTACAACTATTTAATGTAACATATATAGTCAAACTTCTTAGACTTATCCAGTGTTAAGGCTGAGAGAGACCTCCTAAAAGAGCGAAAACTGTGACCCCACTTTGCCCAAGACCATATAGTTAGCAAGTGACAGAGCTGGGGCATGAGCCGTATTCTCTATATCCTCAATGGGTTCTCCTCATCATAGGACACTATCTTCTTCTCGATGTCCTCTCTTGATCTTGGCTTCTGTGACATTGGCTATATCCTTGCTGATCTTTTTATCTGTCAGTCTCTCAATTTCCTTCATTGGCACACCTTCTTCTTCTTATCACCCAAATCTGGGCATCCCCTAAAATTGTTCTTTTTCCTCTTCTCGTTTTTTAAAAAAATATTTTCCCTTGGTGATCTCTTCCAAACCCATGGCTTTAATTATTGCCTCAATTCAAATGACTTTCAAATCTCTACGTCTTCTGAACAATAATCCTGTATTTCCAAAGGCCCGCTGCACATCTCCACCTGAATGTCCCACAGGCTCCTCAGACTCCATAGATCTGTGCTCATCATCTCTACTAAGCCTTTGCTCTCTCATAGGCAACCTTGGCAGATTCTACTTCCCCAATCTCCGTTATATCTGTCCAATCCTTCCCACTCACATTGACACCACTGTGGTCTTATCACCCACCTAGACTATAGTAATAACTTTCTTGTTTCTCTCTTGTTACTTTTTCTCCTTTGCCATCCATCTTTCTCATAGTTGCCAAGGTCGTCAGATAGGTCAGATCCTGAAGGAAAGGCTTCCTATTGTCTCTAGGATTCGTTGTGTACTCCTTAGGATGGCTTGTAAGGCCATACATGTAACCTACCTTTCCAGTCTTAGTTCTCATTACTTCCTTTCACACACACTGCATTCCAGTCAAATTTGGCTGGTTGTTCTTGGACTTCCTTCTGTGCTCCCCTGTTTTTCTGCTTGGGAGCAGACTGTCCCCTGGACCTGGGATGTACTTCATGGTTGTCTCCAGTTCTTGAAATCTTCCTTCAAGACTTCCCCCAGGAACTCTTCTCTGATTATACTTACTGGAAGCATTCTCTCCTCCACTCAGTCTTCTCATAGCACTTTGACTCTCTCATTCATCTGTATTATATTCTTCCACACATCATATATTTTTAAGACACATGTAGTATACCTTTCACCCATTAGATTGTAAACTCCTTGAGAGTAGGAATCATTTTTCACTTTTATGTACACAAAACCTCATGCAGAATTGTAGATTTAGGGCTGGAAGGGACCTCAGCTATCCAAGCCAACATTTTACAAATGAGGAAACAGAGACCAAGAGATAGTAATTGATTTATCTAGAATCACACAGTTAGGACACAAATGAGATGGGATTTGAGCCTAGGACTCCCTGACTTCACATCCTCTGACTCTTCGTACAGGATCTTCCATATACTAGGTGCTTAATAAATGTTCTAACTGAAAATTGAGTGGTCCATTTCTTGTCTTGCTGCCAAACCTCCCAAGAAATTGGATGTGGAGCCACCAAGGACTTTAATTCAGTTGGGTCAACTTGTGGGTTGGAGAGGCAGATGAGATGCTAGCTAAGAACATAATGAATGGATTTCAGGTATTTCCAGGAATATATATTAAATATGCTATTTGGGGGTGAAAATGAATAAAATAGCTGTTGGAATGAATGAAGCACTTAGCAAAGTTTTTATTCTGTTGGCAGGGAATTGTGAGTGTGTGTGTGTGTGTGTGTGTGTGTGTGTGTGTGTGTGTATGTGTGTTTGGAGATGGGAAGGGAGAACCTTTGGGAAATGGAGAAACAAGGACCACTTTGTTAGAGAACTAAGAGCATGCTGGTAGTTTTTTTGAGTATCACACACGTCCTGGACTCAACATTTATTTCTTATTTCCTTGATATTTATCTCTTCTTATCAGTTTGAATTAATTTTAGATTTCCTTCAATTGCATAGTGAGATCCAGGTAAAGTTTACCACTTTCAGTTCTTCTGGTCAGGACAAAGGGGGCGCCTAAAACAGGCCCCATTGTTAGACAGATGTCCAAAGGTTTCAAAACTTCCTCTCTGTTAGATGGTGTGTCCACTCCTGCCATGTGAATTTCTCCCTCAGTCAAGTGGTCATTTAAAAAGAAAAGATAAAAAACAAATGAAAAGATACGCGGGTGGGGATAATATAAGAATAACTTCCTTCTCGTTAGTTTTAAACTTGAAACCAGGTATCATGTTTATTGAAATGCTGTAGAAAATATTTAACCTACTCATAAAAGGTTAAGTAACCAACTGATAAGCATTGTAGGGAAAGCATGCTTAAATGTACTTGTTAAACACAAGTATGCCGGGTAATTTTTCAAAAACTCGACCTCTCTGTGTAAACCATGGGGAAGCGGACAGGAAGAAGCCTAAAGAAACCCAAACATTCCTTGTGAACAAATACAGTTGTGCATTGTGTGGGCTGCAGCTAATTTATGTATCAGAGGGTACAGAGCAAGTCAGAAAGTCAAAATAACAAGAGTCCCATAATGATGCAATTTATTCTTGAGCATGAGGCAAGAGAAGTCACTTGAAGGAATTGGTTTGAGGAAATCAAAGAAGCCAAAACCTTTTTGCAGGACTATTATAAGTTATGCACAAAACAATTGGAGAGGAAGGGTGAGAGCCAGAGTTTGAAGGCAAAGGATGGATTTCTGGAGGCTTAAAACTACTCTAATCTGTTTAAAGGAGAACTGAGGTGCCATGGAAAGAGCACTGGACCAGAATTCAGAGACTCTTGGTTTAAATTTCTGCTTGCCACTTAGTACTTGTATGACCTTGGGTAAGTCACCTCACCTCTCTGGACCTCAGTTTCCTTATCTGTAAATTGAAGACATTGGACTAGAAAGCATGGGAAACCTGAGTTCAAATCTGACCTTGGGCATTTACTAGCTATATCACCTGAGGCAAGTCACTTAACCCTATGTGCTTCAGTTTCCTCATTTGTAAGATGAGCTGGAGAAGGAAATGGCCAATGAGTCTAGTATCTTTACCAAGAAAACTCCAGATGGGGTCACAAAGAGTTGGACATGACTGAAAAATGACTGAACCTCAACAGCAACAACCTTGAACACATCACTGAACAACTCTGGACTTCATTTAGCTGATAAATGAAATAAGGAGGTTGGCCTAGCTGACCTCTAAGATCCAGCGCTAAATCTGTGATCCTATCATCACCCAAGCATTTTGACAACTTAAATGTTAGGAGTGCAATGGGATCATGCAGTCCATCTTCTTTTTAAAAACTGGCCTATGGATATTTTTAAGGACTTGAGGTATTCCTGTGACATCTTTAAACAAACCACAAATCTGTATATACATATTTGAAAATGACTCATTGCTTGCTGTCACTGGTTTTTTTTCTCTCCAGAAATAACTTATGACCTTACCTTAGACATATTTAGTAGCAAGATTGTCCATAATTATAAATATACCCTGTGACTTACATAGGTGTGTTTCATATGGAGGAAGCAGTATAGCAAATGTTATTCAAGATTCATGTCACAGCCTTTCATGCAAATGCCTTAAACTCTCCCTGCTGACTGTCTAAATTGACCTTAGTTCATGTGGCATGAAAGCTTGAAGGCGGTATGGGACAGTTCAAGGGGAAGGAGAGAGGCCATGAGCGGTTCCCAATATGAAAATCCTAGGCAAAACTGGGAATTTGGTAAAACTGGCATCTTCCAGTCTCCCTTTGTGTATGTTTTTAGTGCCCCCCCCCCCGCCCCTGCTATTGTAGACACCCAGTACTGTCATGCTGTCCAAAGTCTCTCATTTTGGTACTTAATGAATTCACCATACCCTCCCTCCAACTCTCCATCAACAGAAACCACTTAGATTATATTTGCAATTTAAAAGAGGACTTTTTAAAATCAAGGAATCTATAACTAGTGGGCCTAGTGAGAGTATATATCTTTGTGATTTTTCCAAAGGAACATAATCTAAACACTTTAAAAATTATATTGTAAAGGAGGGTAGTGGAGTTACAAATGAATGGCCATTGAGCTACTTGGTGATATAGCACAGAAGCAGTTTCATTTTCCAGTCCTGTGGGATTTCACTAGTACCACCCACAATCACTATCTTCTTACTCAACTGTCTTTCCCTTTTAAAATCCAAAGAGACATATAGTAATTTTACATTCATCTTAAGAAACAGAAACAAACTCCTCAATGTGAATGAAATAAAGGAGTAGGAAGGAATGCTTCACTTTTTATTAGGGTATCTTTACCTATGTCCTAAGGCAGCATCTGCACAGTTGTAGTTACCAACATTATTTATGGAGGGAAATGATCTTTGGCCTCTTCTTATGGCCATCACTGTCATTTTTAATTTAATTTATTTTTCTTACATTTTAAGTTGCAAACTGTGTCCCTCCTTCCCTCCCAACCTTTCACTAGAAAAGGCTACCATGACACACACACACAGACACACGCACGCACACACACACACAGACATGTACCTATTCATATATATGTATGTATGTGTGTAAAACCATGCTATGCATGCGTCTATCAGTTCTTTCTCTGAAGATGGATAGCATCTTCCTTCTTGGGTCCTTTGTAGTGGATATGAGTATTTATAATACTCAGAATAAGCCAGGCATTCACAGCAATTCTTCAAACAATATTGCTGTTGCTATAGCCAATGTTCCGTTCATTTTACTCTTCAGTATTTCATGGAAATCTTTTCATGTTTTTAACCAACTCATCATTTCTCACAGCACAGTAGTACTCCATCACAATCATACGCCTCAGCTCATGTAGTCATTCCTCCATCGAGGGGCCTCCCCTCAGTTTTCAGTTCTTTACCACCTCTAGAGATCGAGGCTCTTTCCCCTTTCCTCTAGTCATCTTGGGAAACAGACCTAAGAGGGGCATTGCTGGGCTAAAGGGTACGTACGATTTATCATCCTTTGGGTGTGCCGTCATTGTGAGTATTTTTTATCACTACTGCTATTGGCCAATGTTATTGGTACCACTGCCGTTACAGCAGTTACCATGAGCAATGCTGCTGTTACTGCCGCTACTACCATTACTGTCTCTACCACCATTGCTTCTACTACCACTACTAGGAATATTGCTACTTTTACTGCAACTATCACTATTACTAATATCCCTGTTAATACTACTGCAATTATTGATATTAATCCTGCTATTAATATAGCGAAACTACTATTATATTATATATATTATATTAATATTTATTATATAATAATAATATAATATATTAATATTATATTATACTATTATATTACTATAATGACTGCTATTATTACAATGAACATTAATAGTATTAATTTTAAAAATTAAATTATGAATATTAATAATATTAAAATTAATATTAATGTTAACTACTACTAATATTTATATAGTGTTTGCTACATAGAGTGTTTACACAGTGTTTGCTGTATCTTCTTTGATCATCACAATAATCCTGGGAAGTAAATGCTCTTATTAACTCCATGACAGATGAGAAAACAGAGGCAAGCAGAAATGAAGTGACTTTCTCAGAGTTCCACAGCTAGGAAGTCGCTATGGCTAGCTTTGAACTTGCCCCTTCCCAACACCAGTTCTGGGGCTCTATCTGCTGTGCTGCTTAGCTACTACTGCTGCTACTATTGCCACGGCTGTTACTGTTATGACGGGCATTGTTTGTGATGACTGCTACTGCATGGATTACTGTAACAAGTTACTGCTATGTCTACTATTACTGCTGCACTATATTACTGTCGTCTGCTCCTACTACTAGTGGGGCTAGTATGCCACTATTTGTTCTAGTGGTAGTGCTCCTATTGGTATAACCAGTAGTCCTGGTATCCCTATTTATACTCGTAGTGATACTAGCACTTTTATTAGTACAAGTGGTAGTACTAGTATACTCCTATTTGTACCTCTAGTGGTATTCCTGTTAGTATAACTAGTAGTACTCCTCCTTGTATTGATAATAGTAGTGCTTCTATTAGTACAGCTAGTAGTCCTGGTATCCCTATTTATACTAGTAGTACTAGCACTTTTATTAGTATAAGTAATACTAGTAGTTCTAATATTACCATGATTTATACTACCACTAGTACTCCTATCAATAAAAACAGTTGTACTCGTCCTTGTGTTACAACTACGAATGTGACTGTGGCCACCCCCTCCCTCCATCACCTCTGTCTCCCCATCACTGCCTTTACCATCCTGCTACCACTGCTGCTACAACCAGGAAGACAGAGAGTGATTTTCCCAGGTTGACACAGCTATGAGTCTGAGAGGATTTGTACTTGGGTCTGACTCCAAGCCCCGTTCTCCTTACTCTGATACTTAATCTACAGTCTGAGGTTTATGAAATATTTTTACACACAGGATCTCATTTGTTCCTCTTCTAATCCGGTGAAGAAGGTAGCACAGATATATTATCCTTATTTTAGAGTGGAAGAGCCTGAGGATGAGGGGATGAAGGGGCTTCTCTAGATGACCCAGCTCAGAAGTGTCAGAGGAGTCATTAGAATCTGACTACCAGGACAGGACCCTTTCCTCTGTACTCTTAGGGTGTCCATTGATGGGCTTCTTTCCTTCCCTGGGTCTGAGTTTCCTCATCTGTGAAACAAGGTGCCAGAATTAGATGGGCTCTAAAGTCCTTTCAAACCGTAAATCCTAGCATCAGATGAGTGAATGATCCATTGACAACTGGGCAGAGGCTTGTAGTTACTCATCCTCCAGGCCAGAAGGACAAGGGTCAGCTTCTTTATTTCTGAAAGTTTGCCCACTCTTATCCTATTCTCTTAGGAAACAATTATTGCAGTATAGGGTTTGACCATAAATATAGGGAATATTTGAAAGGAAGGAAATGTCTGCAGAATTTAAATTCTGAGAGCCTAAATGCCTTCTTTTAAAGGAGATAATCATGTTGTTAGAAAATGCTTTTTAAAAATCTTTGGCTGGTGGGGGGGTTGATCGTTGTGCAACTTGAGGAAGGGTGGAAGGATAAGGGGGATGGGGACACCAAGGGTCAAAGGTCAGGGAGGCATCCTTGCTAGGTAGTTCTCTGGATTATCGATCCTAATTGGAAGCTCTGCCCGGTGATTTAGAATTCCAATTCTCAAAAATGGATTAAGAAGAACAATACTTCAGCAGCAAATGTCCAAGGGGCTTGAGGACTCCCTTATAAGAGTTGTAACCAGGCCAATTGTCCATTCTGGAGCAAAGTAAAATCTGGTATTAAAAAACCCCACAAAAATCAAAGCATCAGGAATGTTTTTGGTGAATTTCCCCCAATTCACCAGAGGGTTTCAACTGAATTTTTCAACAAACTTAGCCTATAGGCTGCATGTACAGGACAAGGGGGCGTTTATGTAAAATGTTTTTTTTCCTCCCAGTTACTTTGACAATTCCAACCCTCACTTTCTCCTCTGTTTCGTTTGACATTTGAGAAGAGAGACCACAACTGCATTCCATTTTATAGATCTGCTTGATTAAAACCAGTTTTCCCTATAGGTCACACTATGTATGAGACACAAGGTTTTTGTCAAAAGCCCTGCTACTGGCTGAAATGACTTTGTTGCTCTTGCTAGTAAGAAGTTAGTAACTAGATCCCCGGCCTGCTTTCTGCCAGCTTCGTAATTACACTGTTTCAGTGGTAAACCAGACTTTTGGGCCAAGGGTAATTTAGAAATTCTAGATCTGTGTTTTTCTGTGTGTGTGTGTGTGTGTGTGTGTGTGTGCACTTTAATGTTCATCTTTGCAGCCTCTCCATCTTCTCCCTTGAAACATATAATTTTCCTCCATCCCGTTCCCTTCCCCCCTTGACTTTCCTGGTTTCTGTGACCCTCTGTCACAACATAACAAATGCATTTTGGGTTGCCTCATCCTGTGAAATTATGTGCAGCCATAGGGCCTGTTTATGTACAAACTTAATTCCTAACCACGTTTGATGGGAAGAAAGAGAGGCACGAGGTTCCCGACTCCCTGTTTGGCTCTTGGAATCAGAAGTTAATATATAATTTTCTATTTTGTTCAGGGTCCCTGGGCAATTTATGGTGGTTGCCCTTTTGGGGTGCTAGGCGATGAGATGGGACAGACATTTTACTGCCTCTGCTGTTTTTGAATTCGTGACCTTTTTTGTTCTGAAATATTTTTTCTTTCCACATAATAACGTAAATTGATTGTCAAAAGCCAACCAAACCGAAAACTCCCCCTACATTTCCTGCTCAAGGATTCTCTTTCTTGCTGTTGATCTCTGAATCTCCTTCCTCCTCACTCGACATCCCTCTCCCACCCCCTTCTATTCCCCCAATGCCATTCAGTCTCTGCTGTAATCCTTTTTCTCTAAGCTATATTTTGGGGATGTTTAAAAAAACTCTTAAGTATACCTTAAAATGCCTAAATTTCCATTTCATTTGAAAGCTCTGCAAACCGTATGCCTTTCAGCTGAACAACTTCTCCAGCTGGCCCCACTCTACAGAAGACATTTATTTCTAACCAAATTTCTTTAATTTTTTCTCATGATTATTTCTTTTAAAATTTGTTTGATAGCTTTTGTTCTTATACAGCCTGATTTTCAAATACCTCCCTCTCCCTCCTCTAACCAGAGAACCATTCCTTCTAGAAAAGAATAAAAAAGAAGAGGAAAAAAGAAGTTTGTCAAAACTAATCAAGGCATTAAATAGGTCTGATAATGTATGCCATGTTTCATATCCCTAGCCCCTCACCTCTACAAAGGAGGGAAGGAGATGTATTTTCTCATTTCTTTTTTGGGTTCAAGCTTCAGATTCAATTTCTTTACTGTAAAACTCATACTACACTGATTTCTATCATACTTTTGAAAGGGGTTACCTCCAACATTTATCTGGACAATCTCTTATAAATTGCATTTACTAGGTATGTTCTTCATTTATTTCTCTTGGGTCTGGAGGATTTTTCTTTTAGCTTTGCTTGTCTTTCCAGTGCTATATCATTTTTTTTCTATCTCTTTTTACTTCTTTCTTCATTGAGTCTCATTTCTCCCATGTAGAGGGTAACCCCGCAGAAGGCTGCTTATTAATGTTAATCCTTGATGGAGAAAGCATGAAGGAGTGGCCAGCCTTGTTGCAAGGCCCCAGCCCCTTGAGCTGTAGGGGCAGCCAAGGCTTTCCCTAAAGACAGCTGTTTTCCATTTCAGGAGTCTCAACATTGTGGTTCTGTTGATTGTCTTTTCACCTCTAGATTTAGTTTTACTTCCAGCTAAAACATAACTAACCATTTTCATTAAGTTATTCTGTGCCACTACTGGAACCTATCCATGTGGATGGCCTGTGTGTGTGTGTGTGTGTGTGTGTGTGTGTGTGTGTGTGTGTGTGATAGAGAGAGAGAGAGGGAGAGAGAGCAAGAGAGAGAGAGAGAAAGAGAGAAAGGGAAAGAGAGAGAGAGAAAGGGAACGAGAGAGAAAGGGAAAGAGAGAAAGAGAGAGAGAAAGGGAAAGAGAGAGAGAGAGAGAAAGGGAAAGAGAGAGAGAAAGAGAGAGAGAAAGGGAGAGAGAGAGGAAGAGAGAGAGAAAGGGAAAGAGAGAGAGAGAAAGGGAAAGAGAGAGAGAGAGAAAGAGAGAAAGGGAAAGAGAGAGAGAGAGAGAGAGAGAGAGAGAGAGAGAGAGAGAGAGAGAGAGAGAGAGAATGCGATCCTGGTGTTGTGCCAATTCCATCAGAAGCCAGCACACCCAGCACACCCAGGATATAGCCACAGGGTAGATGAAGACAGTTTTCACTAAAGACCAGTAGGGGAATGGAATTGGTTGATGGTGTTCTTCCTGGATGCCCCCCTCGGATCTCTTCATTACCCTCCAAAGGAGCTGCTTCTATAGGCTGACAGGGCAGAACCCCCTAAAGATAGACATTCCCTCCCTCTAGGATTCTATGAATGGAAGAGGTCTGTGGGGATGTGCTTTGGAAATAAACCATATGACCAATTCTGTTCTCAGCTACCACTTGGGGCCGAAGGTAATTTTAACACTCGTCTGCTTTAAGTGAAAACATCTCCCAAGAGGAAGTTTGTTTTTGGAGCGGAATGCTTTGTAGTCCCTGGCACTTGGGTGGCAACACTTTAAGTAGCAAGCTTACAAGATGGCTATGGTACCAATAAAGGCAGGCTGGTTGTTCCTCATTTCCTAAAGCACCGCTCCCAGGTTCAGCATTTTCTGTGCTTCATTGACAAATAAGAGGGCAAATGAGTGACTCTTGCCAGTGTCTTTTCTGAGTAGGGGCTGTTGACCCATTTTGCAATATACTGGGACTACTTTCAACAACTGAGCTTGTTTGAATGAACAGGAATAATGAGTTAAAATAATAAATTACCAAATGGTACCTCACTCCAGTGAGTTTCTACCAAGTCTAGCCCTTCCCTTTTTCCCTTTGTCATTCCAGGTAGGGCATCCCCTACACATTCATGGGATCCTGGGTTCACCACAGCCCTCAGCTTCCATCAATTGAATTGAAAGTTTGTTTACCTTTCCCCTGGGTGCAAAAAAATGGTAAGTCCCTGCTCTGGAATCTATAAACCTGAATGTTGATGGTCATTTCCCATCCTAGAGTAGTCCTTCTACAGGGTAAGAGGGGTGGGATACTTAGTTGTCTCTGACTCTTGGTTGTCTAGGCTTCTGTTCCAGCCCGAGCTCCTGCAGGAATTCCTTATGACTTGGACCCTTCTTTCCAATGATCTGTAGCATCAAGACCCCTTGTTCCTCAAGCTGTTCTTTTGAACAAGATCTAACAAAATAGTTTAGATAAGAGACAAATGCACAGATAGACAGATAGCAAGAGCATTTATTAAGCAAGTGCTGGGGATGAAAATACAGGCAAGTAAAGCAGTCTCTGCCCTCAAAGAGCTTCTGCTCTCTTGGGTTTAGATAATATATAAAGGAGAACAGAAAAAAGAGAGCAGGGTACGAATGCATGCCGAATTGGTGGCTTGGTGCAGTACTGGCCATAGTGTGGAGGCTTGGGCAGAAGGTCAACTGACAGAGCAGAGGCTCTTAGGGTCAAAGTCCAGATTATTGGAGGCTGCAGAGGTTAAGTTTAGTGTGGAATGGGCCAAGGTGGTAGAAATATTGAATTCTGAGGGGCTGTCTAGACCTGTGAAAGAGGAAGGAAACTCCCTAGTCAATTCAGACCCCTAATTCACTGTAGCTTAGAGGCCTCCAAGGCAGGACTCCTCCATCCATAATGACATGTGCCCTCTGTAATGACTGATAAACCCTTCCCAAGGGCATTTCTATTTTAATAAGGGACTCTGCCTTAACCAAAACAAATTTATTGAGGATGGTGACATTTCAGGAATTAGTGACCTAAATGAAGTCATCAGCCCAAAAGAAATGAGTGTTCTGGTAAATGTCATTTATTAGGTAGGTATGGACTGATTAGAAGACCATTATAGGACTCCTGACAGTCCTACAGTTGACACAGAGGATGTATCATTCTGGAAAAGTCACTGAACTTCCTCAGTGTCCAAAACAATGCTCTGTGACAATAAGTTACTGAGCAGATGCTCATCTACATTAGTAGAGGGAATCTCCACACTAGGAGTTCCCTATCCCTATGGTGTCATGGGTCTAAATTCCTAACTTCCCCTACACCCCTGTCCCCCAAAAAAGAGACTCTTGAAAATTTTTTTGGTGAGTCTTTTCAGTGGTATTTGACTCTCTGTAATCCCATTTGAGATTTTCTTGGTAAAGATATTGGAGTGGTTTGCCATTTCCTTCTCCAGCTCATTTTACAAAGGAGAAAACTGAGGCAAACAGAGTGAAATGACTTGTCCAGGGTCACATAGGTAGGAAGTATCTGAGGTCAGATTTGAACTCAGGAAGATGAGTGTTCTTGACTCCAGGCTCAGTACTCTATCCATTTTGCCACCTAGCTAGCCCTACAGTGAGGCTAGGTGTATTATAATATGCAGACCTTGCAAATTTGTATGTTGTGGTATGGAATGAATTAACTGAAATCAACATCTGTCACTGTTGAGAATGCAAACAAACTGGAAATAGAAAAGGGTAAATAGAGAGTCTTAAAACACAGGAAAGGGATGTGATGTGTCATTTGGACTTTTACTTTGATACTTCTGGAATCTACATGGCCTCTGAGACTTTTCTTAGCTCTAAATGTATGAACCAATGTTTTCCTCAATGGGGATATTCCCTTCATCAGTGAAGATTGTTACTCCTGCATGCCTTAGTTGATGTTCTTTGAGAGTTTCTATGGCTAAAAAACCAAAATATTGTCCACTGGTTGCCCTTCTAGTGAAGAGTGTCTCCTACACTGGCTAGGCTGGTCCTTGGACAATAGTCTCTTTCCAGTCCCATACTGCAGCCTTTCCAACTTGGCAGACTCTACTAGAGACATGCTTGCATGCTGTAATCTTTGAGATCTCAGGGCTATCTCTATAATGTTGCACTGCCTTATGTGTCTTAATACACATTTCTTTATAGTCAGAAAGATATTGGAAGGGAAATATTCAACTTGTGACCATCCGTAAGAGACCAGGTTATTCTAGATAACAACCAGCATTGCTTTATAAAGAACAAGTCTTATCAGAGGTATCTTATCTTTTTCTTGGACTGGATAACAGGTCTGGTAGGATGAAGGGAAGGAACAAATAGAATTTATCTTGACTTTAATGGATAATCTTTGTAAATTTCTGGTCCCCTCTTTTTTCTTCCACCCCCCCCAAAAGTATATTTTGGGCTAGCCCTTTGGTGATGGATCTCTCCTACCTTAGTGATTTCCAGACCAATGAAAAAAACATTTAATAAAAAGATTCCCTAGTTACATATAAAAACAGTTTTTAATATTTATTTTTAAAACTTTGAATTCTAAATTCTCTCCCTTCTTCCCCTCTTCATTGAGAAGGCAAGCAGTTTGATATAAGTTATACATGTGGAGTCATGCAAAACATATCCATAACAGTCATTTTATGTAAGAAAAGACAGATAGAAAAGCCTCAAGAAAAATAAAGGTTAAAAAAAAAAGAATGCTTCAACCTGTATTCAGACACTATCCGTTCTTTCTCTAGGGAAGGAGAGCATTTTTCATCATAAGTCCAAACCAATTTTTGGAGCCAGTTCATGTCCTGGTTCTGACACCTACTGCCTTTTGACCTTCATTTGCAATATGCTTATCCATAAACCCTAGTCTGGACCCTCATCTCTGATCCAGAGGACTGCAATAGCCTTCCTGCTCTTGGTCTCTTTAATCTTGTAAAGTGTCCCATGTCTTGAGTGTAGAGGTTACTTACTATAGTGAACAGAGCTCTGAACTTGGAGGAGGGAGACTTCAAGTTAAATCCTGCCTCAGATATTTAGTGTACAACCCTGGGCAAATTATTTAATCTCTCTGAACCTCAGTTTCTGCACCTGGAAAATGCACCTGGAAATTGTGTCTACCTCACAGGGTTGTGGTGAGATTCAGATAAAATAACGCATATGTAATTAGGCTTCCAGCAAAGCCTGGAACATTTTAAAAAGTAATATTTTATTTCCCAATTATGGGTAAAAAAACAATTTTTAACATTCATTTAAAAAAAAGTTTTGAATTCAAAATTCAATTCCTATGTCCCTCTTTCCCCTCCCTGAGACAGTAAGCTATCTGATATAGGACATATATATATATGTGTGTGTGTGTGCAATCATGTCAAACATCCATATATTTTGTGCAGGAAGATTTAAAGAAAGAAAGAAAAAAGAAAGTGAAAAATAGCATGCTTCAGTCTCTATTAAGACAGCATCAAATTCTTTCTCTGGAGGTAAATAGCATTTTTCATCATGAGTCCTCTGGGATTATCTTGAACCATTGTATTGCTGAGAGTGGCTAAGTCATTCACAGTTCTTCAGTGTACAATGTTGCTGTTGCTGTATACAGTGTTCTCCTGGTTCTGCTCACTTCACTTTGTGACAATTCATGTAAGTCTTTCCAAGTTTTTCTGAAATCACTTTGCCTGTCATTTCTCATAGCACAATAATATTCCATCACGATCACTCCAACTTCTTTAGTCATTCCCTAATTGATGGACATTCCTTTGATTTCCACTTCTTAGCCACCACAAAAGAAGAGATGCTATGAATATTTTCTGCAAATAGGTTCTTTTCCCTTTCAAAAAAATCTCTTTGGGATACAGACTTATCAGTGGTATTGCTGGGTCAAAAGGTACACACAGTTTAATAGTCCTTTGGGCATAGTTCCAAATTGCTCTCCAAAATTGCATCAGTTCACAGCTCCACTAACAGTGCATTAGTGTAAGCCTGGGACATTTTGAATTCTACAGAAGACGACCCAACTTTGAATTGGTGAAGAAAATGCGTACTGTGTCACTGAGGACCTGAGCTGGTGTGAGAGCTTATTTGAGGAGAGACATGTAGAAAGAGAAAGTATGATTTTTAGAAACTTCAGATAGGTAGGAGAATTGATCTCTTCAACAAATCCTTGATTTCTATCTTGCTTCCCAAGAGAAGAGAGAGGGAGAGAGAGAGAGAGAGAGAGAGAGAGAGAGAGAGAGAGAGAGAGAGAGAGAGAGAGAGAGAGAATGAGAATGAATTTCCTTTTGAATGAAATCAGGGGCTCCTTTCTTGGTTGAGTCAAGATTTCATCATTTTCTTATCTAAGGAACACATTCACTCTTGTGCATTTTCTGCTGTATTCTTCTCTGTGTCTTTCCTCTGATTTCTGTTTGCTATTTGGTTGGATAAGTGGATTTACTCACATTTGCTATTAATGACAGCCTTTTGTATACCCAGAGTTTGGTGAGAAGGGCCCATGCATTGATATAAACTTGGGGCTACCTTCCCCTTTAAGAACATTCAGGGGAATGGCTGTCCTGAACCCTTCAAATCATATCCATGCCCTTATGCCAGCAATATTTAGGGAGAGCCAGCAATGGAGATAGCTCATGACTGAGACTGCTTAATCACAATGTCTTCTACCGATCCACCCATCATCAAGAAAGTATCATCCAGGAAATTAAATTAAAATTAAACATTTATTAGTTAAAGTTCATAAAACAAAGTATAAAATAAATTTAAATAAACTTTCAAATAATTTTTTGGGTTTTTGTTTCATTTATACTTCTCAAATTATAAAACCTTAAAACTACACTAAGACCTTTGGGAACCTCCTCTTGAACACTGGAGAAAAGAGCTTCATTGTGCACAGGGACCTGCGTGCCTGGTCTCCCTCTATGCTCTCACCAGCTAGGGTGTCCAAGGCTTTACTCCTCTTCTCAGAGGTGGGTCAAAACTCAAATCACATCTCTCCATGCCATTTCAAGCCTTATTAGGACTATCCATTTGGACACATATATCTTATTTAGATGGGCATATGCACATATGCAAAGCATTGTAGAAAGAAATGTTAGTTATTTTTTTTTCTTTTTCTGAGCAATTAAAACACAACCCAGCATTCAGTTCCAATGTTGATTCTAATTCCTCTCCAGTACAGACATTTCTCTCTAGTCAGATTGACCTCCCTAAAGTTCCATTTCTTCATGTCACCCTTGCCCCCCATGCCTCTTCCTAATCTCTCTATTGGAATTCTCCTTTTCTTCTGACAGTTAGATTCCAAGCATTACAGCCCAGTTCATTTTCCATTACTCCCAGGAAAGCTCCTCAAACTAATCCTTGGTGACCGTTACGTAGAGTACATTGAAAGATGGCAAAATATCTGATTTGTTGCAGGATGAAGAAGGAAATAAAATATGTGTAAATACATATATGTTAATATATACACACACATACATATATATATATACCTGTACACATATATGTATCTAAATATATATGTAACGATGACTATAAATGATAACAGCATGAGAGACAGCAGAATGTAGTGGTCAGAATGACCTGAGTTCAAGTCTTGCCTTTCATACCTACTGACTTTGTCAACCTGAATGAGTTCCTTACTCTCAGTAACTGACGTGGACCACTTTCTCATATCAAATTGCAGAGAAGGTACAGACTGGCATTGGTAGAGGGAAGTTGTCTCTGCCGGAGAAATCATACCTCTATTTCCTATCCTTAATTAAAGAAATGAACATAATCTGGAAAAATAATACAATTAAAAAGACTATAAAAACAAATAGGCATTATTTTGTTTACATTAATATATACATTTAAAAACATAATTTAGGGTAGAGGATATTATATATGATTTTTAAACTGTTTTGTTTGTTAAACTGTTGTTAATGATTACTAAATTTAGTAAAAGTAGTTCTTCTCTTTAAAAGAAGTTGACCTCCATCTTTTTGTTCCCTGAGAATGAGCATTTTAGGATCATAGGTGGCACTTGATAAGTGCTGGTTGAATGAAATGAGGAAACCTTAATTACACCACAAAATCAATCAGTAAGTAAGAGTTGTACAAAATTGTGTTTTATAAAAAATTACTATGCATTAAGGGGAAGGGAACAGTGCCTTTTCATGTCTTTTCTTGGGGGCTAAGCTTAGTCGTTATGATTTTGCATCATTCAGTTTCAATTGTCTTGTCATTGTTTTAACATTTTATATTGTTTTAGTTATTGTATATAAGGTTTTTCTGTTTCTGTTTATTTCACTTTGCATCAGTTCATATCAATCTTCCTACTTGTAAAAATCGTATTTTTTAGTTTGTTTTTTTGTTTTATGTTATAAATACATTTTTATTTCTTAAGGGAAAAAATTATCATGCATTTATTTTTCTTTTACTCCTTCCCACCCTACTGGCGACATCCAAACCAAACCTTTGTAACAAATTAGTATTGTCTAACAAAACCAGTGTCCATAAAAATTTACTCATTTTGGATATACGTCCATCCTCTCTCTCTCTCAGGAGCTGGGTAGCGTTTTCCATCATTGATCTTTTAGAATTATGGTCCATCATTGTGTCAATTGATCAGAATTAACTGTTTCAAAATTGTTCATTTTTACAGTGTTGGACTTATGTAACTTACACTCCCTCTGCTCATTGCATTCTGGTATCAGTCTGTATAAGTCTTCCCAAGTTTCTGAAACCATCACTTTCATCATTTCTTATAGCACTACATTTCATACACAATCTTTTGTTCAGCCATTCCACAAATGATGGGTATCCCCTTAGTTTTCAGTTTCTTGCCACCTCAAAAAAATTGTATAAATATTTTCAACAGTCATTTATTTAGAGCTTACTATGTACTAGGTACGGTGTTAAATGATGGGAGTATAATGAAAGGCAAAAACATGACCCTTGCCTAAAAGAGCTCACATCTTAATGGGTATAAAATATGCAAATAGCCATGTGCATACAAGATCCACACAGGGTATAGTGGAGGTACTCTGAGAGGGAAGGCACTGGTAGGCAGGGCAGAGCCAGTAGAGGGCCGGGCAGGAAAGTTTTCTTGCAGAAGGTAGATTTGAGCCATCTTGAAGGAAGCTGGGGAAGTTAGAATTCAGGTTAGGGGGGAAGACTTTCCAGAATTGTAATCTGTATTACAATATTTTCATATTGATTCTCTCTTTTGATCCTAGAGGACTAAGGAGCTGTCTGGGGTGGTTCTAAAGGGATAGGCATCAACCTTGGAGAACATGAAGACTATTCCATTGAGAATAAAGTAGGTTGATAACAGGTTCCATTGTTTAACGTTTTCATCAATGACCTTGATGTTTGATGATGTTGAGTTTAATAAATTTGCAGATGACATCAATTATGGAAGTACTAGGGAGGGAAGAACTTTGTAAGAATAGAGATGAAAAATGAATGTTTTGAAACAAATCAGGGATGCTCCGAAGGACAAGTGCAGGGAAGGATGGAAAGAAGAGAATAAGCATTTATTAAACACCTACAGTGTACTGGGCTCTGTGCTAAGGGGCTTGTAACTGTTATCTCATTTGATTCTCATAACAACCTTGGGATGTAAATGCTGTTACATCCCTATTTTACAGTTGAGGAAATTGAGGCAATCAGAAGTTAAGTGACTTGCCCAGGAGCATACAGCTAGTAAGTGTCTGAGGTCAAATTCAAGCTCAGATCTTCCTGAGTCCAGACTCAGTACTCTATCCGCTGCCCTTCTGTAGTGTGCCTTCCTTGCTCCAATATATACTGCCTATTTCTGCCAAGTTAATTTTAAAGGGGAGGAAAGTTTTTGATTGGTGGCATTAGGAGAGGTTTCCTGAAAAGGATGACATTTGAACCAGGCTTTAAAGATGGGGTATTGTGGTGCAGTGGAAAGAATGTTAGACTAAGGGGTCTGAGTCCTGGTCCTAATGCTGCCAGTATGACCATGGGAACCTACCTAATCTAAGTCTCAGTTTCCCCATTTTTAAAAAGGGGATAATATTTATGCTACCTACTTCAAACAGTTGGAACTGAAGAGCTTTGTAAATATAGAATCATAGGTCTGGTGCTTAGAGGGGCTTTAGGTTCATCTAGTCCAACTCTATTATACAGTTAAGGAAACTGAGGTCCATGAAATTCATGGACTTGCCTAAAGTTGCACAGGAGTTAAACACCTGACGTAGGATATGAGCTGAAGTGCTCTGACCTTAGATCCAACAATCTTTCTACTAAGTTACACAATCTCCTACCTGAACACCCAATATTAATGGAAAGTATTATTAACAGGGTGGTGGGAGAGTAGGAGAGGAAGGGAGAAAGGAGGCATTCCACCTGTAGGAAACCAAGGCACAAAGACAGAGTTCAGGGTGTATGATGGAGAAGAGTCCAATGCGTCTGGAGTGTGGAGTCTGCTAAAGGGAGAAGTAGAATAGAAGGCTAGAAATGAGAGGTGAAGACTGAGTCCAGGAGACTTCAGTGCCAATCTAAGAAATCTAAGCTTTTCTCAATGGGTAGAGGCTGCCATCCGTGGAAAGGCTTTGAGCAGAGAGCTATCATGGTTACAGCCCAGCCTAGGAAAGAGGGTAATTTACCCCTGAGAGAGCTAGGAGGGACTGTCTTGCTGTTTTCTTTACAATAAACAACTCCAAGCTCTCCACCATCTCCTCCTGTCCTCCCATCCTCTGCTTTCCATAACCACTGGCTTGCATTTCTATGGTGCACACATCCCTTGTGGAATGTCATCTCTTTAACTGTCAGGAACTGTTTTCCTGCTGTCCTTGTGTCTGCCTACTGCAAAACAAACCCACAAAAAATGCTCATTGAACGGAACTTTGTACTATGGTCATTTGTCATATACCAGATTATAAGTCCCACGAATCCAAGAACAGCTTTATATTTTATACTTTGTGTGCCCTGAATACCGAGTGTGATGCCCTATACACAGTAATAACGACAGTACCTGTAAAAATACTTTCAAATATTATCTCATTTTGTCTTCCCACGAACCTTGGGAGGAAGGGACTGTTATTATCTCCATTTTATAGATGAGGAAATAGAGGTAGCTAGAGGTAAAGTGACTTGCTCAGGGTCTTATAGCTAATAAATGTCTGAAGCAGGATTTGAACTCAAGGCTTCCCTATTCTAGGTCCAGTACTTTATCCACTGTGCTACTCAGTGATTTAGTGCATATGTGTTGAGTTGAATTATTTGGGTCCTGCCTAGTGTTCTCTGTTCATTTTGGGTGTTTTGACTAAATTTTAATTATTTGAATCTGAATTATTTGAATTTGAATCATGCTGGTCTTCCCTGGAGTTCTCTGTCCAGTTTGGGTTTTCTGATTAAATAGGGATAGATTGAATTTAGAAGAAATTCAAGGAGACCTATAAAGATGATTTAAATTTGAAAAATAAAACCGTTGAGGAAAAGTTAGATGAACTTAGATTCACTCAGTTGTGAAGAAAGAAAGCAAGCCAGATGTCATTTAATGATGATTCTCAAGCATCTGCCATGCTCATTCCCAGAGAAGGGGTCCATCTCCAATGAAGACACAGGAGGAATGAATGCTGCTTACATTGCAGCATGAGGGATGTAGGTTAGATGTAAAGAGCTTCCTGATGGTGGGTGGTCACCATAGGATTCTAGGTGCTTAATAGCTATTTATTGACTGTTGACTCCCAAAGGACTTTGTGGAATTTCCTTTTCTCTGCCCTCCCCTGGGCATCAGAACTGGTCATGATCTATGTGTCTTGAATGATTTTGGGAGGGATTCTGACTGGAGGATGAAAGTGTAGATAGATGATCTCTATAATCTTAGATTTTTAAAATTTTTAAAATTAAATTGAACGCTTGATTGTAATTCACATGTACACAGTACTTAATAAAACCTTCCTTCATGACAACCTTGTGAGAAAAATAATACAAGTAGTCTTATGCCCATTTTATAGAGTATAAGGAATTTGAGACTCAGATAAGTTAGGAATTTGCTCAGAGTCTAAAAGCTCTTGCTGGGTAGAATTTGAACTCGAGATTTAGGACTCCAAATCCAGAACACCTTTCATGAAACCAACCTCCTGTGGGAGAGCATGCATTAAAATATTAGTCAGGAATTGATGGCCTTTCAAAATCAGGATTTGAGGTGCATAGTCCTCCCTTCCAGACTCACAGGACTGGGAGGGACCTTAGAGATCATCTATAACAATCCTCTCATTTTACAGATGAAGAAACAGGTCTTCAGGAATTAAATGCCTTGCCCAAGGGCACATAATCAGCAAATGGCAGTACAGATAGCAAAGAGTATACAAGGATGGGAAATGAATATTTGAATAACAAATTTTCTTTTTACATAACATTGTTTATGGAATTAGTTTCAAGAAGAAGGAGGCTAGTATATGGGTCTTTGTCCAGAAATAGGTAATAAGAAGCACCATGTTTTCTATTATTTCTTTGGGCTTGACTTGATATAATAGGAAAAGCACTGAACTTTGGAGCCACTGGATCAGGGTTTGAAGTTGGGCTCTCCCAGTTACTACCTGTGCAATGTTGAAAAAGTCAATTAGCCCCTCTGGGCCTCAGTTTCCTCTTTTGTCAAAATTGAAGAAATTGGATCAGATGACCTCTAAAGTCCATTATAGATCCATGATTTTGTAATCCATTAAAAAGATCAAACTCAATCATCAAGTCAAACAGATCTCTTCTGTGATAGTTGTGATAGTTGGATGGTCATTATTTTTCCATTTCCTCTCCTCTGCCCCCTCCTTTTTACCTCTCCATTAAAAAAAAGTCATGACTGATTCTACCAAATCTACCATCTCTGGCAGGGAACCTCAAAGCTCGACCAACCTTTTACTAGGTTCATGGATTACTGATGTGGTCTTCTTGACCTCTGAGATTTCCCCTTCTGCCTCCTTTTTTTATGAGACTCTACTGAGATCAAAGACAACCTACAGCTATTTATGAGAAGCCCAGGAGGGAGGAGGGGGATACTGAACCATCGATAAGCCCCTTTTGGAGCTAGCCTCAATCCCTCCTCCTCCCCAGCATCTCTGGGCTCCTTGAAAGGCAGGGTGAGGTGTGGGGAGTGGGATCTGGGAGCCTCCCATTGCTGTCTCCCTGCAGTCTAGGGATAATTGACTCCCTCCTCCTGATATTCAGCAGACCTCCTCTCTGTTTCATTTTCCCTTTCTCTATCCCTCCCCTCAAATCTCTGAGGCTCCCATCCAGCATTTGGTAAATTCCTACTCCAGGGAATTCACCATTAGTCTATAGCCTTACACCCAACCTGTTCCTTACTCATGTGTGTTTGTGTAGTATATACCCTAAGGAAGGACATCAGAATGAAATGATGCTTATTATACTTTTACATATTATATATATAGTAGTTATTATAGTTAATTATATTTAACTCATTCAGGGGCAGTAGTGTGGTGTCTACATTGGTGTGTATCCCTAGAGAGGAGACACACATGAGCTGCCTCAGTGAGTTTTCTTGTTTTTCTACTCTAAATTTCTTTGTAAATTCTTTGTAATAAATAATAAAAAGTGTAAAAAAAAGATAAAAACAATAAAGACAGTTTCAGTAGGGATAGGAGCTGCTGATCCTCTGGGTGAACAAAATTAAAATAACTAAATCTGAAGTCAGAAGACCTGGGTTTGAACCCCTGCTTATACCCCATGTGACCTAGAGTCATTTCCTTTGAAATCATAACTCTGGGACTGCAAGGACCTCAAGAGGCATCTAATCCTCCCCTGTTAGTTTGTTGTTCAATCATTTCAGTTGTGTCCAACTCTTCGTGATGCCATTTGGGGTTTTCTTGGCAAAGATCCTGGAGTGGTTTGCCATTTCCTTCTCCAGGTCATTTTACAGATGGAAAAACAGAGGTAAATAGGTTGTGAGTTGTCCAGGGTTGCACAGCTGGTAAGATCTGAGGCTGATTTTGAACTCAGAACTTCCTGATTCCAGGTCAGAGCTCTTTCCATTTCACCTAGCTGCCCCTGCCCCATAATTTCACTTAAAATAAAACTGAAGCCCAGGAAAGTTAAGCAAGTTGCCTGAGGTCACACAGGTAGTAAGCATCAGGAGCAGGATTGGAACCCGGATCTTCTGTCCTCTTTCCCCAGAGCCCAAGCTCTTTCCACTGTACCATGCTGAGTCAATGGGCCTTAATTTCCTCAAAATGAAGGGGTTGGATTGAATGACCGCTAAGGTTCCTTTCAGATCCCTTTTACAGTCTATGATCTAGTTGAACGTGTACGTGATGGCATTAGTATCCCAGATCCCCACTTAAGCTTGGTCCATCGTATTTATTTTGTAACTTCAGCGCTCTTTTTTTCCCTCCTGATTTGACTTCAGGTTGGTTCTGTAACTCTTAGCTGTAGACTCAGAGGTAATATTTGTTCAAAGCTAATGTATCAACTTCATTTTCAACTCAACACCTGGAATCAAAACTCCCGCGCCCTATCTTCGGCTGTTCCCCCAAGGATCAGGTTTGGAATATGTCCTCCCTCCCCCAAGCTTATCAGGGGACTCTCATATTGGGAAAGCAGATTTCGGACCTGAAATTTTGCTGCTTGATAAAAGCATTGTAGAAGCCCACGGAGGAGCCGATTGCCTGATTTTGAGTTTTGTTCCGGCTTCCCCCTCCCCCTTCCCGCCCCCTTTCATATTGCTCCCTCTGAGTAACTCCTGCCCCACTCCGAGGTTTTGCAATGTTCCCCTTCTCTGTTGATGTGTCTTGAACATTTCCCAAACAGAATTCCACTCTGGTGATTAGCATGAGATCAGAAGGAAACATCCCCGTCACCCCTTGGGGACCCAGATCAGGGTCCCTTACTCTCACTGGGGCCAGGAGAGCCAGGATGCAAGTTGATTCCATTGGCTTCTCCTCCAAACCCACGCATGTGGTTATATTATTAAATGCAATAGTTTGTTCTGATTATAATGACCTATTTATAGACCTCTGCTCGATGGAGGGCTTTAAAAACATTCTTTTTGGAAGGGCTCAGATAAGAACTGGACCAGGAAACAGCCTGCCCTTGTCTTTTCTAGACGAGCAAGTCCTTGACATATCATTTCATGATTTCCTTTCCTGTTATCTTCAAACATTCCCTCCAAGCAGAGTCTGACAGCAACAGGAAGGCTGGCAAAGGGCTGAAAAGAGGGTTGTTTTTCTTTGTGTTTGAAAATGGATCTTTTCCTCGTCTCCATCACCGTCTCCTTCTCTTTATTTTATACTGTCACTATTATTTTTTTTTTATTACTGACATACTTGCCAAAAAAATATTCCCTCAAATCAGCAAAGCTCCTGGGTTCTTCTCCAAAACTAGGGCAGAAAGGGGGGATTCCAGGCTCTTTTTCCCATTCAAAGGAAAGGTCTCTAAGAGCTTTCTAATCAGCTCACTGTCAGCCTGTTTCCTCTGATCAGCTTAATAGGTCCACTTGTAAGTTCACAACTGCCAAAACCATGGCTCCGATGGAAAGCATGGGAGCATTTGAGAAGCATTTATAAACGTCCATTCAAGATTATCTAGGAGACTGAAATCTGAGGGAGACTGCCTGTTCAGCAAAGCTTTTATTCTTGATTAAATGGCCTTTCTCTACCCTTAACAAGGGGGGAACTGCAAACCCCCTCCCAACTCCCTGGGTTTCCTTCTCTCCCCTTCTTTCCTTCCCCCCATCTTCCCCCCAGCTATTGAAGTGTAAATTTGACTTCTTTGCCCTTTGCTGGATTCCTGCTTCTGTAAATGAGGCTTCCTGAAGCAGGGCCATAAATGTCTTGGTAGAAATGAACTTTTTAACCTCTCAAAGAAGGTGAGTGAGGGTGGTCTTCTGGCTTACTTTAATACATTTTTATTTGAAATTAAAACACCACCACCACCACCACCAAGCACCACCTCTGGCTGTCTCTAGCTGATTCAGATGTGTATGAGGTGGAAAGCTTATTGTGTAACCGGGCAGAGTTTGGCTATGAGAACCTTTCCCTCTTGTATGTTTAGGCCCCTGGAAAAGATCTATATCACGTAGGAGTTGGGTCTATTGCGTTGGAATTAATGAAAGAAAAATTTTTCTCGCTGGCAACTCGTCTAGAGTATGGTTAAGCAACGCCATCTGTCACTCAGCGTAAAGCTGGCTTCTCAGCTTACTCTAGTGGACAGATCATTGTTCTTGGGAGCAGAATGCCCAGGCTGCACCCCTGCCCCATTTGTTATAACCTTGACCAACTTTCTAGATTTCTCTCCAGGCCTTGGTTTTCTCATCTATTTTGAGTCTAAAAGTGATAGATTTCCTGTCTTAATCACCCTTTTTGTTCCTGGAATAAAAGAAAAAAAGCCATGTTTTTTTAAGAATGAAAAGTCAATTTTGTTTTGTTTTTGACTGGGATGTTTTAACAAGTAGAGTTGTTAATATCCACAACAGCAAAAGCCCTTGTTTATTTCACTGGCTTATGGATGGGTCTCCTCCTTCCAGGGGTGGGGAACCTGTGGCCTAGAGGCCTCCAGGCTATGGGTTCCCCATCCCTGTTCTTCATCTTCTTCAATCTATTCCACCACTCCAAAATTAATATTCCTAAAACACAAGTCTGACCCAGATACGCCCCTGCCGAAAAATGGCTCCTTTGGTCTCGGCTCTCAGACATCAGTGCTCACTCACCTTTAAATACTTGGCATTTATCTATATGATTCCCTGCTATCTTCCCCTTCCTCATACCTCTGAATATAACTCCTTGAAGACAGAGTTTGCTTCATTTTTGTATCCTTGGAGCCAAGTACATGCCTCATGCACAATAGATGCTTACTAAATGTATGAATTTTAGGCGAGCTAATGTCCCAGCAAAGTGATTCTATTCTTATGTTGTAGTGCGACAGGCCTGAAACTATGGATAACTGGAGCCAGAGATGGCAAGGCAATTATTTTAGACCAAAGTGCCCTTTTTTGTATAACGCTAATGGGACTGAACCGCCTATACATCTGTAGATGGGAAAGCTTGGCCACACTCCCTTGTGCCTGCCTCCTCTTGTTTAACAAAAAGCTTCTGAAACATGTCAAGAGAATGAAGATTTGTATATCCGGGTGACACTTTGAAAAAACCATGAAAATGGCTGAGTGGAGACACCCTCTCCACCCTTCCATGCCCCACAATGCATTCCAACAGCTGTGAAAAGAAAAATATATATACCACCCTGTAGTCAGACCCAAACACATGAGTCTGTTTTAGCTAACAATAACTGTCATTCAATAAACTCTACAGGAGACTTCCCTTTCAGTTACATTGGTTGAGAATGTGACAGTCAACTCTTTTCAGTCTTTGCATAGAAAGATCTGTTTCTCTTCTAGACTGTGCTGGAATTCTCTTTAGCTTGGATTCTCTGTTCTGAATTAGAAGGAGAATTCCCAGTGCCAAAGTTGATATACTCACAGATATCCTCATGTGCCTGGGTTATTGTCCTCTCCTCACCCAAACTTAGGGTCCTACAATAACAATGGTGGTCAGTGGCATAGTATTTATGTTTTATGTATATCATCAGGGTGGTACAATGGAAAGACCATTGACTTTGCCAATGAAAAGATCTGGGTTCGAATCTCCTTGTTGATGTGTATCATAAATGTGACTAGGAAAATCACTCTCCCCGGGGCTCAGTTATTTGTGCCATTTTGGGCTAGATGTCCTCTAACTCTAAATATTGATCAGATGATCACATTTCATCCTTCTGACAAGCCAATGGAGGTAGTACTACAGGCATTAATCCCATTTCACCATGATGAAATGAAGACTTAGAGAACCCAATCATCCTGTTCTAAGAAGCTTGTAAGTTGAACTTGAACCCTGGAATTTAAGTATGATGATTTTTCTAACCCCAAAATTAACCATGCTATGGGCCTCTTTATTATTTAAAAAATTTAATAATTTAATATATAATTATATATATGATATATATAATATATTACATATAATATATTATATAATAATAATAAATTTAATAATTCATTTTTCCCCATTATGTGTTATGTGTTAAAAAAAAGTTTTGAGCTCATCTTTAGTAAAGAAACAAACCTCTTTGTTAGGATCAGTTCTTTAGAAAAATTCTTTTGAAAAAAATGAAAACTCACATAATCCAGATATATTTATTTATTTCATATTAGTGAAGGAATTTTATGTGGAGTTTCCCAAATTATTATTTAGTGATATCAAAGATACTGAATAGAAAAAATAACAATGCCTATGTATAGTGTGTCCCAAACTATTTAAAGCTTAAAATTGCACCAGGACTTTTGGGACACACTGTATGTATGTTGTCGAGCAGAACATTTTGGTGAAGGGAAGCAGAAGGAAAGAATTGTGTGATCAAATTCTTAAAACAAATAACACAATTATATCCTATATTAAAAATTTTTAGCTGAGGCTAGCATTTATGTGTCAACTCTCCAGGAAGAGTTCTAACCTAAGATAAACTCATGATCTCAAATTCAAACAACAAATCCCTTCAAACCTGCACCATATTTTACATTTGAGTCACTCAAAATTGTGGGGCAGAAACATGTAAACAGAATGAGAAAAGCTATGTTCTACAAGGCACGCTACTTAAAAAAAGTTTTATAGTTTGAAAAAGGTTCCTCCCCTTTCCCTCTTTATGAACTTTTAAGGGAAAAAAAAAAGAAATTTAGAAAAATGTTTCAGATACCAGGGGCACTTTATCCAAGGCCAGTCCTTCACAGGTTGACAAGAGATTATGGGCCTGTCCTGAAGACCAAGATGCTCTCTTTGGGTTTCAGGCTGATAACGATACTAGAGGAAAAGGAAAGACACCTAGAAAATTTATAGTTAGGGGCTAGTTTCTTGTTGGGGGAGAGAAATTCCATTTACTGCAGGTCCATATTCTAAATAAGTCTTGTTAGGACCTACCCCAGTCTACAGTATAATACATAACAGAAAGCTCTGATTGTGTTGTGTGCAGAGACCTCTCTCATTCTTGATGTTGTCTGTTATTGAGGAATTCTTTTCAGGAGTTTGAGGGAGATTCTTTCCAGAAATGTTTGATAGTTTACATTTCCCAATATCCTAGCTGCTGGAAACCTTCCCTAGAGACATCTTTCCTCTGCTTTTCAACATCTTTCATTCCTCTCTTTTGGATCACTGTTTGTTTCAGAACCATAATATTTCCCTAACAAACGTTACATTTGGAGGGGAACACATTTCCTCCTCCCCATCTCACTCTCTCCTGTCCAATTCACAGGCTCATAAAATGAGAGACTTTTGTAGTCCTCTGGGCATCCCTGTTTGAATGACCTTCCTTTTATCCCCCTATGACCTGCACTCTCTGCATTGTAGATCTAAAATGAGAGGATTTTATTTTCTCCAACTTTAGGAAATCCATTTGAGCTTCACTCTGTCATTCCAAATAACCTCTTTATATGACCTTAGCCAGTGGGAGGAAATCAGTTCTGTGGAAAAACAAGTATTCTGCAGATGAAACATATAAAAAAGAAGACCCTGAGTGGAACTATAGGCTTAAAGAGAAATTCTTGTTATTATCAAATATGTGACATTTATAACAAGCACCAAAACCTAACCAATACCTATCAGCCAATCAAGAGGTAAATCTATAACTGGTTCTCCCACATTTAAACCATTTACCTCATGATTAGAAGTCAAATATATCATATATTTTAACAGAATAAAAAAATAAAACAATATATTTGCTTTATGTCTCCTTCCAAATCTGTCTGCATGCTTATAAATTTCCCTTTCCTTTGGCTTTTATATACATATGCATTTAAATATAAGTATAGGTCTCGGTGGATGTGTTTGTTCTTCTGGCTCTGCTAAACTTGCCTTGCATCAGGATCACACAGTTGGGCTTTGGCAAGTGTTTCCTTGTATCCTTTATATTTGTTATTTTTTAAGTTAAATTTTATTTTTGCCTTTTTTCGGGGGGGTGGTGGTAGATCTGTGTTTCATGGGTGTGGGGAACATCGCTTAGATGGAAACTCCCTCCACTAGTTTGGATTAGCTACTTTTCTGTAATTTAATTTTAGAGTAATGCTTGGGTGGCTGAGAAATTAAGTGTCCTCCTCAAGGTCACAAAAATGTCCTTGAACGTTGGTTCTCCTGACTTCAGGGATGGTTGTCTATTGCACAATAATATGACCTCTCTTCCATTACCTCAATATTCCACGATTTCTTCATCCAAGCACTGGACACACAGGCAGTTTTCAGTTTCTGGCTAGTGTAGCAACAGCTGTGAATTTTCTTTTTATATAGGGAGATTGAACAAGTCAAATCCCACAATTCCTCACGCCAGTCAAAAGGGCACTCTACGTAATGACCCAAAGGCTTTAGAAACAAAAAGAAATATAGTTCTAAAAATTCTATAAGATCAACCAATTAACAAGAAGTTTTCAAGTTTTGGCCAAAATGTTTTGAACTGAATTTGTGAGATGAAAATGTTTGCAGAGTATATAAGGCATGTGTATAAAATGGAGTAACCATCTCCTTAAATGAATTGAAAGTACCTGTCCCAGGTGCTGTCCATACAGAACAGACGTGAAATAATGGGGCTGATTCCCCAAGTCACAGGGGAGCACCAATCATACCAAAAAACCAAAAGGTCGGCAACCCAAGGTAACAAATCATCCAACCTCAAAGGTGGGGATGAGTAGAGATAACATAAACTGCTTAATATGCCTCCCGTTTGTCTTATTGATTTGTTTCATGTTTCTTTTGTTTGTACATCATGGTCTTTCCCTATGTTCCTGTCCTGAGATGTAACATCACGGTTAAGTAACATCCTGCACGAATGGTTCCCCACCTACCGAGTGGAGGGAAGTACATTTTATTATGTTTTCTCCAGGGTTTAGACGAAGTCATTTAGTTTAATCAATTTGTCTGTATGTTGGTGTTGTTTTTGTTTACATTGTTGTTGTTTTGTATATTTTTTATTTCATATAGTTTTTTCCAGCCTATGATCCTATGAATTTCTCATATTGTCATTTTTTATGTTGCAGCAAGCAGTCTGTTACAGTCATTTATCATAATTTGTTTGGTAACTCTCTAACTCATCAGCATCAGCTTTCAAGACTTCTCCTGCCACACAAGTGTTGCTGTGAATATAAGGGAACCTTGTGTTTTTTGACCTCTTTGAGGTCTATAAGTAGTAGTGGGATTAAAGAGTTTACTTTTCTCACGTAATTTCAAACCATTTTCTAGAGGAATTGGATCAGGCCAAAACTATATTAAAAACATATTAGCGTGCCTATTGTTTCACGACTCCTCTGCCACTATTTTTATTTTGGTGACTTGCACTATAAACTCATTTTTTTCAAATTTTTTTTGCCAACAGAATCCCTGCATTTAGAAGAAAGACTTATCAAGGACATGAAAGCAACATCTTGGGTTCTTTCATTCTTCTCATTTTTCCATTTTTTTTACTATATTTTTTAATGAAAAATGGCAATAAATGACTGATGTGTAACTTGTAAGCAATTCAATAAACATCTACAGCTAGATCCTGATGAATGCAAATAAGGAATTCTCCTGAAGTGGTTGTATTATTTGAATTCATACTATCTCCATTGTGCTAGAGCATTTTACCATATTTTGCAAAATTATAACTTCTATAGTTGGAATTTGAATATATCTGTCCACTTTAGGAGATTCATCATTCGCACTAATTGAGACATAGCTGTGTGTCTCAACGTGCAAGGCACAACACATAAGATACTAAGACAACAGTTTTAGCCTCTGAGGAATTTATTACCTAATGGGAATCACACATAAGTAAGATGCGAAGTGTAATATGAAAGGTCAAAGTCAAGATCTAGACAAAATGAGAAAAGGAAAATTAAGGAGGGATTGATCAGTTGCAGTAGAGGTGGAAGGGCGGAGTTGAGACTGATAAACCAAGAAGCAAGAGTGTTAGGAGAATTAGCAGTGAAATTAAAATCACTAAATAATATGGAAGAAGTTGGGGTAATGTTTGAGGATGTTGTGTTCAAATTCCGACTCCACTACTTATTCCTTGTGTGACATTGTGGCTTCAGTTTCCTCATTTTTAAAATGAGGGGGTTGGAGTCAATGCCCTTAATATCCCCCTGAAATCTAAATCTATGATGACTCTGTAATTTCATATAAGATTAAAGTCAGGCACCGGAGTCCCCAACGAAGATTGGAGAATGTCAAGGAGGTTGGTAGACAGAAGCAATATATATTTGAGCAGAGAAATCCTTCCTTCATTTCTTTTGCTGTTCCTTCCTTTCCCTCCTTGCCCTTTCCTTCTTTCTCCCTCTTCTTTCCTTTCTCCCTTCCTTTTCCTTCTTCTTCCCCTCCATTCTTCCCTTTTTCTTGAATACAGCTGTCATATTTCGCAATCCCCATTCCCAACTAAAAGTCTTATTTTCAACGTAAGTATCCCTTGTTCCTTCAACTTATTCATATACAACAGTTTGGATATCCTTTGTTATCCTTGCTCTCCCATTAACCTTCTCCAGTGTGTTCATGTCTTTCCTACAATATAGTGTTCAGAGTTATAAACCCCATTCTAGATGTGATTTTGTAGCTTCGTTGACTGCTGACTCATATGAAGTTTATAACTCACTCACTCTTTAGGTCTTTGAACTCATGGCTTTCCAATGTTGTTTTGTTTTTTTAAACCCTAATTTCACCTTGGGCCATGCCCTGTATATAATTTCTAGGTTTAGAAAATGTTTTGGTGGCAGACAGAAGTGCAATTATTAATGCAAATGTGACTCCTGGATTACTTATTATTTTTTTATCTGTCCATTTATATGAATGACAAAAAGTTATATAAGTACAAGACTTAAAAGTTACCCAACTTCCCTGGGTCTCAGTTTCCTTATTTGTAAAATATTAGAAACTGACATTTATGTTGTTTTTTTTTTTTACATTTACAAAGCACTTTCTTTATAAAGAATGGTTAGAGCACTGGATCAGGCAATGGTTAGAGCACTGGATTAGGCAATCACAAACCTGGGTCATGCTAGCTAGATCATTTTGGGGAAATAATTTCACCTATCTGGCCCTTAGTTTCTTCATCTGTAATTTGAGAGGGTGGGTCTCTTAAGATTTCTTTAAGTTCTGCAATTCTTTGATTCAACTAGACAAGGGATAGACACTGATCTTGCACAAATGTCTAAAGGAGTTGGGTGGGTGGCCGTTGAGTTTGCTGCTTGAGCTGGCAGAAAATTCCTTCTCATCAGGCCGAGAGTATATTTTTGGACCCACTTTGTAAAGTCCTTAGGACCAGTGTGCAGTAATGGCCTTGTTGTGGAGCCCTGAGTAGCTGCAGATAAGCGCTCTGATGAACAATCACTTGAGAAAGGTCCCAGCTGGTTTTTTTTTGGTAGACTCTCCTACAAAAGAGACATGTGGAATAGGGCCTTCTGTAGGAGTCTGTCAAACAATAAGTACATATTAATTGTATAGTAGGTGTTTGACTTATTTCCAAGGGGCATTGAGGCAGACATAGTAGATAGAAAACTAGCTTCAAAACTGGGTTTAAGCCCTGCCTCTGACATATATTGACTGTGACCCTCACTATAACCCTCTCAGTATATGAGGCAACTCCCTGAAGACTCTGAATTCCAGAAAAGTTGCTGACCTGCATTGGTGGAGTGAGCTTTCTCACCTGAAAGTTCCATATATGAATGAAAGCACAGTTCTACTCTCAGTCCCTACTTTGAACCAGGCACTGAAATCGTCCCTGGTTCAGAAGAACTTGCTATCTTTTGGAAGAGACATCATGTACACAGATAAATATGTGCAAACTCAGTACAAGGTGATGGGAAGGAGGAGATCATCAGCGGAAGAGAGGATCAGGAAAGGTAGAGGAGGGTCTTTTAGAAACTGATGCAGAAGGTCCTGTTTCCCATGAGACCCTCAAAAGAGGAAGGCTGATCAGCACAGAAGGCAAACAGGAATAGGGCAAGTCAAGGACATGCAGCTAACCTTTTGATATTCTTTGCTGACCTCGGAGACTTGGAATGCAGACAACTTTTTGAAATCATATCTCCCTGTTTTAGCTATATTAGCTGTTAAGCTTTTGGTGGCTGCTGGGCCAGCCCCAGGGCTTTTATGTTCATGAAAGAGCCTGGAATTTTAAAATGGAAATGAGTGAATAACACCCTATTATTTATCAGACTCAACCTCATATGTAGAAGAGGGATTCACTAGAGAAAAAGGAGCATTCTGTTTTCATTTTGAACTTTTTCTGATTTTAATTTCAGGCCATATTTAAATTTGAAACACCTGGAGGGTGTGTGTGTGTGTGTGTGTGTGTGTGTGTGTGTGTGTGTGTGTGTGTGTGTGTGTTGGGAACCTTGATTCCCCTTTTCAAGATTATTCTCTCTCTTCATTCCATGCTCTACTGCTTCCAGATATTTCTATACCTTCCTGCTGCACTGCGATAATCCAGACTACCCATTACTATAGGAGTGCAATTTTTAACAACCGGGTCTCCAAAAAAATGTCAGTGACACATACTTTTAAGTTTAATCTGGATTTTAAACATTGCATCCATTATTTTCTTAAGTCCATCCAATTAACGAAATGATAAAACAAGCCCTGATTTGTCAGATTTCTTTTCAAAGGTGTAAATGCTCATAATGAAAATTTAACACAGCCTTACCAGCAGGTTTGAACTATATCCAGCACAATCCTGCTCATAGGTCTACCTCCTTCTCCCTTCTGATCTCTAACAGTGTCTTATGACTTCAAGTCTACCCTGTGAAATATAGTGACTATGTGATCTTGGGCAAGTCACTTAACCTTTTAGGAGCTGGACGGGACTATTCTTTCCTCTTCTTCCCCTTCAAACTGACCTGTCCTGGGTTCTATGCCCTTAGGAACATGCATACAGTTGGCTACACAGTGGAAATCAAACTCATTAAATCTTTTTTTGTTCATATATAATAATAATTTAATGCAGTTTTTCTTCCACGAGGTTTTATAGGTTAACAGGATCCCCGTAGATACCATGCCATAATCCAACAGAATAAAATTCTAGGGATGAAATTGTTGATACTTTGGCAGGTTAGTGGTAATGGGAGAAGGGAAGGGGCAAGATATTTCAGATGGGAGTCAGGAGGAGGGATATATATGTATGTATGTATGTATGTATACACACATATACATGCATACATATATACATATATTCAATACATTTCTATATGTATATGTTATATATATATACATATACATATATATGTGTGTATACACACACACACACACACACACACACACACACACACACACACACACACACACATATATATATAAAACCCAGGGCAGCTGGGTTGCTCAGTGGATAGAGTGCCAGGCTGGGAGAGAGAAAGGCTCCTGTTGCTGAGTTCAAATCTGGCATCAGACACTTACTAGCTGCTTTGACCTGGGCATGTTGCTTCATTACATCCTGTGTCTCTCTATCCTCATCTGTGAAAGCGGGTAATAATCTCCCCTGCCTCCCAAGGCTGTTCTGAAGGCAAAACTTAATAATATTTGGGAAGTGCTTCACAAACATTAAGGTGTCACATAAATGCCAGGTCTTATTATTAAAGTTCTCTTTATGTCTGTTCTGCATATAATTATATATATAATATATATATATATACTTGTTTTTACAATGCAGCGCAGCCAGCGCTTTCTTGAAAACTTCTGTCTATTTGTACCTGCCTCTACCATTCAAATGTAAATATTTTGTGAGTAGAAGTGGTTTGATTTTTTTGTATATGAATTCCTAGCCTCTAACACAGTTCCTAGCATGTAAAAAATTTTATTGATTGATTGAACAGAACTTTGTAATATGACCATTTTTGGTGGCTAGTTGGCATTTATTTTGCCTTAAAGACTAGTCTCAACTCTTCTGATTGATATTGCATGATGTACTTTTTGGCTGTTATTTTTAATTTTTGTAAGATTTCCACTTAACAAAAGAATTAGGCACTGTGAGAGTCAGGTAACATGGGATATATATATATATATATATATATATGTAGTGTGTGTGTGTGTGTGTGTGTGTGTGTGTGTGTGTGTGTGTGTGTTTATATAATACCTTCAACTAGTAGGCCAACTGGATTTCAATCCCAACTATGCCACTAACTAGCTATATAACCTTGGATAAATCATTTAGTTTTTTGTCCTTTACTTTCTTATTGTAAG